>VZRI01003135.1:37566-60705 GCA_013397515.1 Upupa epops
AGTGCGGGTGTTGAGGGGCTGTTGGATTATGAGGGGCTGAGAGGGGTTGACGGGGGCTGAGGCGTTATGGGAGACCGGGAGAAGAGGTGCCGCATGGGCCATGTGGGAGCTGGGCTGTGGGGTGGTTTATGAAGCTGGGCTGGGGATGCAAGGGGATGGAGCGGGGTGTTGGGGGACTTAGGCCAGATGAAGGATCAGGATGAGCCCTAAGGGTGGGGTGTATGGGGCATGTGGGGCTGTCCCTCCTAATAGCCACCCTGGTCCGTGGGGTTGAAACCTCGGTGGCACCAGAGCCTTAGTAGCAGCCCTGCCTCTACTCAGAGCTGGGCCAAGGACACCAAGTGCTGGTGGCATGGGGGAGCCAAGGCTGTCTTCTGTGGGATCCTCGAGCTGGTATTTAAATAGCTTAAAAGAGGATCTAGGGAGCAGAGCTCTGCTTCCATTGTGCCAGAGTATCTTGCTGCTTCCAGGGGCTTTAGGTTGTGGTAAATAATGGGAAGGAAAAATACTAAAAGCCACAACCTCCTGGATTTCTTGTCCTTCCCTCTTAGAAACTTGAACAACTATGTTGTTTTTTCCTGTGTCAGTTGGAAGTTTGCTAAGGAAAAAATCAATAAAACACTTCTCCTCACATGAGCTCCCCGTTAAACTGTGTCTTTAGCAATTGACAAGAACAGGGAGGAGGGGAAAGAACTCCCTGTGCTTTCATGGTGGGGTGTAAGGAGGGACCATCATCTCTCCCTCCTTAACTGGTTTCCTTCACCCTGGTATTCCTGCACCTGCTCTCTCTCTCTCTGCTTTTGCTCTCTTTATCCTGTTCTGGCAGCAGGGTTGAACTAGATGATCTCACATAATTCCTTCTAACCCCTCACATCCTGTCATTACCCAGGAAGTTTTTGGCTGCTTATTTCCCCTGAGTCCATCTTTCTATGTAGGGGTTTTGTTCTCCAACTGGACTCCAACTGTGTGTGTGACAGCGATTGAGACACTGGCTGAGACCTCCCGAGTCTCTCTTTAGGAAGGTTGCTATTTCATTAAGACCAGCTTTCTATCAAGTGGCTGTTGTGTTTGTGTTGTTCCAGCCACCGAGTACCACCTGGGCCTGCTGAAAGCAAAGCTTGCAAAATACAGAGCCCAGTTGCTAGAACCTTCCAAATCCTCGGCCGCCAAAGGAGAAGGCTTCGATGTGATGAAATCTGGAGATGCCCGGGTGGCACTGATCGGTTTTCCTTCCGTGGGTAAGGTCAGTGAGTGTCTGTGTGAACCGTGGGCTCTGGCTGTCTCTGCTTTGTGGCCTTGCAGCAGGTTTGCATCTTCTCTTCCTCTTTTGTGAATTAATAAATCAGCCATGGAATCGTTAAATCATTCAGGTTGGAAGAGACGTCCGAGATCATCCAGTCCAACCATCACCCCACCCTGCCCACTAAACCCTGTTCCCCAGGGACACAGCTACTGTTTGAACACCTCCAGGGATAGTGACCCCCACCTCTCCCTGGGTAGCCAGTTCCCTGAGCACTCTGTCAGGGAAGAGATTGCTCCTGATGGCCAACCTAACCCACTCCTGGGGCAACCTGAGACCATTTCCTTTCTCCTATTGCTGGTGACTTGGGAGAAGAGACCAACCCCCACCTCTCTCCACCGTCCATCAGGTACCTGTAAAGAGCAGAAAGGTCTCCCCTCAGCCTCCTGCTGTTGAATTGCAGAGGATGCAGCAGCAGAACAGCTCTGCAAGTTCTGGAAGCAAAGGAGATGGTAAAATAATTATGCCTGAGGGGCTGCCTGCAATCACCCCCCTCCCTCTGCTTAATAGAGGACCAAAGGCTGAGGAGGAGGAGGAGTTTAGACAAAAGAGCCTTAATGAAAGTGTTTGCAGCACAAACACAGAGAAACCCAGAGCTCCCTCCTTTTTGCCCTGCATTCCCTGACTGTTCTGACCCTCCTGCTCCGAGCTGATAGAAGCTTGTTGTGCACCAAGAGCTGAGCATTAGGGGGGACACTGCTGAGAAAATAGATGAGAGAGTGGGATTTAACTTCATTCAGTGAAGATTTTCCTTCATTGCTGCTTCAGTCTCTGCACCCAGAACCTCCAGAAGCCCCAAAACTCTTTGCTGTTGCTGACTTCACTGAACAATCAGTGGTGATTTCATTTAGTGATGCCCGTCTCTTGCCTTTCAGTCCACGTTCTTGAGTTTAATGACCTCAACTGCCAGTGAAGCTGCGTCTTACGAGTTCACCACCCTGACGTGTATCCCTGGAGTCATAGAAGTGAGTAGGATTCTCCTCCCTTCAGCACAGCAGCTGTGTGAGAGACACAGACGTGTAAATGTGTCTGTCTACACCAGTTACACTCGTGCTCGCACATTGACAGTCAAAGGTCTGGACTGACTTCTGCTTTAAACTTAGAGAATCATAGAGTGAGTGAGGCTGGCAAAGCCCTCTGAGCTCCTCCAGCCCAGTGCAGGACCTAATGTTACCCCAGTGGCCACACCAGGGCACTCAGGGCCACAGCCAGGCTGTCCTTCAACACTTCCAGACACAGGGACTCCCCCACTGCCCTGGGCAGTCCAGTCCAGGCTCTGAGCACCCTTTCCTTGAGGAAGGGCTTCCTAACAGCCAACGTAACCCTCCCCTGGCAACTTCAGGCCCTGCCCTCTCATCCTGGCACTGGGTGCCTGGGGGAAGAGCCCAACCCCAGCTGTCTGCAACCTCCCTTCAGGCTGCTTGCGAGAGAGAGAAGGTCCCCCCTGAATCTCCTCATCTCCAGGCTAAACACCCCCAGCTCCCTCAGCCTTAGGGAGGCCTTGAAGTGTCAGCTCTCCTGCAACCCTTGATGCTGATTTAGCACTTCACTGGGCTACATAACTCTTGGGGATTGACTGCCTGAGCAGGGGGTTTCATCGGCTGGTTCGACTGACCAGAGCAAGTATGACAACTCTCAGCTGAATTTTTTTATAGCTGCTGCTGGTGCCATTGACCAGATGGCCGCAAGCCTTGACAGATCCCTTTTTAATGAAGCTTTAGAGGAGGCAATCTGTACTGTGATCAATTTGGAAAGAAAACACAGCTCCTCCTGGCCTTGAGGAGTTTTATTACTGGTGGCCACAGCATCCGTCAGCAAAGCAAATGATAAAGGGCAGCAAACTGAAAAGTGGCCAAGAGGAATGAGAAAATCTGGGTCAGGATTGAAAGGGGAGTTAAATAATGAGGGAAACTGGGGTGTTCAAACGAACCCAGATACCGCAGCACAGCCGTGAGCTGCAGTCAGGTGCTGAAGCTGTTACCAAGGGCTTTGCTGCAACAGCAACTCAGAAGTCAGTGCCCCACAGATGGGGAATCAGAGTCTCCTGCTGTTTCCTGGTGCTGCAAGTCTTGCAGCACAGCTGAACAGCTCTGAATCCATCCCAGAACTGAGTGTTGGCACTGGCTTCTTACTGTGCTTTCTCTTTAGCCCAAGAAAGGGGTTTTTTCTTTCCATGTCACCAGCTCAGGATGATGTGACTGCTGGGTTAGTTCCCTGGTGCTTTGTCAGGCTGCTGTGCGTGAGGCTTTAGGAGGTCAAGACCACAATATGAGCTTCGTAGGAAACACTCTGCACATCACCCCAACAAAACAGGGCCCTGGGCTTTGTGCAGATCTGTCCTGGGGTTCATTCAGTCCTGCTCTGTGCAGGTGTTGGACCCCAGCGTGTGCTCGGGGGCTTTGGAGGCAGCTCAGGGCTTTCAAGGCAGCTCAAATGCCCTGCACAAGGCTTTCAACCTTGTGTCCTTCTGTTTCCTTTGCAGTACAAAGGAGCCAATATTCAACTGCTGGACCTGCCTGGAATCATCGAAGGAGCAGCACAAGGTTGGCTGAGCTCTGTGTTGATGTAAAGCCCTCGGTAGTGCTCCTGGGTCTCTCAAAACAGTAGCAGGTTTTTTCTGGGCTGGTAATTCCCACGTTGGCTTCCCAGATTGCAGAGCCCCTGGTCTAACGTGAGGCACGATTCTCATCCCTGCGCCCACGGACTGTTCTATATGTAGTAGGAAGATGCTTTTCTGGAGGTGGGAGCCAAAGCAAGGCAGTCACTTCTCACCTTCTTGCCTGAGTGTTATCTGCCTCATCTGTCTTCTGGTGCTAAAGAAAGATGCTGGAGAGGCAGCCACCCATAACCTCTTGTGACTCATCTCCTGAGTTCCTGCCAGTCCTGCCATGACTCCTGATTCTGGGAAGAGGTCTTGGGTCTGTTTTTGTCCTTGTGCTGCTTGGCTGCAGGAGCTTGTGCTGTGCTGTGCAGAGCAGGAGGCTCCATCTGTTGCAGAACTCGTAGCTGGGCTCTCTTGCTGATGGGCAGATGTCTCCTCTGTTCACAGGGAAGGGCAGAGGTCGGCAGGTCATAGCTGTGGCCAGGACAGCAGATGTTGTTATCATGATGCTGGATGCTACAAAGGGTGAAGTACAGAGGTGAGGCTGTGCTTCTGGGGCTGGGGTTGCTGGGGCAGGTTCAGGGGTTCCCAGAAAACATGCTGGTTGCCTGAAGGGTTGTGTCCTCCGTGTGCTGGGGTAGCTCAGCTGTCTGGGGAGACCTTGTGGTGGCCGTCCAGTGCTTAAAAGGGCCCACAGGAAGGATGGGGAGAGATTTCTTAGTAGAGGCTGCTGTGACAGAACAGGGGGGTGGTTAAACTGTAAGAGGAGAGATTCTCACTGGAGAGACAGAAGAGATTGTTGCTGTTGAGGGTGGGGAGAACCTGGCCCAGGTTGCTTAGAGAGGTATGAGAAGCCCCATCCCAGGTCAGGTTGAACCTTGGGACTCTGAGCAATCTGCTCTACTTGGGGGTGACCCTGCTCACTGCAGGGGATGGGACTGCATGAGCTTGGTAGTTCCTTTCCCACCCAAACCAGTCTGTGGTTCTTTTGGGTGTGAGATGGAAGCTGAACTCCATTAGAGGCTGGGCTAGCGAGCTGACCAGGGCCAAAAGGCTCCTCATTCCCCCAGGGAGGCTGTTCAGAGCCAGGGCTGCCAGCACCACAGACTCTGCTCTGCATTCACTGTGGTTTCTGGGTCATAGTGACAGGTGATTTCAATATGAGTATGAAAGAGGAAGGGAATGGGTGACAGCTGACCACATGCAGTCCCACGGGGCACTAAGTTCAGTGTCCCTGCAGGGCTTTGCTGGAGAAAGAACTGGAATCTGTGGGAATCCGGCTGAACAAAAGCAAACCAAACATCTACTTCAAGGTGAGGCTTCCTGGGCTGCTGCCAGACACAAGCTGTGCTCACTGCCTCCTCCCTCCAGGCCGAGGTCACTGTGTGCTGCCCCACGTGCTGGATGCACTGAACGGGGTGGGGAGGTTGTGGATTTTACAGCTCGTTCATACGTTGCTTCACTGCCTCCCTGCAGCCCAAGAAGGGTGGGGGCATCTCCTTCAACTCAACCGTCACGTTGACTCAGTGCTCCGAGAAGTTGGTTCAACTCATCCTCCACGAGTACAGTATCCTTTCCTTTTAGGGGACAGCTCTTCACTCTAGGAGGTGGGGGGGGGGACCTGCTTCTGGGAGCAGCCTGGCTGTGTCTGTGGTGCCAGCTGCGTTCACCAGAGGCTTTCAGAAGCAAGCTCCAGCGCGTAGGCTCGCAGCAGCAGCGTGTTGCTGCCGTGTGCTTTGAGCCTTGACAACGTTCACCTCAGAAATCTTCAACGCTGAGGTTCTGTTCAGAGAGGATTGTTCCCCTGATGAGTTCATCGACGTGATTGTGGGCAACAGGGTCTACATGCCGTGCCTCTACGTGAGTATCTGCCACCACCCCGAGCGTTCTCCGTTCTCTGCTGAGGAGCTTTCCGGGTTCCTTAGACCCTCTGAGGTTTCAGAGATGGAAAGCACAGCTCAGCAGGGAGGTTTTAGTAACACTGACACGTACAGGAGAGCTCTGCGTGTGTTCTCTGTGCCCTCTTGTGGCTGGCTGCTCGCTGTGGAGCTTTCAGTTGCAGTGCTGCAAGCTCTGTGTTTTGGTTTTTGCTACTGCTCTCTTGGGACAGAGGTCATGGAGTGACCCAGGTGGCCCAAAAGGCAAGTGGCATCTTGGCTTGGATCAGCAATAGCGTGGCCAGCAGGACTAAGGGCGTCATTTTCCCCCTGCACTGGGGAGGCCACCCCTTGAATCCTGGGAGCAGTGCTAGGACCTTCACTGCAAGAAGGAGATGGAGGGGCTGGAGTGGGTGAAGAGGAGCAATGAGGNGGACTAGACTGCCCAGGGCAGTGGGGGAGTCCCCATGTCTGGAGGTGTTGAAGGACAGCCTGGCTGTGGCCCTGAGTGCCCTGGGGTGGCCGCTGGGCTGCTGTTAGGTGCTGGGCTGGGCTGGAGGAGCTCAGAGGGCTCTGCCAGCCTCAGTCTCTCTGGGATGCTGTGAGAATGAAAGGCAGAACAGTAGAAGGTTCAGACTTCCACTTAGGTTTCTGGATCTTAACTGGTTTACTCAGAGCTTTGCCTTGGCCTCTGACTGACCACAACTGAGTTCCCATCTCAGATAGTGGAGCTGTCTTGTTTCACCTGCCTGTACACACCTCCCTTCCTTGCAGCCTTGCTGAAGAGCCCTTCCTGACAGTGCGTGGCCCTTCCTTTCCCCCAGGTTTATAACAAGATCGACCAGATATCGATGGAGGAAGTGGATCGTCTCGCTCGGAGACCCCACAGTGTTGTGATCAGGTAGGAGCCTGTGGCGTGCTGTGCTGGAGAGCGGGGTGGTTCCATTTCACACCCCTTTCTCCAGCTTCTCTCAGGGCTCCCTGCAGCTGCTGGGGTGAAGAACAGAGCTACTGTGCAGCTTCTTCCCTCAGCAGTCTCTGCGGGGCTTCAGAAAGCCCAGTTTCTATCACCTTGTCTGTGGCCTTGTGCAAGTCCCTGCCCCCTAGAGACGTGTCAGCTCGTTCTTCTGGATCCCAGACTCACAGCAGCAGTCAACACAGAGCTGTTCCTGGTGTTTTACAGCTGTGGCATGAAACTGAACCTGGACTACTTGCTGGAGAAGCTCTGGGAATACCTGGCACTTACCTGCATCTACACCAAGAAACGAGGACGTAAGTGACCTCTAGGAGGTTTGAAAGGCAGCAGAGGCAGAGGGGTGGGTGTGACGCCTGGGTGACACTGATCCTTCATGTCTTGGAGATGCTGCTGTTGCCCTCTCTCTGAAGCAGCTTTGGGAAGTGCTTTCTGTTCCTTCTGATCTGCTGCAAGAGCTGAATGTTGGTGAGACTCTGTGATGCTGTAAGCAGCTCAAGTCTGCACGCTCACAGCTTGCTTCCTGATGCTCAGCTCATCACTACCCAGGAAGGACTCCTGTTCCTCCTCAGAGAGGTTTGGGGATACCCAAGCCAGGCTCCTGAGGCTTCCCAGTGCCTTTCATCCTCCTCCTGCCTTCTCATTGCCCTGCAGCTTTGCAGAGTGATGACTGTCTGTAACTCGGGTCTGTTTGCCTGTGAGTGGCTGTGAGGAGAGTGAAGAACTTTGTGAGCTTGTGAAATCTCAGGGATCTCAGAGAGCTGCTGCAGGGCGGCTTGGTTTCCCTGGAGCAGGTTTGTTTGCACTTGAGTGGCTTTGTTTGTCACAAGTCAAGCGTTCAGGATGGAGTTGGAGCCAGGAGCGAGCTGGTGCCTGTCTGGTGTGGGAGATTGTCCTTGTGTGGGTACTGGAGTGGCCGCACAACTGTCCCCAGTGCTGTTCCAGTACTCAAATCTCTGTGGTGTCTGGGAGCTGGCGAGCGCGACGGGAGGAGGAATCGGGGAGCAGTAAGCACGAGGCAGTGGGAGCTGGCGTCAGCATGTTAGAACGTGCTCGATGATGGAAACCTAATGCTTTTGTTTTATCCCCTCCTGCTTTTCCACAGAGAGACCAGACTTCACGGATGCCATCATTCTCCGCAAAGGGGCCTCTGTGGAGCACGTGGTAATTTCTCTGCATCATTGATGTTTCTTTGCTCTGTAGAAGGAAGGTTCCTCTTGGAAGCCAGGCCTGGTGGAGCTCAGTGTTCAGCTGGGCTTCTCCTTTTGTCCTGTCTGCCTCAGGTTGCTTTGCTAAGGGGGGAAACTCCCTAAGTATTGAATGCAGCCCAGTGACAAAGCACAGGGGAGCAGTGGAATGGGTTCTTCCGTGGCCTGCTCTCTTTTACAGAGTGGAACTGGGGTCAGGCTGAGCCAGGAGAGGGTTCAGATTGGGTCTGAGGAAAGTCTCCCCAGAAAGAGTGGGGAGGCCTTAGAAGAGGCTGCGCAGGGAAGGGATGGAGGCACCATTCCTGGAGGGGTTCAGTAACCAGGCAGCCAGGGGGTTTGAGGAGATGGAGTAGTGGTTGTAGGGCAGATGGTTGGACTGGATGATCTTGAAGGGCTTTTCCACTGGTTCTCTGATTCTGAGTGCTGTTAACTGGCTCCTGCAGTCACCACTGTCATTTCTGACACAGCCCTGAGCTGCTTCTAGCTCCTGGATGTCCATAGAGTCCTAGGAAAAGACCTTCAAGCTCACTGAGTCCAACCCCTACCCCATCTGTCCCAACCCACTGAGCAAACCCTGTCCTTGAGCTCCAGACCTCCACGACTGTGAAACCCCTGAGTGTCGCTGTGCCTCCTCACGTGCTCTCTCTGTCTCTCTGTCCTGCAGTGCCACCGAATTCACCGGTCGTTAGCCAGCCAGTTCAAATATGCCTTGGTGTGGGTAAGTGCTCAACAGCACGTGCAGTCTCTGTCCTTGGCTCTTTGCACCCAGCCTTCTCCTAACCCTTCCCCCCTGTTGTTTTCGAAGGGGACAAGCACAAAATACAGCCCTCAACGAGTGGGTTTAACCCACATGATGGAGCACGAGGATGTCATTCAGATCGTAAAGAAGTAACCTGCCGGTGCCTGGCCGTGTGTTTTATCACTTAGATTTGGGACTGACCGCGTCGAAACAAACAGAAAACAACCACAAAAAAGAAAAGAAAAGCCAAAAAAAAAAGGAAAACAGAAAAAGGGAAACAAATTCCACAGCCCAGAAGGCTTCCATGAAGCTCCTTCCCTTGGAGAAAGGCAGAAGATGAGGCTGTGCTGCACGTGCGGGTGGGGATGGGGAAGGTGGGTTTCCATCCGGCAGCAGTTCAGGTGAGATGATGTTTCTTAAAGCTCAGAAAGGAGCCGGTTCCTGTAGGACACGGATCCCCCAGGCAGCGGTTCACCGTCCCTGCTGGGGTTTGCCCGTCTGTTAACCTTGGGTTGCTGTGAACAGGTCTGGCTCGGTGCTTTGGGATGGGGAAGCCAGGGCTGAGGGAACGATGCTGCTTTATCCCTTCACTACATTTAAACATTGATCTGACTCGGAAACCAAGCCCTCCCTGCCCTGCCCTGCTCGCTGCTCGCGTTGTCTCGCAGCTTTTCACCCTTGGAGACTTCAGTCTCTGGGCCTGAGACAACCTCCCCGGGGATTTGGGATGGTCCCACCTCAATTAGCATTGATCCGTGGCACCCTGTGCCTCCCCTTAGCTCTGTGGGAGGGTTTGCCCAGGCAGCTGGTACTGCGAGAGAGGTGAGGCTGCAACCTCGTTAGCGAGTGGTTCACCGGCCCTGCTGCAGCAGAGGGGACCATCCAGGAGCCAGAGGCTGCACTTTGCAGTCGAGGAGCTGTCCTGGGGGGTTCCCTCCTTTGCTCTGCCCTGCCTGCTAGTCCCCAGGGGGTACTGCAGGGACTCTCCTTCCTCAGTTGTGCCCTTTAAATCCCACTAACAGCTCTTTGAGCTCCAAGCACCATCCCACGCCGTGGGTTTTACCCCTGGTAATCACTATTTCTTAGATATTTGTCCTCAGAAACGTGGGATTTGACTAATCCTGCCTTCTCATTGAATCCCGCTGCTGAACGATTCAGAGTGCCTGACGGAGAACAGCTCTTTCCCTCCCGGGATCGAGAGCTGCCGATAGCTTTTATTTTCTTCCCTTTGAAAGGAAAGAAGGGTTGGGTCTGATTCGATGGGTCCTGCACTGTGAGAACAGGTCTGATGGCCACCCTTCCCCTGCTTCGTGTCCCTCCCCACCCCTCACAAACCGATGGAGTAGAAGTGGAAGGATTATTTTATTTGAGAAAATAAAAGTTGCTATTTCCTGGGAGCTGTAGGCATCAGCCTGCAGCGAGTAGATGGTTGGGTGTTTTCTAACCCTCTTCTTTATTTCCTTAACCACCTGAGGAATCCCAGGCGCTGTTGCAGGGTAATAGATTGTGAAGCAGCACCAAGAGGGCTCTGGCAGGGACTTGATGAGGTGCAATGGGAGATAATTAGATCCGATACACAATACCCGAGCGGAGAAGGTGACTTTGAACTCCAAGTTCCCTTTCCTGTCCCTGCCTTTGTTCACAGCTGGAGCACAGAGCTCATCCCGACCGCTGGTGAGGAATGAGCTCCCGATTAGCCGCATCGTGGCTCAGCTGGCTGGAGAGAGCCGATGCTTCTCCATGTGAATTGGGTGGGCTGGTGGTTCCAGCGCATTAACTTGTCCTTTCCATTTCCTGGGAAGGTTGTGCAGGCAGAGCTGCTGGCACAGAGAGAGAGAGATGGCAGAGTGTTAGGGGTTGGAAGGGACCTCGTAAGATCAGCCAGTCCAATCCCCCTGCCACAGCAGGAGCCCCTAGATCCAGTGGCGCAGGAACAGTCCAGATGGGTCTGAAACATCTCCAGAGAAGGAGACTCCACAGCCCCCCCCGAGTATCTTCTCACCTTGATGTGGAACAGTTCCTTTGCTTTCTTTTTGTCTCTGCCTTTGCTCTCCAAACCAGGAGCAGCCAAGCCCCAGCCCATGGGCAGGCAGCCAGAACTACCTGCTGAGCTTCATCCTTTGCCCAGGAGTTGGGAAAACGGTGCTGAAAGCCACAGCATCACCTGCTAAAAGCTGTCCCCGCTTAGCCAGCGCCTCCCTCTCGCTGTGTTCAGCTTTCCCGTGGATGAACCTCGCGCCTCCTCGTTAAAACCCCCTCTAATTAGCCCTATTCTCATTTAGGAAGCTGTGTTTTATCCCGTTCGGAACGAACCCGTAGCTGATTAAATCGGGAGTGGGGAGGGAGTAAAAATAGTGAAGCTGGGAGCTGCTCCCTGCTTTTTTTAGCAGGAGTAGCTTTTTTTTTGCCAGGCGGTTTATGGCTGCATCTGAAACCGCAGTTAATTGCAGCCTTCCTGCTGCCAGGCGGCTCCTCTAATTGTTCTGCGCTAACGTTGAAAGCTGCCAGCCTTGCAGTTCAGCGCAGGAGCAGCTTTGCGTGAAGATCCCTGTGAATCCGGAGAAATCAAGGTCCTCAGGGCAGAGCAGGAGGGGAGGGTGCCAGCTGGAACAGAGCAGGTTCCTTATCAGTATCAGCAGGACCTTCTTCCCAGGGGAGAGGGTCCCGGAGCACTGGAAGGGGCTGCCCAGGGGGGTTGTGGAGTCTCCTTCTCTGCAGACGTTCCAGCCCCACCTGGCTGTGTTCCTGTGCCACTGGGTCTGGGTGATCCTGCTGTGGCAGGGGGATTGGACTGGATGATCTTTCCAGGTCCCCTCCGATCCCTAAGGATTCTAGGATTCTATGAATTGTGCGTTAGGATCGTACTGGAGCTACCTGAAGTCTGTGCTGCTGGACAGACCCCTCGTTAGCTCCGTGGGGGAAGGTGATGCTCTCAGGGATCTGTGCCAGCGACCTGCTCTTCCACACCGCAGCCCCTCGCCTCCCTCTGCGCTTTGGAGGAAGCCCCTGGCTTCCTCTGCCTCTGGAGGGCTGGGCCACAGGAGAGAAGTGGGGTGGATCAGCATCGCTCCAACCCATCAACCTCCCTCCATCTAGCCCTGGAAACGGCGTCGACCCGAGGCGTACTGCGTCTCAAACGCCTTGTTCCAGGCAATCGAGCAGCTTTGATTGGCTGAAAGGCTCCTTTTATAATTTAATTTAGTCAGGAATCGTTGGCAGGGCAATAAAAAGAGAGGCTCTGACTCCAAATACATTCATTTAATTCAATGAGAGACAGTTACTGCAGCGGGGGCTCTCTCCTCAGCCAGCTCCCCTCCACCCCATCACCGTTGACATCTCCAAAGCGCCGCTCGGGGCTCTATCGAAGAGTCACGATCGGCGCTGACAGCTTAATTGTTTCCATCGTTGACAAGGGTCACCCCAAGCAGCCGTCGGGGCCGGCTCGGGAGGCTGTGAGCTGGGGAGGATTTACAGCTGGCAAATAGTTTGGAATTCCTCTGGTTGCTCCTGTTTAAATGATGAAGCTGCCCCTTGGGGAGCCGAGCTATTGATTGTAATTTGCAGTTAAGCCCTGGCTTGCGGAGGAATCGGCATAATAAATACCCACCGCAGTACAGGCAGGGAGGGACGTGCTTCTGCATGGAGAGAAGGCAGCCCGGCTTTGCCCTGCCGTGGGGGAAGAGCTGCTGGCTCCGGCCCTGATGGAAAACCCTCCCCAGTTTGCTGCCGTGGGTGAAACCAGTGCTGGAGGAAGGGAGGAAGGAAGGAGGGTGAAGCTTGGAGGAGAGGATGCATCAGTGGCGCTAGGATCGTGGGTGTCTGTGCATCCCAGGGAGCTGGTTGATCCCAGCCCTGCTTTGGAGAAGAGGGAGGGGATGGGGGATGCCCACCCGCATGATTTCCCCTCCTCAGCTCGGGGTTTAGGGGCAGGGATGCGGGACTGGCTGGCTGCATCACCAGGACAAGGAACCAAGGCACTGGGGGGTTGGGGGGGGGACACCAGAGCTGCCCCCCTGCCTCTCCCTGGCTCTGCAGAGGGCAGATTAGCTCTCATCCCTGTGCTCACGAGTGGAGATGAGAATAATAGCATCATCAAATATGCATTGGGTAGCAGCCGCCTGCAGCTGCCGAGCGGCAAATAGGGTCCTGCAGCTCCCAGGGCTGCGATGGTCCCTGGCGGGGAGCGCGGCCCAGAGCCCCAGCCTGCTGCCATGTGCGTGAAGTAGGCAACCTCAGGTGAGTGGCACCAGCCTTGGGATCCTGGAGGCCTCTATGGGAAGGACCTAGAGAGAGACCTCGGTGTGCGATGCTGGGCCTTACGTGGTGTCAGGGTTCAGCTCCTGGGGGTCAGGGGGTCCTCTCATTTCTGGTTGTCCCTGCCTGTCCTGCTCGCTGCTCTAAACCCCCTCCTGCCTTGCACCTTCCCTGCAGCCCCAGTGCCCCAGCTGCTCTCCAGAGCAGAGCTCCCTCCTCTCAGTGTCCCCTCCTTTGCCGCCAGCTTCTGCCTCATCTCTCCTACCACCCCCTCCTCAAATTCCTTCTACCCCAGCAGCACTGCCTGACCCCACAGCCGAGCTCTGCAGGGTCTCTGGGCTCAGCTCCGGGGCCGGGGCAATGGCACAGAGCTGTGACCTGGTTCTGAGGCCACCGGCCAATGTTCCTGGGTGCCAGTCCGTGCCAACCCAGCATGTGTCATGCCCAGCTGGTCTCTGCTCCCAGCATCTGCTCCAGCCTCTCTCCTCCCTGTATCAGCTCCCTCGGGCAGCTCTCGGTGTCAGGCAGCAGCCGGCAGGCAGGGACACGGTGTCACCCAGGAGATGCTGGGTCCCCAGTTCGGAGGGGGTTGAACTGAGGCCCTGGAGGGGTGCCATAGGGTGGGGGCAAGGAGAGAAACTCCTCGGGGGGGTTTGAAGGGCCGTAATGGTATCTCACTGCCCATTGTTGGAAGGGTCCAGCCTGTTCCCGTGTTCCCAGCACCCTGCAGCTCGTGGCTGGAGCAGCAGGCGCACGGTGAGCGATGCCATAGCCGGGAGGTGCCAGGGCACAGAGCTCCCACAGAGCACAGCAGCAATGGGGCTGGTGTGGTGTGGTGGCACAGAGCCCTACTCCAGCTGTAACTGGAAACAGGCTGTAAGCAGACCCGGGGCTGACTGGTGACCACAGACCTGCCTGGAGACAGCGGAGTTGCCACCCCGAGAGCTCTGCCCACCGCTGCCGCAGAGCCAAAGGTACCATCCCGGGCAGCCACGCGAGGAGCCGGGCTGGGGTGGGCAAAGCAGGGCCTTGGTGGCTGAAGTCTCTGTCCTCATTCTGCACCCAGCCCTGGCAGGGCTCTGGGCTGCCACAGTGGGATGGGGACTGCCCTGTGCCACATCCCTGGGGTGAGGAGGCTTCTCCTGGCTCAGCCACGTGGCTGGAGACACTCAGGGGTCAGAGATGCTCTGGGCATCTTCTCCCAGAGCCCCCATCGCCACCCCTGGGAACATCTCGCTGCTGGTACTTGCACCCAGGGACCCTCCCCGCTCCTGCTGCTGGATGTGGCAGTGCCCAGGCACCTGGGAAACCCTCCAAGCGTGGGTGCCCCATGGTTTGGGCTTCACGGCTGTGGGTTCCCCCAGTGGCAGCCCTCCTTTGTGGGGACCTGCAGCAGCCTCTTGCCAGCTGGTTACCCCCTTGCTCAGTGCCAGCAGCCAGGGGAGGGACTGGGTTGTGCCATTGTGGTTCGTAGTGGTGCCCAGTTTGTCGCTCTGTGCCCGGAGGGGAGGGATGGGGCAGTGGTGAGGGACAGGGAGGACAGGCAGCGCCAACCCTGCATGGCACAGTGTGATGGCAGAGCTGTGTGTGGACCACGGTGGGGGGCCTGTGGGCTGATGCTCTTTCCTGCTGACTCCGCACTCTTACCTCCCCACAGACCCTCTCCTGCTGGGTGTCTCTGCTCCCGCTCCCTCCCTCTGCTCTCCCCACGGCTGCAGAGCAGCCCTGCTCTGTGCAGACCCCTCTGGGGTGTCTCCCACCCAGAAATTAAGGCAGAGAGGGGGTGAAACCCATCAGCTGGTGGCTGATGGCACCTCTGCTGTGAACGTGGCAGGGAGGGACGGGGTAGGGGAGAAGAAAGTGCCGTGGGGTGCCAGCCACGGGGTGCCAGCCATGGGGTGCCAGCTGTGGGACTCTCTTGGTCCTGGTGGAGGTCAGTGGGTTCAGTCCAGTGACTGCTGTTGGTTCTTGGGTTCCCCCAGCTGCTGCAGATCTGGCTGCTGCTGTCGCTGTTTTCCTGCGTCTCCCCCAAACCCGGGCTGCGAGGGGGCAGAGCGGGTGCTGTCGCTGCCCACAGCTTCCCCACCGGTTCCCACCGCCGCTGCTTAAAATTTCATGACCCTGCAGGCGCAGGATTCCAGCCCCAGCATTAACATTTGATGCGGTCACCCCACGCCTGGGCACGTGCGTGGGCAAACGTGCTGCCAGCATCCCTGCTGGGCACACGTGCGGCTACCACCAACTCCCCCGCCAGCTGCATGGAGTGGGCACAGGGGGCATCCCTGGCATGAGGGGGGACACCTCCGCAGGCTCCTGGCTCCATCCTCTCCCCGCAGGGCTGTGGGATTTGGTCCAGTGTTGGGTTTTTCCTTCATGGTGCCCACTTGGCCGAGCCCCCAGCGCCTTGGGGTCTGGAAAACTGTCTCCTCGGTGCCGCGGTTTGGCTTTGGGGTGCCGGGTGGGTCTGTGGGTTGATCCTTCCTCTGGAGGAAGAGGCTGATCCCCCAGGGTGTAGGACCCCCAGCGCCTGAGGACTGCTTTTGGGGTGGTGCCGATGCTCCGAGCGGGGGGCAGTTCCCCACCACGGGAGCCCTTTGCTGCTCCTTCGGAAAAGTCTCGGGGCCGGAGCGTCGTGGCCCGTACATAATTCATGCCCTCGCCTTCCCCGGCGGTTGGGTTACAGCCTGAGTCCAGCCGCCAGCACCGAGTCGCCTGAGACTCGCGGGGTGCCGCGAGACACAGGAGGCAGCTCCCGCAAGGCTGCCCTGGCTCTGCCATCCCAGTAGCCCAGCGCCATGCCCAACGGGGGGCTACCAACGGTTGACGGAGCCACCACGCTCGGGCACCGCCACCAGGAGCAGGTAAACCCCCAGCTGGGGCAGGCGGCGGGGTCAGGAGCAGGACGGTGCACTGGGACCTGCCTCGTGCACCCGGCGTGGGGCATCGCGTGCCAGGGCTCCGCCGGAGCATGAACCTCGTCCATCGCGGCGATGGGCGGCAAGAAGGGGGAGCCCAAAAAGGATGCGGAGGCCAAAGGGAAGGGGGGGAAAGGGAAAGGGAAGAAGGACAAGAAGGAGGCGCCCAGCGAGCTGGAGGAGAGCTCTGATACGGAGCTGCTGAAGGCAGAGGAGACCGAGGAGGTGACCGAGGCTGCGGAAGAGGTGAAGGAGGAGAAGGATGAGAAGAAGGAGGAGGAGGAGAAGGATGAAAAGGAGGAGGAGGAGGCAGCGGCTGTTGAGGAGCCCAAGAAGGGGAAGGGGAAGGAGAAGAAGGGGATGCTCAAGGGAATGGCAGTGAAGAAGCCAGGGAAGGGGAAGAAGGTGCAGCTGGAGACAGAGGAAGAGGAAGGTGAGAGTGATGCTGCAGCTGGGAAGAAGAACCAGAAGGGCCCCTCCAAGCTGCTGATGGGGCAGAAGAAGAAAGGGGCCAAGGGTGCAGAGGCCAAGGGTCAACCCAAACCCCCTGCAGAGCCCAGCCCGGCCGAGGAGGAGGAGGAGGTGGCTGCAGCAGCAGCAGAGGCCGAAGCACCGAAGACCCGTGTGAAGCAGAATCTCCGCAGCACCTCAAAGCTCTTCCTGGGCTTCAAGAAGCTGGGGCTGCCCCGTCCCAAGAAGGGGCAGTTCAAGAACACATCCCGCTTCTTCTGGGGGCTGCAGAAGCACAGCACCAAGAGGAAGAAGAAGAAGAAGAACAAGGCGGTGCTCAAGTCCACATCCAACCTCATGGTTCGCTTCAAGCAGGTGGGCAAGAAGAGGAAGGAGGAGGCCGCCAAGTCCCCCCCGGCCAAAACATCCTTCGTGCTGCTGCGACGGGGCGGGCAGGTGGCCGAGAACGGAGCAGCCCTCTTCCGCCGCCGTCCGGAAAGGAAATTCAAGCCCCGGGCTCAGGTGCTGAGCAAAGCGGCCGCCGCCACGGGCTGGCTGGCCAGGAAGGTGCTGTCGCGTCGCGGGCGGCTAACGGGGGGTGGCCGGGCCACCGACGCGGCGTGGCTATCCCGGATCGGTGCCAGGAAGCTGCCGTTCCCCGCGGAAGATGAGATCCTCAGGCACCGGGCCAATATGAAGAGGATCCCCGTCGGCAACAGGCTGTCGGCCCCCAGCACCTCACGGCGCAGCAGCATGGCGCGACGGCCATCCCGACGGCATTCCCAGCGCGGGCCGGCGGAGCCCGCTGTGTCACGGTACGGATGGGCTGAGGAGGAAGACGGAGCCTACAGCCGCTGGCGGGGCTCGGCCAAGAAGGAAGATGGAGCCTACGGCTCGCGGAGGGGTTATGCCGAGGAGGATGGAGCCTACGGCCCTTGGAGAGGCTACAGCGAGGAGGAGGATGGAGCCTACACAGAGGAGGAGGAAGGCTACAGCCAACCCGCAGGCTACACGGAGGGGTATGGCTTTGATGACGGGGTAAGGCCCCACTATTCTGACTACCCCAGCTATGAGGAGGATTATGGCTTCTACGGGGGGGACTGGGAGGAGGACGACCTGCTGGGTCACCCCTATGGCTACACAGAGCTCGAGGATGAGGGGCAGTACAGCAACGGGTCTCCTCTCACCCTCTACGACCCCTAC
The DNA here is from genome assembly GCA_013397515.1 of Upupa epops. Lineage (NCBI taxonomy): Eukaryota > Metazoa > Chordata > Aves > Bucerotiformes > Upupidae > Upupa > Upupa epops. The sequence goes on from VZRI01003135.1 coordinate 55,088, forward strand.
GGCAGTGACCCAGAGTACGAGGAGGATGCGGCGGGAGCCTTTGGCTACGGGGAGGACCCCTATCGGGACTTTGGAGATCCCTATGCTGGGGGGTATCCAGGGGGCGAGTACCCTGAGCATCGCATCCAGTACAGCGAGGGGGGGTGGGCACCGCACGCCCAGTCCTCCTGCAACCCCTATGCCCTGGGTCTGGAGGAGATCGCTGAGGCCGAGGAGCCCGAGGAGTGGGAGGAAGAGGAGGAGGATGACGAGACGTACCCCTTCTGTGCCCTCAGCACCTCCTCGCTCCGCGGCATGCGGGACACTCTCTCCTCCAAGCTCTCCCTCAATAGGAAGTTCAGGCTCTTCCCCCGGCCCCAGGTCAAGCTCTTTGGCCGGGATCGCCTGGATGTCCCCTTGCCCCCATCCCCACACCTGCCCACCACCAGCAGCCGCGATGAGGATGACTACGATGAGTATGAGCCTCCATCGGCCACCGGCCGCAGGGCAGCCCCCCGGCGCTGGGTTTCAGCCGCTCGGGCTTGCGGGAGTCCCCTGGGGCAGTTCCTCCAGCGCTCGCTGCTGCGGCCCCCCAGCCGCCTGCTACGGAGCAACACCCAGCCGCGAGCAGCTCCGGCCAGGGACCCTTCCCCACCGCTGGTCCCTCAGCGGCCGTCGCTCCGTAATCCCTTTGCCAACCCCGTTCGCTCCCCGTCGCTGCCGCCAGCCCAGCAGCGCCCTGGTGAGGGGCTGCAGAGATCCCCCTCCCTCGGGGCCAGCATCCGTCGGTTGAGCTCAGAGACAGCCACCCCAGCACCGGGGCCAGTGGGGAGGCGTTTGGGGGTGCCTGCAGTAGGGTCAGGGAGACCCTTGACACCTCGGCCATCAAGGAGGAGCAGCCCTCCCGGGCTGCCGCTCCCCCAGGCTTGGCCGAGGCTTCCTGAGCCCCCCACCAAGGCAGTGAAGCCTCTGCAGAGGACCCCCTTCTTGACACCCACCTCCCGCCCTGGCAGCCGCCGACTCGGCCGCCCCGGTCCCTCCTGGGATGAGGAGCTGCCCTCCTGGCAGGGGGATGCTCGGAGGGGTCTCTCCGGAGTACCTCCCCCACCCAGCACTGCTCCCAGCACCCCCAAATCCTTCATCCAGCGCATAGGGCAGCCCCTCGCCGGGATGGCCTCCCACTCCCCCTCATCGAGGCCGTCTCCTGCAGAAGTGGGGGGCCATAGCCCCTCACCCGGACGCTCCACTGGGAAATCGCTGGCGTCGCTGCTTGTGGGGAGCATGGCCAACGCCAAAGCCCCTCCATCCTCCCCATCCATCCGCCGCCCCTCCACCCGCTCACCCCCATCACCCCATCGCCCATCCCGGCGGGATGGGAGCACCCGCAGACCCTCGAGCCCCCCGGCAGGACGCCGGCTCAGCCCCTCGCTGCAGCGTCGAGCCCCTTTCCCAGCACCCCACGGCTCCCTTCGCGCCCCAGGACTGGGCGAAGGCATGGAGGGCGATGGGGCGGCCCTAGAGGAGGGTGCTGGGCGCTACGCGGTGGTGACGCCGCAGGTGCAGAGGTTGGGCTCCCTGCGACGCCCGTCCCGCATGTACAAGCAGCACTGGTCCACGCAGCACGTCGTGCGGGTACGGGAGATGCCCGACGCCTGGACCACCGAGCAGGGCATCCTGCGCCAGCCCAGCCGGCGCCAGCCCAGCCGGCGGGGAGTCGATATCACTCGATACCTAAGCCCAGCAACGGGGGCCTGGCGGGACAGGCACCCCTGGGCAGACGGATACCTGGGCACCAAGCAGCCCTGGCGCAGCAAGGTAACGTCAGTGGGGGGCTCCCCGTGGGTGCCAGCAGTGGGAGGGGGCCGGGGGGGGGCGAGCAGCACTCAGAGCGATGCGGGATGGGGTGATGCGTGAGCTGGCGGTTGGTGTTGGGGTCCCCAGTGCCAGCGGGGTTTGCAGCATCCAGGGGGAGGTGATCAGTGGCACTGGGGGGGTCTCACCAGGGGGAGAGGATGGAGTGGGGTAGTGGCTGCCAGTGTGTGTGTCCCCCCCCACGAGAGGCCCCACTGGGGACACCTGACTCTATGGAAATGCTGAGACCCGATCTGCGCCCGGGGCGGGCGCGGGTGGCACCCTGACCCGGACGGTGTCTGCTTTCCTGCCCAGCGCCTGGCTGCTAGCCAGTGGGCTCCTGCAAGTCACACGCACACACACACACACACACCCCATTGCCTCTGCCACCCACCCTCTTCGTCAAGAGGTGCCACCCTGGGGTTCTCCATCGCCCATTGCAGCTCCACACAGGGTTTGGGTGAGCTGTGGGGTTTGTGGTGGGGGTGGCACAGATCCCTCTGCCTGTGCCCACCGTGCAGGTTGTCCCTAAGGATGCTTTGTGGCCCCATGTCCCTGTTTTGGGGGTGACTGCTTGGGTTCCTGCCATCACTGGCTGTGCACACCCCAGTCTGGGGTCACAGGTGGTGGTTTTGGGGTGGTGGTGGTGCCAGCTGGAGCGGGATTGGCACCGTTGTGCGGTGATGGACCTGGGCTGGGTTGCTCCACACAGATGCAATCGCTGTGCAGCCTCCCCATCATGCGGTACCAGGAGGTGCAGGAGGGGGACGGCTTGGAGGACATGACCCAGCTGGAGTGAGTGCCCCCATCCCCTTCACCGCCCGCCACAACCCAGTGCTGCGGGGGACAACGGGGCTGCAACCCCTCCTTCCATTCACCCTACAGCATCCCATCCCATCCAACCCCATCCCATCCCAACACGGGGGGCTGCTCCAGCCTTCTGGGGCTGGGGACACACTTTGGGGTCCCCCTGCCATCCCTAATTCAGTCTTCACTCCACTCCAGGGACCTTCAGGAGGCCGCGGTGCTGAGCAACATCCGGACACGCTTCGAGCGCCAGCTCATCTATGTGAGTCCCGTGTCATCCCACGAAGACCCCAGATGTGGGGGGCACCCTCCCAGAGCTCACAGCCCCAACCCCACCTGTCCCACAGACCTACATCGGCAGCATCCTGGTATCAGTGAACCCCTACCGGCTCTACAACATCTACGGGACAGAGCAGGTGCTGCAGTATGAGGGCAGAGCCTTGGGCGAGAACCCGCCGTGAGTACCCCAGGGTGTCCGCTGTGGGGCAGGGGTCCATCCACCCACCATTGCCCCCCATCCCTCATCCACCTGCTGTCACCCACCATCACCCAGCAGCACCCAGATGGTCCCAGACCCTGCAGGCCCCCAGCTGTGGGTTCTGGAGCAGTTCTGTCCACACTTGGGGATACCCAGGGCATAGCGGGGTGCCTGTGCCGGGGTGACAGAGCACCTCCCACTCCCTCTCTTCTGCTTCCCCCCCACCCCAGGCACCTGTTTGCCATCGCGAACGTCGCCTACTCCAAAGTGATGGATGCCAAACACAACCAGTGTATCGTCATCAGGTGGGACCTGGCTGTGGGCAACCAGAGCTGAAGGGGTGCTGGGTGGGTTTGGGGTGGGCACAGCCGACCCCCAGCTCGGCCGGGTGCCCTCTCTGTGTTTCAGTGGGGAGAGTGGCTCAGGGAAGACCGAAGCCACCAAGTTGATCCTGCGCTACCTGGCAGCCGTCAGCCAGAAGCGCAGCAGTGACCCGCAGGTGAGGAGCTGCTCTGGGGACATCCCCCCCCTCCCCATCCCCTTATCCCACCCCTCTATGTTCTCCTCCATCCTCACGGCTCCCTCCTTGTCCCCACGCTTCCACCCGGACCACAGCAGATAGAGGTACCGGGGTTGTGCAGGGTGGGCTGGGCTGGTTCAAGGGGGCTGAGTGCGGTGGTGGCATCAGCCACATCACCCTAGCGGTGGTGGGATGGTGGGGACGGGGGTCTCTTGTGCTCTCTCTCGCATCCTCATGCAACCAGGAGATGGTTTGGGGGTTGGGGTTGTAGGGTGGGTGGGTGGACTTGATGACCTTCAAGGTCTTCTCCAACCTTCTCGGACCTGGCCGCGGTGCACGACTCCAGCTGTGGCACCCATGGGTGTCTGCATGGGGCTGGAGGTGGGAGGAAGGGTGCGAGGGGGACAAGAGGGCTCCCGTGGAGACAGCCCACCTCTCCCCACGGCCACAACAGATCCTGGAGGCGACTCCCTTGCTGGAATCCTTCGGCAACGCCAAAACCGTGAGGAACGACAACTCCAGCAGGTTCGGGAAATTCGTGGAGATCTTTCTGGAGGAGTAAGTGATGCTGAGCAGCTCCTCTTGAGTCCTCCCTGCTGCCCCGGGGGTCCCCAGCCCGGTCCCCAGCCCTCACTGCCTCTCAGCTTTGGGGTGGGAGCCACATGGGGGTGATTTGGGGGACAGATGTTGGGGAAGGGGGTCACCTGGGGCCAGGCAGGGTTTGCTGTCCCTCCTGTGGGGTCGGGGATGCAGTGCCCTGGGCTGGCACCCTGCCTGGCCCCATGGCTCAGCCACCCTGACCTCAAATGGGGGGGTGATGCAGGATTTCACCCTGGGCTACAGCAGCCCCAGCAGCTCCAGGGAGAAGGGTACCCGTCTCTGCCCAGAGATCCCAGCTGGGGGGCACCTGGGGGTTCCCTAGATACCAAGGGCAACCCCGAGGCAGGGGTGGGCACAGGGAAGTGGGGGCACAGCCTATGCCAAGGTTGCCAGCCAGGTGGCCACTCTCCCCCCTGCAGAGGCTTGATCTGCGGTGCCATAACCTCGCAGTACCTGCTGGAGAAGTCCCGCGTGGTCTTCCAGGTGGGTGCTGAGGGGGTTCTACCCCCTGCCCCAGGCTCTTCCTAACCCCCCTAGACTTTGCCCATCCCCTCTCTACTTCCAACCCTCTGCTCCCCAGGCCAAGACAGAGCGAAACTACCACATCTTCTACGAGATGCTGGCTGGGCTGCCCCCTCAGCAGCGCCAACGCTACTGTCTGCAGGGCGCTGAGACCTACTATTACCTGAACCAGGTACCACAGCCCCTTCCCGACCCCGACACCGCAAGTTCAGGGTGCTGTTGGGGTCCCCAAGCCCTCATCGATTCATAGTGCAGCTGGGGAGGGTGCTCAGGGCAGGGTGGGCACTGCTGGAGCCTGATTGAGAGGGTTGTGCCAGGGTGGGAACTGCGAGATCCCCGGCAAGGACGACGCCGAGGATTTCCGTCGGCTGCTCAACACCATGGAGGTGCTGGGCTTCACCCTGGAGGAGCAGAGCAGCGTCTTCCGCATCCTCTCCTCTGTCCTCCACTTGGGCAACGTCTACTTTGAGAAACACGAGGTACCCTCAGCCCAACCACCCCCTCTCCTCGGGTAGGATTTGGGGTGCTGTGTGGCATCACCTCATCCCACCACCTCATCCCATTGCCTCTTCCCAACTCCTCATCCCACCACCTCTTTCCACCTCCTCATCCCACCTCGTCATCCCAACTCCTCATCCCACCACCTCTTCCCACCTCCTCATCCCACCTGCTCATCCCACCTGCTCATCCCATCGCAACTTCCCACCTGCTCTTCCCACCACCTCATCCCACTGCCTCTTCCCACCACCTCATCCCACTGTATCATCCCACCACCTCATCCCACCGCCTCTTCCCACCTCCTCTTCCCAACTCCTCATCCCACCGCCTCATCCCATCACCTCATCCCATCACCTCATCCCA
>VZRI01003136.1:0-17546 GCA_013397515.1 Upupa epops
TTACTGTGATACTGTGATATCTGGCATCATACTGGGGCATATTGCTTATTCCATGCCCTCAGCCACATTGCTGCTCTTCATTAGAGTGGCTGTCACAGGAAGCTAGAAACACTTCTGAGAAACTGATGTATTCTACCTGGAATTGTGCAAGGCATTTGACATTGTTCAAAATTACATGCTTCTTTCTTAACATAGAGATACATGAATTTCACAGATGGACTGCTCAGTGAATAAGGTATTAGTTTGACAGTCACATTCACATAGTTGTGATCATTGCCAGAATGTTCAAGTGGAGATCCTCAGGGCTCTGTTTTGGGTCTGGTGCTGTTTAACATCTTTGTCAGCAACAGTAACTGTGGCATTGAGCACACCTTCAGCATATTTGATGATGACACCAGGCTGTGTGATGTCATTGACAAGCTGGAGGGAAAGGAGGCCATCCAGAGAGACCTTGGCAGGCTTGTGGACTAGGTCTGCACAAACTGTACAAGGTTCAAGAAGTCCAAGTGCATGGTCCTACCTGTGGATTGGGGTAATCCTAAATACAAATATCTGGTGGGTATTGAATGTATGGAGAGCAGTCCTGAGGAAAAGGACTTGGGAATGTTGATAGATGAAAAGCTTGAGGTGAGCCAATAATGTGTGAGTGCACCCCGGGCCAACCGTATCCTGGGCTGCATTAAAAGAAGCATTAGTGGCAGCTGTTGTGAGACCTCACCTGGAGTACTGTGGCTAGTTCTAGAGTCCCCAGTGCAAAAATGTCATGGAAGTCTTGGAGTCAGTCCAGAGGAGGGTACCAGAATGATCAGAGGGCTGGAACACCTCTCTTATGAGAACAGGCTGAGGGGATTGTTCAACCTGGAAAAGAGAAAGNTTCTAGGGGGACTTTACAGAAGCCTTCCAGTACCTAAAGTGGGCCTACAGGAAAGCTGGAGAGGGACTGTTTTTTGAGGTTCTCTATTGATTGCACAAGGGGGAATGGCTTCAATCTAAAAGAAGGTAGACTTTGATTAGATTATTAGATCATAAGAAGAAATGCCTCACTTATGAGTGTGGTGAGGAACTGGAATAGGTTGCCCAGACAAGCTGTGAATGTTCCTTCCCTGGAAGTTTTTAAAGCCAGGTTGGATGGGGCTCTTGGCCAACTGGTCAAGTGTCAAGTGAGAGATGTCCCTGCCCATGGTAGGGGTGTTTGAACTACATGGTCACTGAGGTCCTTTCCAACCTAAGCTGATTTTCTGAAGAACCACAATCAAATCCAAAATAACTAACCTGCCTGACTGATTGATAGCTGATTGAATCTGTCAGCATATTTCTGCCACAAATTTTCAGATGCTTAATGAAGAACAAGTGGTGAGTTAAGCAGTGGTGCCAAGTCTCCGTCAGTACTGTTTGTTGCCTTGTTTGTGATTCACTGATTTATCATCAGCTGGGAACCATCATCCTGTGCAGTACAGCAATATAAAATCTAGGCAGCACAGCCTTTTGTTCTAGTATGCCAGGCTATGGCCTGTTGACCAACAATCTGTCAGGTCACAGTATGGAGTCCACAGAAAAAAATCAGGCAAAATCGATCACACATGGCCTGGTGCTATTGGATTGTTTTTTTTTTTTTATGAAGGCAGGCAGTGTTCTGTTAGTGCAGAAAGCTATAGGGATTGCTGCCACTGATGAAGACCTATATGTAGTCATAAAGACATTTTGCAGCAAAGTAAATCTGGCAATTATTAGCCAGGCAGATATATCCCCTTCATTCCTGTGATATTGAAAAAAATATATTTAAATTACAAGATGTTTTTTTCTCCACAGAGAGTTGGTTCAAAAATAATTGATTTAGAAATTTTTCTTGTGGTACTTAACAAAAAAAATTGAGTAACCCAAAAATGGCAATAACTGTAACATGTGCTGATGCAGGTGTTTATTGGATAAGTTAAATTGTATTTTTAACACCATGAGGAGGAAAAAGGAACAGAGAAGAAAAAATGTTTTAAGGTGAGCAAATGCCTCATCTTCATATGTTGCACACTTGGATGAAGCACTATGAACTTTACCATAATGATTTGGATGTAAAACAATTAAATTACTCACTTCATTTTTAAAATTCAGATTAGGGAGGAAGAAAATGAAGCCAGAAAGAGCATATAGAATTAATTTTGGGAAAGGATCTATATTGGTCTGCCTGACTGATTCTAGTGACCAGGAAGCTATCTACAAAATTAAATTTAAAAATCTATCAGTATTTTCAAGATAGAACAGTGATTGTTTATTTAATATCTTACATGTCTTATAACTCTAAAGGTGCTGGATCAAAATAGTTAGCCTGAAAGAGAAAACAATCAATGCTCTAAGTTTTTAGTCTTTAGCAAACTGATTTCCCTGGTTTGCCATGTCATATTTATCTGTATGTACTAAAGAGGTACTGACTGTAAACATGAATGATTGTACTGCGAGTTTAAACCCATAGCAATAAATTCTTTAACATATGACAATGGCTTATTTTTGTCTTGGGAACCACCACTCAGCAAAAACTCAAGATTTCAACTTTTTTATGTTCATAAGAAAAAATTCTTACATTTTTGTAATAATTAGATTTTTTGATTTTTTTTTTTTTTACTATTTGACCCTTGAAGAAAGGAAAAACATGAATATATATATATATAAACTTTGAGAAGTCCAAGCACATACACAGAACAAATAGAAAACTTGAGCTTTGACACAGCATGTCTTGTTTGCAATAAGGGAAGTCCCAGGGTCATATAAACCTCTTAGTCAGCTGAGGATCTATCAGCCTAGTAATGTTTCTCTTAAACCAGAAGCTTCCTCTTCATTCTGGGAATGTTTTTTAGTAATCTATTGCTGTTACTGCATGGAGGCTTCTCAGACCTGTGACTGTTTCGTCTGGTTTTGTGACTGTTAGCTTTGTTTTCATGTAAGCTTTCTGCTGTAAATTTGCCATACTGACCAACTGATCTCAGTTCTTGGCTATCTCGGCATTAGTGTTAACAGTTGATCAGTTGATTAGGTCTGAGAGGACATTAACCAATTAACTTAGTGAATGTGCTCATGGGCCAAAATAACAAAAATCACAAGGAGGGTTCAAAAAGACACTTACAAAATCACAGACAAAAAACAGCCTAGCTCTGTTTGTGGAAAAACAAGATAAATTTAGTTCACAAACCATAAAAAAACCCAACATGAAGACATACAGAGATTAATCACATGTTTTTATGTAACTGGGCCAAGTGGGAGGTGTCTAGTGTGAGCAACCTGGTTTAGTGAGAAGTCTGCGGCTCATGGCAGAGGACTGGAACTAGATGATCCTTAAGGTCCCATCTAACCCAAATCATTCTATGATTTTATATGGAGCCCTGTGCAGTACCAATGTGCTTTCCCTACATCCTACAATCAGTCCCACAACACACAATCAAGCAGGTCCCTTAGTCTGAGAGATGCTGTGGTGTTGTCTCACCTTGGTGAACTTCAGACCTGGGGCTGAGGCCTTCCTGGGAGTGTCCTGAGATGGACTAGGTAGGTTGACTCTCATTCTGAGTCTTTGGGTTCCTACTTGCCTTGCGGCCCCTGTGTTTTTGCAGATGTGTCTCTGATAGGCTGGTATTTCCTGTGATGGGCTTGGGAGCAGCAGCGGCAAGGTATTATTTTGAGCGAGTTTTCTTGGGTGACTTTATGGCAGCAATCTTGTTAACATTATGTGTCACAAGAAACTGCACCACAGCAAGAAAACTGTATACCATGGTGTATTATCAGATTATATTATCGGGCTATTAAACTGGAGTCTTATCCCTCAGGAGCATCTTTAAGAGGTAGAGAACAGAGCTTGGAATGAGTAAATCAGAATGTTTCTGGAGAAGCAGCACATCGCTCTTAGACTTTATGGCCATCCTGGATGCTACGTATTCAGCCTGATTTCAAGTCCTTTGACACTAGTCTTCACTTACTCAGGTTTCAGCATGCAAGCCTGCCGTTAGGGGTGTTTCCTGTTAACAGAGTCTTTTCAAAACAGCTTTCCATGAAGCAATTCCCAGCAGGCCCTCCTCACTCCTCCGCGGCGGTGGGCAAGGCCGGCCAGGTGGGGCCAGAACGCATTGCATCGAGTTCACCCAGCGCTGGACTGGACGGGTCCCGTTCTGCAGAGCTAGAGCAGCCGCAGCCGGGTGCTGCTGCTTGCGGGGCGGGGTTGGGGAGTGGGGTTCACGGCCGCCAGCCGTGGGAAACAGGGTCTGGGGAAACCCCGCGTCTCTGAAAGCGGAGGACGGGGGCGACTACCGGAGCCTTAGCGGGTGCTTCGTGCATCGTCTGTGCTCTAGACTACCCGGTGACGGACAAGACTGAGATGATTGGCTGGAAAATCAGGCACAGAGCAGAGGCGAAAAAACAAACAGAAAAACACGAACCGCAGTGCACAGGTGTGAAGATGTGTCTACATATCTGACCTATGCATTCAGATTAAAAGTAAAACCAAACCCAGAAATCTCGAAACAAAAAATCCCCTGTAAACCTGTCCTGCTCTTTTATTTGTTACCCACTGATTACATAGAAAAGAAAACACTGAGACCTCAAAACAAGTGGTGAGAAAGAGGAAACTAAACTCATGACACTGAGGGCTGGCTAACTATGACAATGGCTTCTGTGGTCTCACTGTATTTTATGGGTTTGTTTCAGTTTCTTTTGTTGAATTTTTTTTGTTTTCATTAAAAGATATCATTAACCCTGTTTTTAATCAAAGATTAGATCAGTTAAAAGTAACTCTCAGTGGTCTCACCTAGTGCAGAAACCCACCCCCTCAGCCTCCTTAGGGTTGTTAAAATCTAAATGTTATGTTCAGATCTTTCACATACCCTTGTCTACATGTTCTTCCCACATGCCAAGTGAAAAGGTTAACTCTTAATGGCTTTGTGTTTCATGTGGTTTTGCTCCTGTGACAGAAAATGTGAGTACACTGTCAAGTGGAAAAAAGAAAAAAATTCTGAAAGCTCTTGTTTGATCATTTCAGAGTATTTAAGGTCTTCCAAGAAGCTCGAACCCTTTTTTGTTTTTTATTTTTTGTTTTTTTGAGGTATGGCAAAGACGACATCATTGCATGAACTCACACTTCAAATTCATATCTTGTGCTGTTGACCTGGTTATTCCACTTTGGTCTACAAGTTAAGGTAAGTACCTCCTTTTGATTCTAATGCATGGTTATTTTTTCTGTATTCTTGAACAACTTCTAAAATCAAGGAAAAGAAAAATGCAGTTCTCTTTAATTTTGGCTGCCTAAATATATGGGCTCAGCAACTTTTCTAGCACTGTGCAATGGCAAAGCAATGGGCTTCCATAGTGCACAATCTTGGGGAGAGGGTACCAGTTCTTACCAGACAATGGTAGCAGGTGCTTCTCCTGTTATTCCTGCTTATGACTTTTACGGACACGAGTAAGTTGTGTAGTTATTTCCAGGCATTGTTAGCAGCTTTTCAGTGTTATTAACACTGAAGGGCCCTGGAGTTTATGTAGATGGTTATTTCCTGGTGTTCCAAGGACAGTTGCATACAAGGAAGTTTGATCTGATGAGTGGTATTTTATTTACTCATTTACCTGACAGTCCTGTCTTTGTTGTAGTGAACCACTATTAGCAATAGAGTATTTTCCTTAGTGGGGAATTTTCCAGTAATGGGGAAGTTTTCTAAAGAATAGGTGGAGTCAGGTTGACATTTAAGGGCCTATCACAAGATGCCTTTCAGTAGATAGTTCTGTTTTTTCTATCTTCTTCATTTGATCGTAAGGGAAGCACATAGAAGCAGTACTGAGGAGTGTTTAACACAGTTGATATCGTTTGCTTTTATAGAACTGTGTTTGCCATAGATGTCAGAAGTTGGCAAGAGAAAAGTCCATGTTGACAAGTTCTATAAGGAGAATAGTGAGAAGACTGGAGCTTTTGTGAAGATATTTGACTGACACCCAGGTATTGAGCTGCTTCAGTCAATTTAGCCAGGGAACCCTTCCCCTCAGCATGGAAGAGAAGGGTCTTTATTGGTTACAGCAGCAGTCTTTCTCTCTGCAGATGTGGATCTACTTCTTTCTCTGTGAAACTGAATAATGAGTATTAGCAGCAGTCTGTCTCAGTCTTGAGGAATTTTGTAAGTAACAATCACACTTACTTTGTGTTTTCCTCTACAGGGTGAGAAAGCATGCAAATTAAAGGTTAACAATTGTAGAATGCAAATGTGGGTGTTAAAACTGTAAAAGATTACTTGTTATCTGTGTTCCAGGAGTTAATCTGAACAACTCTCCAGAAGTTCATACCAACATTCAGACTTCCTGACAAAAAACTGAGGGTACAGGTCACATGTATTAGGTATGGATATCCTTCCATGTCTGGTTTGCACATGCCTTTTGTTTGCAGCAATCTTTCAGCTATGTGTCAACTTTAAAAAAAAATGTTGTGTAGGAGTATAAATGAGGTGGGGGGAACTCCTAACAGAAACTTGAAATAGTTTCCATGATCAGAGTTAATCCAGCAGAATTTCAAGAAAACAGATTGTGTTTGTAGGCTGGTTTTATCATTGTTTTACAGAAGCACCGTTGGGCAAATGCTTGTTAAAATGATTAATAACCACATGGATTCTGCTCATATAGATGTGACTTTACAAGCCCTGTTAGAAGTACTGTGAGACCAGGTGTTATAAGACAGAGTATTTTCACAGTATTTTAAAGTAACATCAACAGAAGTTGAAGAACAAAGGTATTTTTCTTCCACTGAATGCATTTAAAAACAACCTGTTTCCATCCTAGCAGGAGCAGCAGTCCCTGTTACGCATTAGGAGGAAAACTGGGTATTTGTGTGTATTTATTTATAGATTTTCAGATAAAAGTGCATATTTTGCCATAACCAAGGACATATGTCTAAAGCAAGTCAGATTAGATGTTCTTCCTGGACGCATTCAAGGAAACTTTCTTCCTAATCTTATGCTCTAGCTAAAGGTGCAATTTTGTCCTGTTTTCAGGCACAATGGGATTCGGTGTTGTCCGTCCAGCTCTTTGTTTGGACTGACTACAAAATGTATTTTACAGTTAAAAAAATCAGTGTATAATTTATGTTTGTCTATAATTTTACCATTTTAGGATCCTGTCTACATCATGAAAAAACCCTTGCTTTTCTATACATTTTCATTCTTCTGGCATTTCCTAAATGGTAAGAAGCAGTAAGATGTCATAAGAAGCAGTACAACTGTTTTATTTCCTTTCTGTGTGTAAGCACAGAAATGTTAATTCTTTAATTATTTTCCTTTGAGTGCTAGTGTTTAGGGTTTTTTTTCTTAATGTTTTAAATTAAAAAGGTCTTAACATGTATTAAATTAAACTAGACGTTTATGCTTAATATGTATGCCATGATATGGGGCCCAGCTGAAACCCGTGTGGTTTTGCAGCACAAAGACAACTTGTTCAAGCAAGTTATTGTATTACTCCTTGCATTACACAAGAGGTAGTGTTGGCAGTTTTGAATTGTTGTATGATCTTTAACATTGTGTGTAAAAATTATTTACATTTATATAAAGAGAGCATTCCCATACTGCTTGATACGACAGCACTGTTATGAAAGTAACAGCTGAGGGGCAGTGCACACACATTCATCTGTTTTTAGAATAGCTTCATGCTGTAGCAGGTGTCTACAGGTATGAAAAACCCACTTTGTCCCACACGTGGGCAAGAGCATGTGAAAATGATTAACTTTTCTGAACAAGGCAGACACTTTTGTCCTTAAAATGTCTTCTTTGTATGGTAATTCATGACTTTGAGAAACAGATTTATAATTTGGAAAATTGAATTTTGTTCCAAATTTTGTTTTTCAGCTTTATTCACAGTTGAAGCTCCTCAGACACTCTACACTGTGGAACACGGGAACAACGTGACCATGGAATGCACATTTCCAGTGAAGGGGAAATTAGTGTTTAGAGATTTAAGTGTCACCTGGGAAAAGAAAGATAAATTAAAGAAGCAAGCTTATTCACTTCTCAAAGGCAAGGAAGACTTCCATAGTCAGCACAGTGACTTTAGGGGAAGAATAAGATTGTTGAAAGAGTATTTGAGCTTGGGACACTCTGTCCTTCAGATCACTGATGTGAAGCTCAGAGATGCAGGGCTTTACCACTGTATTATTGGCTACGGGGGAGCTGACTACAAGACAATAAATCTGAAAGTTAATGGTGAGTATGCTACTACAAGAGGTTCAGTGCTGTCTGATACATATGGTTAAAACATTTCAGAATCCCTGGAGTAAGACAGATTTGGGCTATTGTTTTAAGTAGCCTCTTCAGGGATGGGAGCTGCTTCATGGCCCTTACACAACTGTATAATTTTATGTTTCTCTCAAGATTGAATCGATGTTCTATCCTTTATTTCCCCTCATGACATGAGGATTTGTGTTTTAAAACTATTTAGACAGGAAAAAGACCAGCAAGCTAATGAAATTTTCTAAGCAGTGTCAATACTGAAAAAGTTCTGTACCTCCAGTTACTATGGAGAGACCCAATAGTGATGTTTATTTTCCCTGTCTAAAGTATAATTTGCAAAATACAAGCTGATGTATAGAAACTTGATCCAGGGGCTGGGTGTCTTACTAATATATGCTGATCTTTCAGCTTTGTACTAGTAATACTTTTCCTTCCACTTGTTTAGCTCCTTATAGAACAATAACCCAACGAGTGGTGAGCACAGGAGATGGCGAATGGAACTTGACTTGTCAGTCAGAAGGTCACCCACGAGCTGAAGTGATATGGCAGAACAGAGAACTCAAAGATTTGACAGATAAGGCAAACACAAGTTGTGAAAATGGTAGTGACCAACTGTATCGTGTGACAAGTACCCTTACAATCAAAAGTAGAATTGGTGAGACTTTTCACTGTATATACTGGAATAAAGAACTGGGAGAAAACACATCTGCCATTTTACACATAGCAGGTAACATTTCCAAATTTCATTTATGGTTATACACCTCAAGTTACTATGTCATTTTGTCCTGGGTGAATCAGATGTGATTTGTTTCACTTTCTTATCTAACTTTGATCTAAAAAGAAATTCCTGTGTTGTTAAGTTTTGCTATTAGTGTACACTTCCACTACACTATGATGTTCATGATGCCTCTGTGGCTGGAATTCAAGGACAGGAAATGTTCGTGATCCTGCAGTTATGTGAAAATAGGGTGTTAAATAAGTTCCGTTGTTTGCAAAGCTTATAGTTCAGAGCCTAGAATTTAAACCCTCACATATAAATTAAACATACCTTTCAAGAAAGTTCTGTTTTGCTGTTGATAACTTTCAGATAAGTTTTAACATTATGGTCTTTTCCGGCCACTACAGCATTTAATTTGGGCATATTAAAATTTAACATACTGTGCATAGATTATTCTTTTTCCCCTCATTAAGTCTGGATTGGAATAAAATTTCTCATTAGACCTTTTAACTGGGAGCCAGCTTTACTGCTTTTGCTTTTGGTTACTACTTTTATTTCTGCATTGTACTCTGATTTGATTGCACAAGATTTAAACCAGTTGGATCAACTCAGAAGTAATAGCTAGCTCCAAAACAATATTTCTGTTTATCAGACTGCCAGGTAATTTCTCTAGTCCTGTTCGCCATGCAGTTTTAAAAACTCCTGGGCTGGCACTAACTTGATGATGATAAGGGGCTGACACAGGTAGCTGACTGTGAGAAAGCTTAAGTCATGCCTTCAAGTGGTGAGCAGGCATATTTGATTTTAACAAGAAATGCCTCTGGGAATAAAGGAGACTGCTTATCCTGTGCATTCAGAGCTTTTACCAGATGAAAGGGACTCTCTGTTCTCTTTCTCAATCAGCTCTTTCCTGTAGTCCTGATGGGAAACTAAGCAGGATGTAACAGTCTTTATTTGGATTTGTGACATACTTCAAAGGCACTGTCACATGGAATGCAGGAAAAAAGATAAATGGGAATATGTCCTATCTTTTTTTCCCATCATTCATGTGAGATAATTGTGAAATGAACCATCAGCACCTGATCTTAGACGTAATCTAAAATCTTGTTGAGTCTGAACTGCTCATAGCAAAAGTAACATGGTTAAAATGAAAGGAAAAGGGAGAAGCTAATGCAGTTATGTAACATCTTCCTCAACTTGTTTCTCTCAAAGATGCAGCTGATGGTGTTTGGTGGGCTGAGAGCAGACATGTTGTTGGAACAATTCTCACTGTGACAGCTTTCTTTGGATCAGTGCTTCTATTTACGCTCTGCCTGAGAAAAGGTATTAAAATAATAAATTTTGTCTCTCTCAGTTATTGCAAATCTGTGTTGTTAATTCATCCTTGTAGAGGTAGAACGAAATAATAGAAGTCTGACTTACATCTTACAACTTGGAACCACTATAATTTGTTACTATATTATTTCTTTATCTTAGTTAAATATTAGCATGTTAGCAGTGATTGTCACTCATAAATCACTTACCCATTAATCTCTGAATTTTTTCTATTGGTAATGATGTTAAACAGCAAGGTTAGTGCCTGATCTGTTCAAACATCAAACCACAGCTTCTGCTTCTACTGGAAATGATATTTTATTATTCTGTGCCATCCCTTTTGGTTTGGAACCAGAATGCTGGGAGCAGACAGGGCACTAGATAGTTTTGAGGTTATTCTTAAGGCATTTGCTGAAAAGCTGCACAGAGCTGCAAGCTCATCTCTTTTTTTCACACATTCACTGAGGAAGGACTCTGTTCTGAGAGGGTAAAACAGAACTGTTGGTTTTCCTGTCTGACAGCTCTGTTTCCCAACAGTGAAAACTAGAAACAGACATAATTTGTGTCTGGTAATTACAAAATCCTATATATAAGCAAACTTTCCACTGAGCTTTCATATACTTTCATATATTGGAGATCTTGGAGACTTGGGGGTATTGGTGGACAGGAAATGAATCAACAATGTGCCCAGGCAGCCAAAAGGGTTAATGGCATCCTGCCCTGTATCAGGAATGGTGTGGCCAGCAGGGAGAGGGAGGTTATCCCCCCTTGTATTAGGCACTAGTTAGACCGCACCTGGAGTATTGTGTCCAGTTCTGGGCCCCTCAGTTTAGGAAGGATGTCAAGGTGCTAGAACGAGTCCAGAGAAGAGCAACTAGAATGGTAAAGGGCCTGGAAGGTAAGCCCTATGAGGAGAGGCTGATGGAGCTGGGTCTGTTTAGCGTGGAAAAGAGGAGGCTCAGGGGTGACCTTATTGCTGTCTATAACTACCTAAAAGTTGGGGTCGGTCTTTTCTCTCTGGAGACTGGAGACAGGACAAGGGGTCACAGTCTTAAGTTCCATCGTGGGAGGTTTAGACTTGACATTAGAAAATGGTTTTTCACTGAAAGAGTGATCCGATTTTGGAATGGGCTGCCAACAGAGGTGGTTGGGTCACCGTCTCTGGAGGTGTTTAAGGTTAGACTGGATGAAGTGCTGAGTGGCATGATCTAGATGTTAGATGTTAGGTTTACTTGGTTGGGTTTAGGTTGGACTGGATGATCTTTTCCAGCCTCATCATTACTGTGATACAAGTTCCATAAAAGACTACAAATTAGAACTAAATATGAATGTTTGGAGTTCCGCTCACAAACTCATCTTCTGTGTTAGTGCTATGAAAACATGCCCAGGCAAGGTGTTTGCAAACTTAACAGGCTTGCAAGTGATGCTAAAGCGCTGCAAAAGTCCTGTAGATAATCCTGCAGGTATAAGAATATACTTGTTAGGTATAAGAATTTACTAGATCTGAGAACATTATAGGAACAGAACGTGAAAGTGGGAGAAAGGACAGCAAAATCCTTGACTTCTCAGAAGATTCCCATATGGGGATTTCACTGAAGGTCAGAAATTTCCTAGGTTGTTCCTTAGTGTTTTTATGCATACACTTGACAATGTATGTGATTATGTTATGTATATATGTGTTTGTGTGTGTGAGAGATATACATATACAAGTGATTTAGAAATTAAAGTACCCAGGACAGGTTTTTCTTTTAAAACCTAGGATTTCCTAGATGAGTGGACAAGTTATTATTTCAAAACAGAACAGGGCTTTTTTTCGCCTCAAGAAGCACCCTTCTTCTTCACTGTTGCCCAGTATGTATAAATTCTGAGTGAAAAATGTATGGTGAAAAACCTTTTTAGTAAGTATTTTCCAGTGATGTTAGTGTACAGCATCTATGGAGTTCTGGCTTAAGAAAAAACTATTTCAAGTGTTTGAAGCAATGGGGTCTTTTGAGATGATTACACTGTGCTGAGTCTACCCTTCTCAATAGTCTGCTTAAGCCCACATTAGATCTAACATAACTATTTTATTTTCTTTTTTATTTTTCTCTCTTATTGTCTCTTAGCTAGAGCAAATAAGGACAACAGAATACCTGTGGCTGGTTCATCAATAGCAAGTATGTATGTGAGGCATAAATCTAGCTCCATGTGATCGTTGTGAAAATAACTGTTTTAGAAGTTACTTTGTCATTGGAACAATGAAATGCAGATTTACATTCTACTTTCAATTTGCTTTCTACTCTTTATTTATCATAGAATCATTTAGGCTGAAGAAGACCTTTATGATCATCAAGTCCAGCTATTAACCTAGTACTGCCAATTCCATCACTAAACCATGGCCCTAAGTGCCACATGTACATATATTTTACGTACCTCCAGGGAGGTATTTAAGACTCATTAGATAATAACTATACATTACAAATGAAGACTGTCTTCTAGTTATTATGTCAACATCCTGAAAGAAAATGTGAAATAAAAGCGTACTTGTTCCGGGAAGACTTGCAGTCCTGACATGCACAAGAAAAGGGCAGTGGTGTGACGTGTTCTGGAAAGTTTTAGGATGGGGAATGCTCCTTGGAACATGCACCTCATGGTGGCAGCACATTATGGTGTGCAGAATTTATGTTGCTATCTAATCTGTGGCATGATCCTGTACCTTCTCCAGGATTAGGGTGTGCACGTAAGGAACTTTTGAGGCAACTCTGAGAACAGAGGGTTTGGCCCTGTTGAGAGTAAAGCAGGAATGCACTTCATCTTCCCTAACAGCTTCTTTTTCCTCCTCTTGAGAGACTATGAACAAAGCTCAGTGAATGGCCAGTAGCACTGTGACAATGAGAAATGGAAGAAAGAGTTAATATTTACGGTGGGAGAGAAGATATTAAAATCCTTTAATCTCATTCCATGACGGTTTCTGGTTTGGGTTTGATTTTTTGTTATTGTTGTCTTGGTTGTTGCTTGTTTTGTTTTTTAATTTGTTCTATGATTCTATTTGGAGACAACTTCAAATTTAGCTGCGGTGTCAAAGTTCACTTATACTGGGAGCTATTTCCTAAGAAAACCTCCCTTGAGAATACTTACCCAAACAGATACCACACTTGATGTTAATCTCTTCTCCTGAACTGCATTTAAATCAGATGTTTTCTGCATAGCCTGAGACAGTGTATTTTAACAAACATCTAAGATTTTTATCAGAAGTTTAAGTTGTGCTGATTGCATGTATGTCATTTGTTTAAAGAGCCATCAAATGACAAGTATACACATGACTGCAGAGATGCTTCTCTTGAAGAAAAAGAACAGAAGTGTAAGTACAAATGATAAAGGGGAGAACAGTAGCAAACTGCACACAGCATACATCATCTGTGGTCATCAAAACCTTGAGCGTGCCTTGTTTAATTAGTCAACAGTTTTCAGGTGAAGTGCAGCATTCTGTTCTCTGTCTTACAAACTCTTGATTATAACATTGTGTATAGGGAATTATATCAAATAGTTATTCTGGTTATAAAAACAAAACCTATGCAAAGAAAAATGTGGTGTGGATATACGTAACAACCCTAATTAGTCATCTATCTAGCTGGCACATTTGCTACAGAAACAGTTGTGCAAGCATAGCTGAAAAAGTGATGATGACAATGAGGAGGAGAACTTAACTCTTCATGGCCACTGAAATAAGTCTCAAGCCATAAGATTCTGTCTCAGCAAAGCCAGAAAATAATTGACAAAATTTCTGAAACAAAATTTTCGGTATGGAACAGAAGGGTGAAGTTACTGAGGTTTTCCTTTCATGTTCTTGTCAACTTCTAAAATACTTACATTAATGACATGCTGAATCCCTCCCTGCTACACATTTACAGCACAAAATACAAACAGAGGTTAATACCTGCTGTTCCTGCAGTTATAGATCTCCAAGTCAACAGCTTAGGGCCTGGACATATGATTCTTGCAATGCCAATAGTTAGAGTACGGAGTGTATTTGAAAGACTCTGTAACAGGATTTTAGAAGAGTGGGGGACTTAAGCCCTGGTGCTATATTTGCTGAAGAGCACTTCCTGTTTTCTAAAGAGCCCTTCCCACCTGTGTGTTTGAACTACATCATTTCAATTCCTCCCATGATCACATTATTTTCTGTTTGACTTTTTTGTGAATTTCATTGTAGGTTTTTCATTTTGACAATGAAGGAATTTTTTTTGTACCTCCAAACTTTAGGAAAGAGTCCCAAGGCCGGGAAATGTTCTGTGACTTCATGATTTGTTAATTTGGTAATTTTTTCATACAGTCCTTTGTTTTACAGATATGCAGATTGAGAACACCTTGAGAAAGCAGGCAGAGCTTTTTCCTCTGTGTTGAAGGTTTGACAGGTGTTACACGTTCTGCTATAAAGGGGGATAGTAATTTTGTTTTGATTTATTCTGTGGTGACAATCATTTTCCATGTCATTGTAACTCAGGAAAAAGTGCAATATCAGAAGTATTATAGCATAAAAAAATGCTTGGATTCAGGCTTCTGTGTATGTAACTAGATGTAAAGGTATTTATATGAGTTTCTTCTTTCTCAAGTTCATGCATTTTCAAAGACACATTTAATTAAAAAATAAGGTAAAGCACTTTAGGTCTCTGACAATCATGATTGTCATAGCTAATTCTTAAATTGGCTTCTGGCCATTTAGTTGGTTGTTTCATTTTCTGATTTCCTACTTGAGCTCTGGGTTTCCTGAAGAGATCTTGTTTTACAGTTTTTGAATATTTTTTCAGTACTTTAATCCTCATAAAAGATAAGGATGTGCAGTAAGATAAGTTGTTACTGTGCAAACAGGACATTTTTTTGTCCCTAGTGTAGATTTTACAACACTAGTTACTCACAGTTAAGCCTGAAATAGATGGTATAACCCTTTGACAACTATGGTTTGGAAATTATAATACTTGGCTTCTTGATGTCTTACTCTGAAAAGTGTTGTGGGGATTTAATTGTTTTGTGATATATCTTGGCACTACTTTGTTACTGCTCATTACTCTTCCGATTGACAGTTTGGAGACAATAAAACTCTTCATATATTCACCCTAAACAGCTCTTGATTTGATCTACCATTTTGTGCATCTTGACAATAGAAGAAAGAGAACTTTTTCACTTCTAGCTCACGAAATACGTGCTCATGTGATGAAAAATTCTGAGGGAACGTGCTCCATTTTTTAAAACACTGCTTTGTTATCTTTTGCTTGGTGTGTGGCTTTGTTTTGGGTCATACACAGATGAAAGTTATTTATTACAATGTTATTCACAATTACATATTTTTAATAAAATATGGTTTTGTTTTTCCTGTTCTTTTTTCCTGCTCCCTTTGACTAGTAAAGATGTAGCATTAGCACTGCTTGTGCTTTTTTTTCTGGAAAAGTCAAGATTCTAAGACTTTGTTGTAGAATGTTGTAGAACAGTGTCCCTCATAGATCCCCCAAAGAAGAGACACTGGAGAGCTAGAATCAAACCAGACTCAGGTTTCAATTCTCAGCTTAAAATAAATCAGTACATCATGCATCCAAGAACATGAACGCAGCCCTCAGCTTGGGGCTTCACAGCTGGCAGTGTTCAGTCTAGTTGATGCCAGATTGTGTTTAATATATCGAGCAAGCTGCCTTGTATAATAGGATAGAGCATCATGTCTCATAACCATAACGGAATTGGTAGGCCTCAGTTAAGTGAAATAATTACTGACCTGTCAGCCTCACCTCTGTGCCTGAGAAGATGATGGAACAGATCCTCCTATAGGCTCTGCTAAGGCACATGGAGGATAAGGAGGTGATTTAAGACAGTCAACATGGCTTCACCAAGGGCAAGCTCTGCCTGAGACACAAGTGAATTTGTACAATGGAATGTCTGCATCCGTGGACAAGGAAATAGCTATGGATGTCATCTATCTGGACCTCTGCAAGGCTTTCGACATGGTGCCCCACAACATCTTTCTCTCTAAATTGGAGACGTGGGTTTTGATGGGTGGGCTGTTAATTGGGGAACTGGTTGGATGGTGACACTCAGAGAGCTGTGGTCAAACGCTTAATGTCCAGATGGAGACAGGTGACAAGTGGTGTCCTTCAGGGGTCTGTGTTGGTCAGTGCTATTCAATATCTTCATGAATGATACAGACAGTGTGACTGAGTGCACCCTCAGTGAGATTGCTGGTGGCTCCAATCTGAGTGATCTGGACAAGCTGGAGAGATGTGCTCATGTTAACTTCATGGGGGTCAAAAAGGACAAGCTCCTGCACATGGGCTGGGTCAATCCTCATTATCAATACAGGCTGGGGGATGATAATCTAGCAAGCAACTGTTCAGAGGCAACTTGAGGCTGCTGGTGGACAAAAAGCTGGACATGAGACAAGAATATGCTCTTGCAGCCCAGGAGGCCAAGTGCATTTTGGGCTGCATCAGAAAAAGCATGACCAGCAGATCAAGTTGAGAGGTAATTCTGCATCTCTGCTCTGCTCTGGTGAGATCCCCACCTATGTCCAGCTCTGGAGCCCTCAAGAGAAGAAGGATGTGGACTTCTTGGAGCAAGATGGTGAAACACCTCTCCAACACGACAGGCTGAGGGAGCTGGGGCTGTTCAGCCTGAGGATGAGAAGGCTGAAGGGATACCACGTAGCAGCCTTCTAGTACCTGAAGGGTGCCTAGAGTAAAGCTGCTGAAGGACTGTTCCAAACTTTGTGTAGAGACAGAACTAGAGGCAACAGGTTTAAACTAGATCAGGGTAGTTTTTGATTGTATGTTAGGAAAACGTTCTTTACAATGATGGTTGGGAAACCCTGAAACAGCTTGTCTAGAGAGGTGGTAGAAACTCCATCCCTTGGGACATTCAAGGTCAGGCATGATGGAGCTCTGAGCAACCTGATCTAGTTTAAGACATCCCTACTCGCTAAATGTGAGTTGGAAGGTCTTTTCTAGCCCAACACATTCTATAATTTTGAGAATACAACACATTTAGGTTGTGAGAACTAGGTAAGAGGAAATTCTTCCTATCCTAACATTAGAAGTGTAGTAAAACATCGTATGTATAAGAATATTTTTCCCTCAGTGTTTTTGGATATTTAGAAAATTAAATCCAGCTTCAGTAAGCTGCATTTTACTTCTTCATGGCCATTTTTATACCTCCTAAAGAAGGCTCAGAAAACCTGGTTAATGTGCTCAATCTAAACTGGGATATTGGTATTTTAATTCAAGTCTCATTATTAAAAAAATGTAATTATAGAATCATAGAATCCT
>VZRI01003137.1:184-65972 GCA_013397515.1 Upupa epops
CAGAATTCCAGACTCTCTCTCTGTTTGCCAAAGGCTTAGGAGATCAGTATTTGTGATCTCTCTTTATCTGTCTCTTAATAGAGTCTTCTCTCAGTCTCTCTCAGTGGCAGAGTATACAGGATCTTCGCCAGCCCGGTGGAGACAAGGCAACATGGCACTGGTTATGTGGAGCCCTGTTACAGTGAATAGGCTTTTTGGGGTCTCGTCCAAGGGCTTCCCACAGGTCTTATGCAGAGCCTTTCTTTCTTCTCCCCTGTGGTCAGGCACTAAGGGATGTAGAGAGTTAAGAGCTCACCTCTGGCATCTTCCAAGGTGTTCGCTGTAGAACGGCTATGTGGAGGAGCTGCCCTTACTCTGGCCCACTGCCAAAGACAGAAAGGAGCTGATGCGGCTTTTCTGTACCTGAGCCCTCAGTGAAAGAGGGGAGGGCTGCAGGTTCACCCCCACAAAAGGAGGTTTTCAGGTACAGAGACCGGTTTGCCTCTTCGGCCGCTCTGTGTTCATGCTCCCGTGCAAAAGAGGGCTGTGGCTACCCCTGCAGAAGAGGTGTAGCCAGGCTTTTCTGTTCCACCCTTCAGTGACAGGGGATTGAGAGCCATTGCTTCCCCCCACGCCCCCCACCCTCCACCTTCAAGGTCGAGGGTGGGGGAAAGCTCTTTCTTTGATAGAAGAACAGTCTCAGAAGACATGTCACAGCTGAAGACAAGGAAGATGGTGATGAGAAGAGAAGGAAGGAGAAGGAGGAAGTACCTTCCCTTTATGGACTCTGTCCACCAATCGCCTGTATAGTCCAGACTCTGATGCAGGAGGTCTGCTAGGAAAGCTGCCTCCAGCTTCAAAATAAAATGCTTTTTCAGCATAAAATCACCAAAACTAATATTTGAACTTTGGGAAATTTTCAAACCAGCATGCCTAATAACAACATTTCTACTGGAACATGAGCTGCAATATTTAAAATTGCTTTTACACCCTTTAAGTCAAGAAAATGGCCATTCATTCATATATTTTTTTAAAGTCCATCTCAAAACTTGACACCTTGTGACTTGTTCTCTCTCAAATGTTTGTGATCAAAATGGTTTAATTGCTGGAAACATGCAGTGGAGTTTTCTATTTCACTTAAAGGTATAGCTGGTGTGAAGAGTCTTGAAAATTTTCACTCTGAAATCTCTAGTCTAGGTCAAAGTTTAAATCACTGGTTGGTGATTTAAATTTGTTGTTTTTTGGACTGACAGCATCTGGTGTGTAAGGAAACCCACAGCACAGCAATATCCCTCACTTTTTCCCTGTGGCAGGACCCATACAATGGTAACACTGTTGGAAGGAGGTGGAAAATTCTCATTATGTGTTTCATGGGAGTGAGAAAAATGTGTTCTTTCTGCTTCTTCCCTGCCTTCCTCCAGTCAGTAATACTGAAAAGAGGAAGAGGAAATAGCCAATGCAAGCGAAGGGAAAGGCTTTACATGGAAAAGCAATTGAAGTCCTCCTTCAACCTTTTCTCTTCTTGTTCTTGCCATGTTAGCTGAAGGCTTACTGATCACAGCCCTTGAGGTGGATGTGCTTTCAGTTACATGACTGTTACTCAAGTGGCACTCTGTGTCTTGAATCTACAGGAAGGGCAACAGTAGCATTTCCCCTCCCTGCAGGGAGCTGGGCATTCAAAAGACAAGGCTGGCAGAGAACTAGGAGCAACAAATGGGGAAAGATAGTTTCATCAAGAATACAAAATATTTGAATGTGTGTAGGCCTAAACGCAAGTTTTCAGATAAGCTGATGAAAATATTATTATGATGAATTGTTTAGAATTTGCATAGAAACATTTTTTCATATAAGCAATAACACTTTATGTATCCAGATATGTGATTTACAGATTTAGATACTGTGTGCTACATAGTCTTCTTGCATTTTTTTCACTGAAAGCAAAAATAGGGCTTCTAATGTGCTGATACTCCTTCAGTACCCCCTGCTACTTGGTTATGCATCCACCTACACTTCTAAGTTCAAGGAGAACATAGCTAATCATCACTAGTTCTGTGCAACAAAAATTACAAAGACACAAGCCCTTTAGAAATTACAACATGTGCCACAATGAGTTGAAGCCAGTGGGAAAGTGATCAAAAACCAACCAGCAAATCTAGTGGAAACAGCTCATACCCAATAAATGTTGAATGGCCACAGGGTGAGTTAGCTGGGAGGAAAGACTTCCTCATTGTAAAGGAAATGGTTCATACACCAGGTATCAGACCTTTATCACGGAATCCAGCAACACTAAAGCCTTCTCAAGCTGTGCCTCGTGTTCAACAGACCACCACTTGGGAGGTTTAGGCTGGACAGAAGGAAACCAGACCTGGGACAGGCTTCTAGACAGATGAGTCCCCATCCTTGGAGGTCTCCAACTCAACCAGGGAAGATAGTGGCTGTGTTGCTATACTGCTTTGAGCAGCAAGTTGGAGTGGATAACCCCCCAACAAACACATCTTTCCAATAGCACATAAAATCACACAGAGTTTAGGGGACAACCCAGGTCAATTCATACTGACATTTTCTTGGAGTAGTTGCAGAAATAAAAGGCTGAGGCTCAAAATCCCAAATCTTCAGATCAAATTGTAGAAAGCAGACAACCTCAGGTGGCTTCCCCGCAAACATATACAGCACTGGAGAGGTAGAAAGCATAAGCAGATCCGCAAAGTGGCAGATGGATCTTGGTCCACAGACTTTCTCTGGAGGAAAAGAAAATGGTAACAAACACAGGAGACCACCTCTCCAGGATTCCTTGGCTATACATCCCTAGACAACCTTTAACCACCTCTGCAGCATCAGAATTCCCTAAGCATATTCTAATATGTATTGTAATCCTCAAAACAGATAACATTCTTCTGTGAATAGGACTTGATTTCTTTGCACCGAGAGCTGGGCAATGAAGGTTCTGCTTGGACAAACCCTTGCAGAAGGCAAGAACCATATCAAGAGTTTGTCCATGTTGAAAGGTTGGACAACATCATTTATTGAACATTGAAATAAAAAAATTGCTGAAAGGCTGCATGAGAATGCAGCCAAATACAGATCTGGAAAGGCAGATTTTGGTTGTGAAATCAGTATTTAAGTATGGGATGGGAGAAGCTGTCATCTTAATTCAACTATCAACCTCTATCTAAAACATTTTATTCCTTTTCTGTTCTCTCCCTTTGTTCCACTTAACATAATTTACACTCTATGTAGTGCTTATGTATGTCTGTCCTCACATCTTACAAGGGTGAACTTCCTGCTGAATTGATATCCTCTATTCTATTGAGCCCAATCCTGAAAGTTACTGAACACCTTCTCAGTGCTGCTAATCCTCAGCTTTCATTTGCTTCAAGATAAGCATCTGACACATACTGCAGATCGTAGAATGTTCTCCTGCTGGGTCTATGAGCTCGAGTAATTATTAAAATCTTAATTTCTACTGTCAGCAACAATTTCAGTTCTGTCCTTCAAAGAGGGTTGGAGCCACATATCTAACAGCAGGATTTGGGACCTGGATACCTTAACATGTAAAGTCATCCAGCACATAAACCAAACATTTTACAGTTCTGGTGTTTTAACAGCCTCTCCTGGTTGTAAATATGGCATTTGCCCTCTCAATCATTGCCTACAGTTAATTGCAACTGCAGTCAAACTGCACATTTGAGAACAACACTAGTCATCTCCAAGGAGTAGGTGCCGGAGTACATGGAGGTGGAAGATGTTTCTCTTCTTGGTCCCTAAAGACTCCACCTGCAATTCCCATGTAGCCTTTTCCTTTGTGCTATTCTCCTTCCACAATGTTGGCCATGGAAGAACAAGAACTGATCTGTATATTGAGAAGCAAGCAGTCCACAGCCAATTGTCTCTGCTAGTGAATGGCAACAACTCTCTCATGTTTGATGGATGCCCAAGTGCATAGGCCAGAAGAGGCATTTTAAAATCATCTCACCTATTTTTAAAAACATAGGTATATCCAGGTCTTCTTGAAGTAATTTATCTCATTTTGATCAGTCCTACATCTTTGTAGCTTTTTGCTACAAAGTCCCTGTTTCCATAAGAAAATATTTTTATTATGCTGAAATCTAAATTACATTTCAACCTCACAACTAGGTGGTTCTACTGGTGTAGATACATGGTTTAGGGTTCTTTATTAAACTGAGATCATTTCACTAATAGTTGTGGTCCCACATGGCAGTACAGCTCACATGTGGTTGCACCACTAGGTAAATATCAGTGCTGAGGGGAGTGGTAGTGGGCTGGGTGAGCAATGGGAATTCTGCATGCCAGCTGGACCAGTACCAAAATGTTTATGCAACCACACTTTGATTTCAATATGAAGATAGACTGATAGACATAGCTTATATATACTTACAATTCCCTTGTATTGAAGCTAATAGTAATATATATTTATGTACCACTTGGAGCTTCATGACTACACCGTGTTTAATTAATATAAAAGACATGATGCTTTTTATTTTTGTTACAATATTGAACTAGCAAAAGCACCATTTGTGATGAGAGGATGTTCTTTCTTCCTTACGTCCCCCTGGATGAGCAGGCAGCCTCTGTACACAAGTAACAAATCCTGTATAACTCTGTCTAAAGCAGTTTACAGTTTCACAGAAATGTATCTGATTGGATTGTAATGATTTTTCATTTAATTATTATTCATCTTTTATTGTTATTTACATTTTCATAGCAGACATCTGCAGATAATATGCATTGAGGTACTCTGGGTGAATAATACATTTCAAAACCTTAGTGCAAAAAGCACCACAAAACGGTCTGGTTAGCAGATACTACCTGGGTATTCAAAACTGAATTACAAATTACAGTTTACTCACATTGATTTATAATGCTACCTAAAAAATACGTATTCCATAGTACATGAATAATAATTCAAAACAGTCAGATCTTGTTGGATTGCTATGATCTCCTGATAGTCAGTGCTGAATATTGATATTTCTAGAAAGTTTTCTCCATTTGAGTATGACATTTCTTAGGGTATAAGCATTGCACATTTGAATTCAGGCAACCATCCAGAATCCAGAATTCAGCCAACCATCATTTGCAGAATGAGCTGCCCGAACATGCATTTTTTATGGAAAAATGCTCTAAACCCATGTACACTCATTACTGGGCCAGAACAAGGAACTTTCTATGAACCACTTCACTTTGTAACATATTATCAAGGAATAGGATGATTGACATCATTGTGTGACTGGGAGGCTTTTGAAGAAGGATCAGAAGTGAGTACAAAAGTTCATCTGGACTCTAGCACAGAAAGATCTATCGCTTCCCAGCATGTAGCTTTTGCTTCCATGGGGTTCTCTTGAGTATTTTCACTCTTCATTCAATTGCACCTGTTGACTCAGACACATGTTTATGGTGTTCATGTAACATATTTTTCTCCAACAGGCAGTTGCCTGGAAGAAGCTGATTGTTTAAAAAATCACCTTTAATTGATCCCATTCCAGTGCAGTTACAAGTACCACCCTTTGGGTAAAAAACCCAAACCACATGCTTGTGAAGTCCAGCTCTGTCAACCACATTGCACAGAGCCAAGACTGTTTTTATCAATTAATCTGTAGGACATCCTGTAGCTCAGGAGACTAAATACGACTTGTTAGTTGGAGTTAAGCAGCATTGCACAGCATTAGAATTCAGCTTAAGAACAGTTCAATCTTAAAATTCAAACACATTGAAAAGACATCCTCAGCAAAACCAAAATAAATCTGTGCTTTTATGTAAGGGAAAATGTAAAGAGATTGTGAAAACACAGCACCAAATGAAGCAGAAATACAGTCACTCTCACTTACTCACAAACAGCAGTAATGACAAATGACTAATAGGCATGACTGTTCAAAAAGCTGAATTTATCTTTAATTTCCTCTCTTGAAAACTTTTTAGGAGCACAGGCAATATTATTTCAACTTTATTTTCCTGGAAATTTCTTTTTTTGATGGGAAAGAAGTTGC
Organism: Upupa epops; assembly: GCA_013397515.1. Classification (NCBI taxonomy): domain Eukaryota; kingdom Metazoa; phylum Chordata; class Aves; order Bucerotiformes; family Upupidae; genus Upupa; species Upupa epops. Next base: position 6,166 of record VZRI01003137.1, read on the forward strand.
CTTGGAAATGCTCCAACAAATTCACCTGGATTATGTCATGCTCAGCTTATGTCATTCTTGGCCCCTGAGATAATTTGTTATAGAAAGGATTAATTTGTAGTGGCTGCTTTCAAAACTTCAAGAAAAATGTTCAAAACACTTGGCCTGGCTTCTTTTAAAACACTTTTCCACCGCAGTAAAAGATAAAAATAAGTGCTAGCAGCTTTACAAAGGTAAACTAACTTCAGCAATACATCTTGAATCAAGTTCAACAAGAATCAGTCTCCAAAACAAAATGAATGTGGCTGAAATGATGGAAAACTAAGTACAGCCAAGTTTAACCTTAGTTTGGGAAGGTCTCTTGCTACTCCTAAAGACAGAGATCTGCTAGCCACTAGGCAGATGCCATATACTCTCTGTAAAACAAATGAGGGAGAGAGATTTATGGATTAGAAAACTACCATCACTTTAATGAAAATTATGACATCAAAATGAAATATATACAACTATATCCAATACGAATGGTAACCAAATCCTGCTGCTGGCAATTAAGCCACTGGCAACACTGACAAGGCACATATTAGGGAAGTCCCAGTCTGGACTTAGTGGCAGATGAAACTGAATGCAGGAGCTGGATTTTGGAAATGGATTCATGAATGCACAGATTTGGGCAGAAAGAAAAATGGCCAGAGTCCTCCCCAAACAGTAGCCACTGAAGAAGAGCTTGGACCTTGTGGTTCCTCAGCTTTGTACCCAATATGATGTCCACTGAATGTAATGCTTTGATGGTCAGTGTAGGGACACCTGTCCTATCTGCTCCCCCCCACAGGTGTAGCCTCTCACTGCACCCTAACATGGCACACAAGATTTGCAGTGACTTTAGTCTTCACAGAAACAGGTAGAAGCAAGAGCCTTCCTGCATCCCAGCCCTTGGCAGCCCCTGTAAGCCTGGAGTGTTACCACTTGGAGAAGCAGACCCTGTCTGAACAAGTCCAGCATTAACTTCAAAAAGTGCAGGTACTTAGAAGAGATTGAGCTGACCAGTAAAATCACTGAACAGAATTTGTTCTGTTCTAACTCAAAATAGGACACCTGCCAGGCACCACATGCTCTGGTGCATTGAAACCTATATCCTGTACAAGGTGGGAAGAAGCTCTGGGAGGAGGTCAAGCATACTGTTTTAGTCCCACTTTTGCAGTTACAATGGGTGGTTCTTCTTTCCAGTCCCTGCCATGATCTTCCATGAGTCCAGGAGTGTGGCTAGAGGCCTTTGCAGTGAAGACTGAGGTAAAGAAGTCATTAAGAACCTCAGCCTTTTCCATGTCACTTGTGACCACATCACCTGTTTCCTTTCTGAGGGGGCCCACAACTTCCCTAGTCATTTTTTTACCACTAATATACCTGTAGAAATCCTTGGTGTTCCCTTTGACCTCCCTGGCTAGGTTCAACTCAAACTGTGCCTTGGCTTTACTAACCAGATCTCTAGCCATTCGGATAGCTTCCTTATATCCCCCCCATTCCAGCTGTCCTCCCTTCCACTCCTTGTAGTTTCTTTTTGTGTGACAGCGTGTCAGGAGCTCCTTGCTCAGCCAGGTGGGCCTCCTAGCATTCTTCCCTGCTTTCCTTCTTGTTGGTATCCATTGCTCCTGGACACAGAGGAGGTGATCCTTGAATAATAACCAGCTGTCCTGAGCCCCTCTGTCCTCAAGGGCTTCATCCCATGATACTTTGGCCAGCAGACCCCTGAAGTGATCAAAGTCTGCACACCTAAAGGCCAGGGTTGTAAGCTTAGAACACTTCCTCCTGGTTGCCCTGAGCATCTTAAATTCAACTGTTTCATGGTCACTGCAGCCAAGGCTGTCCCTGAGCCTCACATTGGTCACCAGCTCTTCCCTGTAGGTGAGAACAAGGTCCAGCATAGCACCTTTTCTTGTTGGTTCCTCCACCATTTGGAAGAGGAAGTTGTCACCTCTGCAATCCAAGAACAACCTGGATTGCTGGTGCCTTGCTGTGTTGTCCCTCCAGCAGATGTCAGAGTGGTTGAAATCCCCCATGAGGACCAGGGCCTGTGATCTGGAAGCCGCTACTATTTGCCTGTGAAGGGCCTCATCTGCTTGGTTCTGCTGGTCAGGCAGCCTGTAGCCGACTCCTACAGTAACATCACCCTCCCCTGCCTTCCCTTTAATTTTGACCCATACACTCTCATCATCCTCCCCCAGGTGGACCCCACTGATTCCAGAAGTTCACTGATATAGAGGGTGATGCCTCCTCCTCTCCTTTCCTGCCTCTCCTTCCTAAAGAGCTTGTACCCATCTATCCCTACATTCCAGTCATGGGAATCATCCCACCAAGTTTCAGTAATTGCCACTATGGCATGGCCTCCCAGCAGCACAGTGACCCTTAATTCATCCTGTAAATAAATAACTTTATAAAATTCTGCAGGAGAAGTTGTATCAACTTTCAAAGGTCATGACTGGAATTTCCATGAACACAATAAAATTTAAGGATGTACTTGTCAAAATAGAGATTTATTTTTCAAGCCTTTTCCAGCTTATTATGTCTTTTTTGCGAATGGCCTGTGGTTTATGATCACCATCACAAGGTCCATAATGGCTGAAGAAGGAACATCTCCTTTTGATCTCTTTATGCTAACTATAATCCTTTGTTCATATGGTTCAGTTCTGTAAGTCAGAAGAAGAATCTGAGGTTACTTACTGTAACTGAGGATCTGAGGTTACCTATCTATCACTAATATGACAGGGGTAATGGTCATAGCATGTGATACCGTTTTAATGTGTAGTTGAAGAAACTATGAATTAGTGTCATTGTTGCTGCTGACTGATGCCACCATTTCATTGCCTGGGAACAGGTAACAAACAGTCCCCACACTGTTCTTGTTATTTTGCATCCCTGAGGAGGATGGAAGGAGCTCAGCTCTGGCCTCACTGCTCCACTTCTGTGTCTCCAGGTTGTCCTCCATCCTGCAGGACATCCCCTCTCTCCATCCTTACCCTAACCCTATGTGAGCCCCAGCACCCAAAGGCAGCCCAGGAGCAGACTTCTCATCACATGCTCTCACAGCCACTCCTGTCCACATCTGTGCTTTTGCAAATTTCCTGTAATGACACTTGGTGTGACTGCAATAAGGGGTTAACCATTTACACCTCCATAATATCTGAAGCTGCCACAAGAACCATATAGATGTTGATAGAGGATGCATAAGCCTAAGTCTCTGCTCTTTGTAGTCCAGCTGAGTCTCATGGGCCCAGACCCAGCAAAGTCCTCCATTTATTTGGCCACAATGTGGGTAGAAACAGAAGCAAGGCAGATTGGAGGGATGCTTATTTAGAGTTTCATTTTCCAAACAAATAATCTTGTAGAAAGATGGTCTCAAGATGTCATCAAATATCAACTGTATGTGGTTTGTTCACTGAGCAAGACACCTGCACTTTATGAGCTGCATCATCATATTCACCATTCATGATTTCCACCATGTGAAGTCACCCTCTTAGGATAATGGGCAAAACTCTATGTTGAATATTTGCTTCCATATTTGCTGTAACCGGTGGTGCTACCCACATAGTCGTGAACACACAGCACTCTACTGATGCCTTGTTCTATAGTAAGCTAGCTGTTAGGACTAAAATCAGTTTTAAGCTCTCAATGCATCATTCATGTCATTGTGCAATATTAACTTGTGGCTCTAATACCCAGTGCACCAGTCTGAGTGTGCAGGAGTTGGTCAGAACCTACAGCCAACATTTGTATTTGCTTTTCCCATGAGAGGAGAAATGTCCTAGCCATTCTCCTGATTAAAAATTGGTTTTGCTTTTCTTGCTGAGCTGGGATAATATGATGGAAGGACAAAGCAGTGGAGCAGAAAGCACCAAATTCTTAGCCCATAGGCACAGGATATTTTCTTCATGACCGTGTTGTGTGGTGTCTAGCTGTGAGGACCACTGGCTTGTAGACATGCAGATCAGCCTCAGCAATACTGTGTTGGGAAATGGCACAGTAGTAAGACCAGGCTGAACTGACTATACTTGTTCTGTTCACCATGGCCACAGGCTGCTGCTGTCTTCCACCTGCTGGTCACACATTTATAACATGATTGCTCTGGGGTGAGATTTCTTCAGAGAACGAATTCAAATTTCCATAATAGATTCAGCCTTAGAGAAGCATGATGCTCATCTACCACAGTCTGTAAATAATAGCTGTCTCACTGACCAGTTACACTACACAGAGACCTGTTTTATCATCAGATGTCTGAAGAAGAGTATTCTATTTTTTAACTGTTCTGCATTGCCCATGAAAAGCTTGTGGTTTACCTGATACTCCTCTTCCCAGGTACTTAATTGCAAAAGGAGACATTGTGCGAGTAGACCATTCACTGTTAATGGAGAGGAGCAAATGGAAAAGAAGATGACCTGGCAACTCTCTGATACCAAACCCCTGCTTGTGAGTACTACCAAAGTGCTACCTCACTAGAGTTAGGCCTGAAATGTCAGGTGCCAAGAGATACTGATGACTCTATGCATTTCTAGAAATATTTGCAGTTAACTTCTGGTGTCAGGTCACTAGAGGTATTCAGGAACACTCTGGAATGATCCAACCTGTTATTATGCTCCCAGGGCAGGATGCAGGCAATGGAGATGGCAGTTACCCACTATTTAATGAAGTTGTCCATTAGTTAAGCTTTTTCTTCCCATGCACAAGAAGGCTTTACCCAAGATGAATCCCTGTTCTACACCTCAGGAGAAGTGTGAAAGTGACCAACAGCTTGACCAGCTCCAGCCATGCACCCTAATGTCTTCAAGGGGACCTCACCAAACAAACTTTGCCTGTTCCTTGGCAAAGCAAAGCTCCTTCCTCCTTGTATCTACTTGTTTCTTGCCCTGCTTCTGGAAGCAAGGAAGAAGAACCTGGAGGTTCAAGAAGAGCACATGTGAAATAGAGCACAATGGAACCCAGGAGTTGTAACTTTTTGAGGAGGTCACCAGCAGGTGTCTCTTCACCCAAGAGGGTTTATGCTTGGATGGCGTCAGGAGAACTTGTGCTGAACTGTTGCAGTGTTTCACTCCGGGAATAAAGAAATGGTGTTTTTTTTTTCATATATAGTCTTAGGAAGAAGTAGCAACTCGAACCATACCCCTACTACATTAAAGGAGTAACAAGGCTGCATTTTCATGGGCAAACAAGAGCTGCCTCCATGCAAAAAGCATGTAAAAAAAAAAAAAAAAAAAAAAAAAAAAAAAAAAAAAAAAAAAAAAAGTATGAAGTGCTGCTGTGCTCTGATGGGACCAAAGTAGCTCATGATCTTTCCATGTTCCCCTGACTCTAGTGCCAGCAGGACCTGCCCAACTTTCTGAGCAAAGGGGGAAGCTGGGAGAAGCACAAGATACTTTTTGGGTAAAGAAAGTCTAGAACCTCTGGAATTATAAACAGCACTGTGCTACCCAAGACACAAAGCAGAAGGGACCAAAGAAAAGTAAGTCCAAATTTTTTCCCAATTAAACTGGAAGCTTTTCAGATTCTCTTTTACCTATTCAGCAAGAGAACACAGATGTCCCCTGGTTTTGCCACTGAAAATGTGGACACCTCATCTAAATACTTTTGGAAGGGGAGAAACAGGATGAAGACTGTAGCTATAATTTAAGAGTATAGATGAAAATATGGGCTTTGTGAATTGTGAGGGGCTTGTGTCTGCTGTCATGACCCACACAAAATGGGGACAGATGCACCATTCTGAAGCAAAATTTGACTGGCCAAAATGGGCACTGCCAAAGCAGCACTGCCATAAATTTTTTGGGCTCTTTTTGTTTGAAGGAAAATACTAAATTCATTCTTTGAGAAATACTCTTAGAGAAGCAAATTTTTTCTTCTTGGGTTATGCAAACTGTGTAACTGAAAAGATCTTTTATGAAGAAAGGCAACACAATTGTGCTTTGCATTTAAAAAGAGGCAAGGAATCCTCTACATTGTAAGGGAAATAACATTTGAAGCCCAATGGTTGCATCTCTTTGTAAGCTTTCAGAGCCCAAACCAATTAAATAAAAAACTTACATATCTGTATAAAGTCCCAAAATACATTCTTAGCGAATAAAACCTGTAAAACACAATGGATTTCGAAGATGCATCCTGTTAATGAATGTAACATCATTAGATGAAAGGCTGCTTCCTTTTTTCTCCTCTGTCATTTTATCTTGTGTCAGATTAAGCGTTTTGCAACAATTTAAAATATAATTAAAATTTAGAGTCCCTAGGATGGAACAATTAGAATTGCTTATTGTGAAAATGGGTGTGGAAACAATCTTATGACTTGCTCTTAATAATGTAATTCACGCTTCATTACAGGACCTGCAATACTTCCTTTGTGCAACCAGTGTAATTGTATTTGTAGTCTGCGCTATCAGGTTGGTGTGAGGAAAACAAACAGCCTGTGAGCATGCTGGACGGGGAGCACACTGCCCAGCCTCCTGACCCAACTGTGGTGAAATCGCCAGCAAAGCAAAATTATTTGCTTTTGCTTAGCAGGAACAACACTCTGATCTCACCCTCAAAACAGAGAATTTCCTGCTCCTGCTGCTCTTACTCAGCAGCTTGCTCAGAGCAACAGGAAGAAATCAAAGAGGAAGAGGTCAGGAAGGAAGGCAGATGAAGGAACATGGTGCTCTCCTATTGTCTCCTGTAATTCCTCCTGCCACAGCCTCTCACACCTCCCTGCTCTGGTGCTTGGAGCTGGACCCGAGTCACAGTGCCAGAGCTCATCCCTAACACTGCTCCACTTTCCCTACACAGCCGCAGCAATCTCTACCTCCCACCTTTCTCCAGGTCTACCCCGCAGGGTCTTTACTAGAAGGATCCCTGTGACACCAAAATGTTTGGGTGTGGATAGAAGGATCTTATGTAATTCCAGCAACTGGGCAAGTTCAGACACTAGGAATTCATCATGGCTTCCAAGGGTCCCATCTTTTTTTTCCCTGATCATGAAACCTCCTCATTAAAGTAGATAAAAAGGTAGCACTAGCAATGTGGAGGGGAAGAGGAATGGTGACCTGTCGCCATTTCCTTCCCTTTGTGTCTAGAACATCATTGCAAGCCCAGCCTGCATCTATGGAGGCAATGAATCACCGTGCTATGCTGGATGTGACACTCTTATCACTTTTTATGCTGATGCTATAAGTGCTAGTAGCTAGGTTCCTCCTGATTTACAGCAGCCTGCGATGAATAGAAGCACACAAGGCTCATGAAGCAGAGCCATAAGACTGCAATACAGCCTCCTGGAAAGCAAGACATGAAGGTAAAGTTGTGCCTGGGAACAGCTTAACAATGCCTTCAAGATGTTGGTTGGTGTTGAACAGAAGCTGGACTAGAAGAAACAAGTCGGGGCAAAGACCACATGCTATTCTATTGCTTATTTAAATGCTGATTAAATATTACAATTTGCATTTGTCCAAGGAACCAAATGCCTTTACTGCTGGTGGTATTCAAAAACAATATGCAGATTGCTCTGCAGCCCATGGTGCCAGACTTCTCCCCAGTGGTACTCTGGCACTCAGTATGAGCAAAGCAGTGGTGGTAGATCCCACACTGAAAGCTTCACAGCAGAGCATTTCACTTGAATAATGGTTTATGGAGTGACTCACAAAAAACAAACAAGGAGGGAAGGGAATTAAGTGTTCTCAGGTTTTTTGCAATTGAGTCAGTACCTCACAGGGTGAGAAACCCAAGCATCGAGCTCCTGCACCCTCCAGTGAAAGTAGGGCTGTCCCTGCAGGCAAACAGTGTAAGGCTCGTCTGCTCTACATCAATACTGATTGGACCACACAGCTGTCTACCCTGAAACACAGTCCCAGCTTTTGCCCTGAGCCCCCAGAAATGCTGCCTTTGTGTGGATATATGCTAGTACAATAAACAGGGACAAAGCCCTAACCCAAATTCCAGCAGGCAGGTGTCCACACGCTGGTGTGCTCATGGCCAAGAGCCATGGTTCCTCAACAGCAAGAGGAAAGAAACTACCTTGTCCTTGCCGCCAGACCAGAGACTTCTTTGGTGATGGCAAGGATGGAGGCTTCTGTAGAGCTGAGGCAGGGTGCAGCATCTTGTGCACCACTGAAATTCAACCTGGGAGCCACCTACCCTTTGCCAGGAAATTCATCATTATAATGAGGATTCATCATTATTCATCACTGAAAAACAATTCTATATGCATTTAACTACCTAGAGAGATTTTATGAGTCAATATGCTGGCATAGTTAACCCACAATGTTAGCTACTGCACCTACCATATCCCATGCAGTTCTGGACTTTGCTCTCAGGAAGTGCTGTGCCCATTCCGTAAGGAAATAGCATTAGAACTTTGTGCTCCTTGTTTTCCTTTTTTTTTTGGCATTCCCATGTAATGGGGCTGACAACAGCCTGATTGTGTCTGGTTTTCAAGAAGCTTCATTCTGCTCTGCAGTACATGTGCATAGCAGATCTGAATTGTGTTTAGTACTCAGATATGTACCAGGAAAAAAATTAAATGATACTTAAATCATAGAAGTAAAAAAAACCAAACAACTCTTTCTGCATATGTATGGTCATTTTCTGTTGTGTCTAGATCCAGCTGTATGCAATCCAGATAAATTCTATTACTAAAACCATTTTGCTGGATAATGTATTTGTTCACTTAACACTTGTACCAGTGCAGAACTGAGCTAACTGCTTCACTTCAAAGGCAGGGTGTTTGGCAGAAGTTTGGCAGCTGCTTCCAGCTGTGGAGCTCTTTCTCTCACCAGGTGCAGATGGCAGCAAATCTCTTTCTTACAATCTAAAAGGCAAATTCCATCTCTTTCCAAGCTTATGTAAAAACTAGTGCTGGAGGAACCACTGTCTTGCATACAAAACCTGAATACACTGCCAGGCACAACCTCAGGAGAAGGCAGAGGCAAGCAAAGAGAAAGAGACAGAGGTGCACCCATCCTGTAGTACGCAGGGCAAGGGAAACCCTGGGCACTGGTGCAGGTGGTTAAAAACTGTCTATTTGCAGCAGCTTACATTTCTGATTTGAGTATCACTAGCAGCAAGAAAAGTCTGCAAACACTTCCTAAGCATCTGGAAGAAGGGTGCAGGATGCAGAATGCACATGGGCCATCCAAGGGGCCAGGTGGAAGGAGCACGCTGCTGAAATCTGTGAAGCAATTCAGAGACAACTATCAAGAGCCCTATAATCAATATCCATGTTTGCATCAGGAAAGGAGCAGGCAGGTATGCACAGGTTTCACTCTGCTTTCCTTTGTGTGGCTTATTTGAGAGAAAAACATGTCACATGCCATACTAACATTGTCTGTTTTCTCCACTGCTCTCACGCATAGATAGGCAGATACAGTGGCTGCCAAGCACAGACTGCGCACAAACATGGGGCGCTACACTTAGGGTGACATGGTGTTTTTTTGAAAACAAAGCAAAAAAAGCAAAATAATTACAGGAGTTGTGCAAGGGAACACAACAAGTCAAAACAGAGGCAAGATAGTACTTTTCATCTCTAAAGCTCCAGCATCTCCATGAAGCTCCATCTGAGTTCAAGCCTCCCCCTTGCTGAAAGGAAGAAAAAGCACTCAGATCCATTCAGGAGTCCCTGGTAGAGTCAGGAAAATCTTCGGGGTTTCTTGCCTCTGCAGAGTTCGTTGGGAGGAACTGAGATGGAATGTAGTTTTGTGCCAGATTTTCTCCTCAGCATAGGGCATTGCAAAATACGGTTCCCGATTTGCTTAAATGCTCTCCAAGAGCAGAGGGAGCCAGACCGGGTTTTCCAATGTCATGGGGCAGAGAGAAAAAAGAGTTTGCATCACGTCTCTGTTCCCTTCTCCTTTCCTTTTCAGTGTTATCACGATGAACGCGATCAGTGTTGTTAGTGATGTAATGGGGGGACAAAGCCACACGGGGGAGGGAGGTGGAAAGTGGAGGAAGGAGTCTCCCGGGAAAGCAGGAACACTTTCTAGGTTTATTTTTGACCTCATTTTTGAGCGGGAGATTTTCTGAGGTTGAGTGGAAATGATCTGTGAGCGGGAGTTGTGGGCTCTGTGATTGGTTACTATTTGGAGCGGGAAATCTGTTCGGCTCTGGGATTGGTTGCCGCCACTGTTACAAGGGGCTTTCGGGGACTGTTCTGCGGCCAACCTCCTCAGTGTGGCTTGGCTGCTGCGTTTCACCACCTTCTGGGCCGCTGTGGGGACATCTCCCGCACCGTCCCCCCCGCCCCGTTCTCCACGGACATCTACTTTTCCCTACCCTGGATCTGCGAACTCACGGCCCCTCTCCCCGCTGGGTTTTCCGTTTCCCGGATCCTGCCGTGGGAGCCGCTCCCCGTGGAAGCCGCTTTGCGGTTTTTTCGCTACCGCTTTGCTGCAGCCGCTTTTCCCCCAGACTTTTGTCCAGACTCCAGCACTACCTCCTGCTGCTTCCCCCAGCATCCCACGTTGACCCTTTCAGGTTTTTGGGGGTGGTGGGTTTTTGGTATAGGGTACGGGTTTTGGGGAGGGGAATTACATTTGCTTCATTAGCAATGTTATTTAATAAGCCTTCTTGATAAAGTAATTTATCTTTTCACTTGCATTCCGGGTGTTGAACTGTTAGCTTCGGGACAAACACGTAACCACGGGAATGGTTGTATGAGGTGCTTTATTGAGGCATCGGGAACCAGGGGTATCCACCCAAATCTGATTCCAACTTTGTCACCTCGCGTCCGCAATTTATAGATCAAAAGTTACACGATTAATACATATTCAGCATGGGTTGTTANCCACAGTACATTCTTTTCTATATCTATTAGCTATACAGCGCTAGTTTCTGCTGCTAAACCTACAACATTCTAACATACATGGAAAGGCCCTCTACTAATTTACAATCATTTCTATTCATAAAATTTTGCCTTTTCCAACAGAAACTCTCTGGTCACATAGATCAGGGGAGAGGAATTCCTAACTGGGTGTCTCTACACTCCAGATTTTTTCCCAAACTGAAACTAATTGGCACTCCAACTTGTTTCACAGGAGGCAAGTGAAAAAATAACTTTGTTGATAGGATATTTTCAGGGTAGGTATAGAACTCATTGCAGGAGAGATAGCAGTGGATTTATTCTTTTATGTTATTGTGGCTTTTACCTTTTTCAGGGCAGATAGTAATGTTAAGACAGCTTATATTTTTTGACATGGGTTTATGATTTAGTGTTGTTAATGTGGGATTTATTCAAAGCGGTTATTTGGTATTTTCCTGATGGTCAATATTTGATTTACTATTTCTAAAGGTTTCTGGGTAACTACCAATTTGGGTTCTGACCAATCTACCCCCTTTTCCTCTCCAAGCTTGGTGGTGGCATCCATGGGAATATAGGGTCTGTCTTGACTGTTAAAGATTTCATCTTTTTGCTGATGGTCCTGCCCTGTTTAGATTTTCCGGTTTACTCTGTACTTCAGAACAGAGTGAATGTTCCCTTGGTAGCGCCCCCAAGCCAAGGCCCGGTACCTAGAGGCTCAGATTCTGTATGGGTGGGGGAGTGGGAAGGGATTGGCAAGGTGTTTGAAGAATATTCTACCTCAGCACCTTGCAAGTTATCCCTGGACCACCTTCAGAGCCCCAGTGAGGTAGCAAGGTGCTTAAGGCATAATCTCACCATCAGCTCCTGAGAAGGTCAAACTATAGCTGTGTGTTGGACACTGGCTCACGCTTACTGCACTATGTTGTTGAGCCTACAGCATCATTTGGAGGCAGAGGCGGAGAAAGCCACTGCCACCACAATACCACAGGACTTTATGGTCGTCCCTGGCCAGACCAGAGGGCCAATCACAAAGAGCAGCAGTAGCCCCCATATAAAGAAAGAAATAGAAAAGCAAATCAGTTTGTCCAGTGGATGAAGATGGGGAACCAAGGCCTTCACAACTTCCAGAGTCTGAACCTGAAATCATTACTGAGTCCCTGTCCTTATAAGCGCTGCGTAATCTCCACAAAGATTTCACTCGAAGACCAGAGGAGTCCATCCTGTCTTGGTTGCTGTGCATCAGGGACTCATCCAATGGAATGGACTGTTACAGATGTGAATGAAGTCTGGTAACTGGAATCCCTATAGACGGGATCTGGAGACTCAGAGAACTGACCATGCTTGACATCCTCTTCTCCAACAATGGGTCAGACACCAGAACTCCTGGCAATGTCAGATATACATCTCAGATGTGCATAAAGCTTTCTTGTCTTGGGCCACAAACTTATGCCCACTTCCTAGCCACACTCCAGAGGTTTGAAGGACAAGAAACCGTGGGTGTCATGGCAAGGAAGTTGTGGGCATTTGAAGACACCATCCATGCTCCATTATGATCCCAAGTCTCATCAGTGGAGAAGTTGGCTGAGGACCTCTGGAATTTCAAGGATGAAATCACCAGCAGAATCCAAAATAGTCAAAACAAACTGAAAGAAAAGATCAAGGAAAACAGTTCCTATGTGGCACTTGTGCAAACCAGAGCTCCTGATGTCAGGCACCCCCTAGCTCAGGAAAGGAACCACCACCAATGAACCTAGCTGTGCTACTTCCTACAGGATCATGGGGAAAACATGAGCCAGCAGGATGGGAAACTTATCCATGTCCTAACTGCCCAAGTACAAGAACTGTGATGAGAGTACCAGAGAGAAGTCTGCACAAGGGCCAGTTTCCTGTGGACCAAGGGGGACCAAAGCAGGTAAAGACTCCTCTGATCCACTGGAAGGTACCGCCCACAGCTATGACTGTGATGATTAGGGAGGTCCTGCCTCCTGCCAGGGGGAAAATAGGGATAATAGGATCTGTTTGACTGTGTGGTCTGGCACATCAGAACCACAGGAATATAAGGCTTTGGTGGACACTGGGGCTCAGTGTACCCTAATACATCTGGGTATGTAGAGTTTGAGTCTATTTCTATTTCTGGGGTGACCAGGGGCTCTCAAGAGCTCACAGTGTTGGAGGCTGAAATGCATTTGACTGGCAAAGACTGGCAAAAACATCCCAGTGTGACTGGCCCAGATGTTCCTTGCATCCTGGGCATTGACTACCTAAAGAATGGATACTACAAAGACCCAAAAGGACATTGATGGGCCTTTGGAATTGCCACCATGGAGGCAGAGAGAACCAAACAGTTGAACTCTGCCTGGACTTTCAGAAAACCCTTCTGTTGTAGCACTTTGGAAAGTAGAACAGAAGGTTCCAATCCCCACTGCAACAGTGCATCGCCAGCAGTACCAAACAAATCGAGACTCTGTGACTCCCATTCACAAGATGATCCGGGAGCTGGAGAGCCAAGGGGTGGTCAGCAAGACCCACTCATCCTTCAGTAGTCTCATTTGGCTTGTGCATGAGTCCACTGGAGAATGGAGATTGATTGTGGACTATCATGGCTTGAATGAAGTCACCCCACTGCTGAGCGCTGCTGTGCCAGACGTGTTGGAACTCCAGTATGGAGTCCAAAGCAGTGAGGTAGTATGCCACTGTTGACATGGCCAATGCATTCTTCTCCATTCCCCTGGCAGCAGAGTGTAGGCCACAGTTTTCTTTCACCTGGAGGGGCATACAATACACCTGGAATTCATTGCCCCAGGGGTAGAAGCACAATCCAGCCATTTGTCATGGACTGATCCAGGTTACACTAGAAAAGGGTGAGGCTCCAGAGCACCTCCAATGCATTAGTGATACCGTTATATGGGGGGACACTGCAGAAGAGGTCTTCCAAAAGGGAGAAGAGGTCATCCAGAGTCTCCTGAATGCTGGCTTTGCCATCAAGCGGAGTGAGATCAAGGGACCTGGATGGGAAATCCAGTTCCTGGAGGTGAAGTGGCAGGAGGGATGTTGCCAGATCCCAACAGAGGTGATCAACAAGATTACTGCTATGTCTCCACCAACCATCAAAAAGGAAACCCAAGCTTTTCTGGGTGCAATAGGCTTCTAGAGGATTCACATCCCAGAGTACAGCCAGATCTGTAAGTCCTCTGTACCTGGTGGCCCGTAAAAAGAACATCTTCCACTGGGATCCTGAAGAGCAGCAGGCCTTTGAGCAAATCAAGTGGGAGATTGCTCATGCAGTAGCCCTTGGTCCAGTCAGAACAGGGCCAGAGGTGACGAATGTGCTGCACACTGCAGCTGGTGAGAATGACCCTTCTTGGGGTCTCTGGCAGAGAGTACCTGGAGACACTCAAGGTAGACCACTGGGATACTGGAGTCAGAGCTACAGAAGGTCTGAGGCCAACTATACTTCAACCGAGAAGGAGATCCTAGCATCCTATGAAGGAGTCCAAGCTATTTCTGAGGTAATTGGCACAGAGGCACAGCTGCTTCTCGCACCCTGGCTACCTGTGCTGGGGGGGATGTGTAAAGGGAAGGTCCCCTCCATGCATCATGCCACCAATGCTACATGGAGCAAATAGTCTGCCTTAATAACACAGCATGCCTACACTGGAAACCCAAACCACCCTGGGATCCTAGAGAACATCACCAATTGGCCTGAAGGTGAGAGTTTCAATCTAGCCTATGAGGAAGAGGAAGAGCAGGAGGCACGTGCAGAGGAAGCACCTTTGTGCAATCAGTTGCCAGAGGATGAGAGATGATATGCCCTTTTCACCAACGGTTCCTGCCACATTGTCTGGACAAGCCAAAGGTGGAAGGCAGCTATATGGAGCCTCACACAACAGATTGCAGAGGCTCCATATGGCTGGGGTGAGTTGGGTCAAGTAGCAGAGCTCAGAGATTTCCAATTGACCCTGGACATTGCAGAATAAGAAAAGTGGCCAAAACTGTATCTGTACACTGACTTGTGGATGGTGGCAAATTCTCTCTGGGGGTGGCTGGGTAAATGGAAAAAGGCCAATTAGCAAAGCTGGGGAAGACATAGCCACTCGGGTGGAGATGCTGACTCCATGGGATCTCCATGTGGATGAACATGTGCCAAAGATCTGGGCCAATGAAAACATTGTAATAATGCTCAAGCAGACTGAGTGGCACAAGTTGAAACCACATAGCTGGATCTGGACTGGCAACATAAGGGAGAGCTGTTCCTAGCCCGATGGGCCCACAACACATCAGGTCATCAGGGCCGAGATGACGCTTACAGATGGGTGCAGGACAGACGGGTGGATTTAACTATGGATGCCATTTCCCACGTTATCCACGACTGTGAGACGTGTGCTGCAATAAAACACACTAAATAGGGTAAAGCCTCTATGGTATGTTGGGCGATGGGGCAAATACTGGTACAGAGAGGCATGGCAAACAGACTATATAACCTTGCCACAAAAAGACCAAGGTAAGCACTGTGTGCTTACCATGGTGGAGGTGACCACTGGGTGGCTGGAGACGTACACAGAACCTCGTGCCACTGCCTGCAACACCATAATGGGCCTTGAAAAGCAAGTTCTCTGGTGACACGGCACCCTGGAGAGAATTGAGTCAGACAATGGAACTCATTTTAAGAACAGCCTGGTCACCACCTGGGCTAAGGAGCATGGTATTGAGTGGGTATACCATGTCCCCTACCATGCTCCAGCTGCTAAGAAAGTGGAAAGGTGCAACAGACTGTTGAAAACCACTTTAAAGGCACTGGGCAGAGGAACTTTCAGAAACTGAGAGCAGAACTTAGCAAAAGCTACCTGGTTGATTAACACCTGAGGCTCGATCAATCAGGCCAGCCCTGCTCAGTCAAAACCCCTTCGCATTGTGGGTGGGGATAAAGTTCCTGTGGCCCCTGAGAGGCATGCAGGGAAAGACAGTTTGGATTAATCCTGCCTCAAGCCAGGAGAAACCCATCAGAGGGGTTGTTTTCACCCAAGGACCACACTGTGCCTGGTGGGTAAGCATGGTGTGTGCCTCAAGGACAGTTAATTTTTGATTACCATTGTGTATAATTGTATATAGACAATATAATATATTGTCTATACAATGTAGTATATTGTATATAGATGTATAAATTGCTGAAGTGTGTATGTATTGCCCATATTTGGGGTGTTGTGGGCATTGGGGTGGGGTTTACACTGGTCCTGCATGTGTGTTTTGGGGTTGGGGCATTTTTTCTAACTGCACATTCATTTTTTCTAACTGCTTCTAGAATGCAAGGCAGAGGTGACCAGCGCAGCTGATGCATCACACTCCCAATGATAGCGGAGGCCATGTTGGTTACCTTCAACATTGCAGTGCTGGTGCACCTCTCACCCTGGGGGCTACAGTCATGATAATGACTCTGACTTGTTTAGACATAGATGACTGTAGGTGGTTTATAGAGAGGGTCCAGGTGTGTTTCACCTGGTGCCGAGGAGAGATACCCCCTGCTCTGCATCGTGAACCTTCCCCTACATCTACTGCCCCTCTGTGCTGTTCATATTGTTTGGAGGCAGCACTCCCAATGCCTCAAATGCCTCTACCACCCCTCACCACCTAGATCAGATTTCCACCTGCAGACTCTTCCCAATACTGGAATCCAAATTGAGGGAGACTAGGTTTTAACATAGTTGAGAGTTTGTGGTAGTTTTGTAAGTTGTACTGGTGGTATATGGATGTTCATGATTGGGGAGTTTATGTATTCTATACTGATTTTTATAGGGTTGTTGCTGTTCAATCAATGGAAGAAATGTTGATGTTGTTTGTTAGGGAATATGTTGGGGAAACAAAAAGGAAAAGGAGGTGATACAGGGGTGGAATGTCAAGGGCTACATGTATCATGTCTTGTTCCCTTCTATTTTATTTTTCTTTGCATTTTTGACCTCATTTTTGAGCGGGAGATTTTCTGAGGTTATGACTGGAAATTATTTGTGAGTGGGACTTGTCGGCTCTGTGATTGGTTACTATTTTGAGCGGGAAATCTGTTCAGCTTTGGGATTGGTTGTCATGACTGACCTGGGCGTCTTCAGTATGTCTTGGCTGCTGCATTTCACCACCTCTGGACCCCTCTGGACCCACCCTATCTTCACAGACATCTGCCTTTCCCTCCCCTGGATCTGCAAACTTATAGTCACTCGTCCCGCTGGATTTTCCTTCTTCAGGACCCTGCCATGGAAACCACTCCCTGTGGAAGCCTCTTTGCAGTTTTTTTTTCACTACTGCTTTGCTGCAGCCGCTTTTCCCTGCAGATTTCGTCCAGACTCCAGCACTCTACCCCCTGCTGCTTGCCCCACATCAATATTGACCCTGTCAGGTTTTTGGGGGCGGTGGTTCTTTGGTGTAGGGTATGGGTTTTGGAGAGCAAAATAAAAATAAAATAACAATACTTTGTTAGCATTGTTATTTAATAAGCCTTCCCCATAAAGTCATTTATTTTTTCACTTGCATTCCAGGTGTCACCTTTCTTATCACACAGACCTTAACTGGTTCTATCTGCCCTTCAAATTTGTTCCTGAACCAGAACACAATCCAGCACCACAAATCTATGACAGTGAAGACTCATGGGCTACCTCTTTAGCCCTCACTAGCCCTTGTCATGCTAGTTCTTCCTACTACCAAGATCAATCCTTTACAGTGTCCACTTGGAGCTGGTGGGAATGCCACAATCCCCTGAACTTCCCTGCACCAAAAGCTGACTGTAGAAGTACCCTAGATGCTGAGATGTTGGTAAACAGCTTCAACCATAAACTCAACTTGTACCCCTAAATACATCAAATCCCAAATCCTTTCTTATCTTCTCCCTGTAAGCACAGAAGGAAGCACGGCTTTGGTGATGGGGAAACAAAATATCTTCAGGTTTCTCATCTTTAGAAGCAACTAAGTGCTGCCTGGGCCAGAGGCCAGCTGGGGAAGCGTGATGGGAAGCCCACAGCAAACTCCTGCTAGTGGCAGCTGAGTGGCACCAAGAGGCTGTGTAACAAGTGCATTTTGAAAAACAAGGGCAACTTCATTAAAGCTACTTCTTGTCTTCAAACAGCCAACTAAGCTGCTGGCTAACTGTTAGGAGCAGCAACAGGAGCTCACACATTTGGTGAGAAGCAGCTGTAGAATAAAACAGCTGGAAAAAATTGTATCTGAGGTCACAGCTCAGCCAGAATTGTGCAAGGGAGGCATAACATAATGTGACCAGAACTGGATGCCTAGGGGCAGCACTGCCAGCCAGGAAAGCAGAGAAACTGGCTCTGGGAATGCTGGATCTGGGTTAAAACTTTGTTAAATTTAGTCCTGCCATAAAACCCTGCTCCTGCAGGGTCATGAGGTCAGGGCACTCCAGGTTTGCAGACATGTTCTCTGGGAGCTCAGGGGTAGCAGCTCTGGAGAACCCCACTCATACCACCCCATTGCTGGAGATGTAGGAAATAACCCTGAGGAGCATCCCATTGAATGCAGTGTTGACAATGCTTGGTACCAGATCCGTTTGGGAACCTTTCCTGGTGAACCAAAGAGATGCTCACAGCACAAACACAGGACTAAGGGCTGCAGATCAGGATCTGGTCTGGTCTAGCCTGTAACAGAGTTTACTTTGTACAGACCAAAACAGTAGTATTCCTCCACAGCCTTCTCAGTCCAGGATCAGACAATCCAGGTTGAACCCTAGAGTTCCTCATTTTGCTTGTGGACTGTCTTTGGTCTATTCTGGTTGTGTGTCTTTTAAAAACATCCTCACTTACACATGGCTTTTAAATGTATTTATTTGCTCTATTTTTATATCATCTACTGGAGGTTATATTTAAACCTGGGATGCAACATTAGCTTTTTGGCAATATTTAAATTCTTATGGGACATATGTGATCTGGAAAATGAAAAATTAGGTTAATTGTTAGACCAATTCAGTAAAGCAGAGCAACAGCTCTTCAATCTAAACTCAATCCTGTGTTACCTGACAGAGATGGTAGTTTTTGTTTGCGTCACCTAGACAACTCTCTTAAAACGTAGCCCTTTGACATGAGTGTAGATGTTATCTCAATGATTCCCCTCATGATTTCATGTCATCACCCTCTCAGTCTCAAGGGCTAGAGCTGGCAGGTTGCCTGCTACCATCAGTAGCTACTACTGCACAGTAGGCATGACTCCTAGTCCTTAATCATGTTGTTCCAGTGTTTTGTTCCTGTGCTTTGTCACCTGCAGAGTGAAGTATTTTCTATATAGTATAACTAAATGGAATCTTCTGTGTTCCAGTTTGTGCCCATTGCCATTTGTCCCATCACTAGGCACAATGGAAAACACCTTGGCTTCATCCTTCTTACACCCATCCTTTAAGTATTTATAGAGACGAATAAGGTCTCCTCTCAGTTTTCTCCTCCAGGTGAAGCTGTTTCAGCTTTCTCAACTTTCCTTGTAAGAGAGGTGTTCCATGTCCCCAGATCCCATTATTGCTCTCTGCTGGGATCCCTCCAGTGTCCTGTGAACTGGAGAATCTTGAGCTGGACATAGTATTCCAGATGTGGCCTCACTAAGGCAGAAAAGAGGAGGCTCTCCTCTGGGACTCAGCAGTCTTTGATAGGAAGGGATGTCCATTGATTTTTCAAGTTTTATTAAAAAGTTACCTTCAAAGTCCAAGGGGGAAGAGCTTCTCAAATTAGGGGAGGTAAAGGTAAAAAAAACCCTAATGGTGGCAAAAATTATGAAGAAAACAGACACAGGTAGACAAATGATGAAGAAGTAATGCACAAAGTGCAGGCAGGGGATTCAGTCTGCCCAGCATGGGCAGCAAGATACCTGCTGTTGAAATGGCAGCACACACCCCTGCACACTGACCCTGACGCAGGAGAAACAGAAACCAAAATGTAAAAGAAGAATCAACAAAACAACATGCCTTGTGCTGGAACAGCAGTGCTGGACTTCTGCCTCATGGACAGAAGCCCAGTGTAATGCTTCTTCCTGAACAACTCAGGGTATTACCCTGCAAATGAAGCAGCCCCATAGTTCATGGTAGTTGCAAACTGTCCAGACTGGTTTGTTTAACCAATGGTCACATTTTCAGTTTCTAATTATAACCCCATTAACTAAGAAGAGCAAACAATACTTAGGCACAGTTTCTGTTGGAGGAAGGGATCCACTGAGTATTTACCTTCTAAGGCATCAGTTACAGGGCCAGCACACTGATTTATTACTGCTTGTTTTCTACTTCTGTTGTGCTTGACAGTGAATTGATACATAGCTGGAGTAAGAAAGGCAAGTGTACATTACAGGAATAGCTCCAGACCTTGCTGTCTGGACACAGCATATCATAGAACAGAGGGTTCTCTGTTCTACAACAGAGTTTCTTAGCCACTTGCAAGAAAATATTTCTCCAATGATCTCTGATCCATAGACTGTTGCACAGACTGATCCACAGATTGTTGCAGCTTCTTCCTGATCATTTTTCTGTTCATTCCCAAAGAATCTAGGTGGTTGATGCTGCAGGGAGAAAGCACTCAGATATCCCTCTGCTCCTCTTTTCCTCTGCATGATCCTGAGCCTGCATGTAGGGTTGCAGACTTGGCACAGCCATTGCTCCTGAGTGGACAACTGACCTGTTGTGGGTTCTATCAATCCAAACTTGTATGCCATTCAAAACTGTCATGGGATAGTTTGCAAGGAAACCCTGTCAGGAGGTTATCCTTGAAGAGGACACAATCTCCACTGCTTCTTGGGTACCAAGGGCTGCACAGATGTGTGGTTTGTATGAGGAGTGAGTTTTCACACACTGAGACCCTGAAGGAAATCTCCATGCTGTCCTTTGCCTCAGGGCACTGAGGACACCCATCTCTCCTGTCAGTGCCCTGCCTTTCCTTCAAGGAAGACTCATGGCTGTTACTCTGTGAAACTCCAGCCTGGGAAGCCAACAGCAGCCTCCACTGCTGCAGCCATACATACAGATGCATTCACAGTCAAGTAGTCTCCTCACTTAGGGTTACTCACTGTGGCATGTGGGCTGCTTGACACTCCCAGGATTTTTATTTTCCCAGGACTCAAGGAAGCCCTAAGGACTGGCATTTTACTCAGTATATTATGCTACTACCAGCCATTTGGGCTTTGACAGACAAGCACTGGCAAATCTAGTGCTGGTGCTGCAAGACCCACTCTTGCTTTTCTCTATCATTATTACAATGAATAAGCAGAGACACACTAATTTCTCTCAAGTAGCTTTAGGCTACAGCTTCTCAGCCTTTCTTCTCAGCAAGCCTTGCCAGTAGCTAGCAGCATGCTCATAAAATTATAGAATGCTTTAGGTTGGAAGGGACCTTTAAAGGTCATCTAGTCAAACACCCCTGCAGTGAGTAGGGACGTATTTAACTAGATCAAAATACTCAGACACTTGACCTGGAGTTTTTCCAGGGATGAGGTATCTAACATGTTTTTGGGTAACACGTGCCAGCATTTTAGCACCCTCATCATAAGAAATCATTTTATTCCTTATATCTAGTCTGAGTCTCCCTTTAGCTTAAAACCATTAGCTCTTGTCCTGTCACAACAGACCCTTCTAAAAAGATTGTCCCCATCTTTCTCATAATCCCTCATAAGTCCTGAAAGGCCTCAATAAGGTCTCTCTGGAGCTTCCTCTTCTTTCAGATTATCTGGGAGAAATGATGGTATGGGAGGGTTTTCCATCCACTTCCCATCAAATTCTGTCAATATCTCCTTCTGCACATCCTGTTTCTTCTACATCTATCCTCCACCACAACCCACCAGCAATCAACTTTCTACACAAGTGGACATTTTTGTTCTTTTCTTCTTTGTCAGTTCAAAGCTGCCAATACCCTACTGTCTGAAAAACAAATGATGTCTTCCAGCCCTTCACATGTCCACATTCAGTCTCTTCTTTCTTTTCCCCTTCCCCCTTCTTGATTTTCAGTCTGCCGCCAGTTCTGCACTTTGTTTTCACACATCCAGAGATTTTCCACAGGTAGGGGGGAGGGAAAGGCACCTCTGGCTTCAGGACTGGGGAGTAAATTGATGTAATTCAGGGGAGACAGGAACAAGTGAATTCACTCTGCCCACCTTCTCACTGAGAAAGCTAATGTACACACATACCCACAGCACAATATGTGCTGTACCATAAGGCAGCTGAACCACTACATGAGGATAAGAGATGCCAGAGAATAGTTGAGATAGCCTGATCTGACCAGCTCAGGTCACCTGAAAGGTTGACATTTTATCTCATTTCTATGTTTATGTGTTAGTCTCTGCTGTTATTTATTAGCTGCCAGCCAAACTCATTTATTTCCTACATTCCTCATTAGAGCATCAGCAGTATCACAGCAACAAGCAGCTGCCCAAGCAGGATTAGCTGAGGGATGCTGCCCTACCATGCTACCCCAGCAGGGACAAGACTTCTGGTTGAAGAAAACTGAAGGGGCCTTTGCTTTGCACTGAAGAGATGCTCCAGGCTCCGGGATAGGTGGGTGAGTCTGCACATCTTCCACTTGCATGTTGTCTCCCTGTAGCTTCTCAGGAGAGAAGGCAGCAGAAGGCAAATGATCTTCTGCATTTTCATTCTTGCTTATCTAGGCAGACAGAGCACCTTTGATCCCCAAGCTTTCAGCTGTCAAGTCAAATTGTCAAGGTTGAGAGAAACAGATCTGTCCTGATCCAGAGACCAAAGAGGAGGAAGGAGAGAAGCATCTGCCCCCTCCCAACCACAGCACAACAGAAAGCACCCATGACTGTGCTTGGGAGGCACCTGTTCAGTCCCATGTCTTCCTTGCCTCTTGGTTAAGACTACAATTGGGGAACGAAATGAAGAAAGGGATCCTCTAAAGCATTTGTGTGGCATTTTGTCCTTCTGTACATACATTTTGTGACAGGAATTAGTATGCCAAATTGCTTTTCCAAATAATTATGCACAGTATGCTTCTCCAGCTAGCCCTCCAGTGACTTACCAGAAGGTAAAGCTTTGAGCGGGGGTGGGGGAGGAATCTTCCTGCATGGGTTCTATACAACAGCTACACAAACATCAAGTCTAGTCTCTGCTGTATGCCTGCTGAATCCCAAGTTAGACACAACAAAAGGAGTTTTGTACAGAAGTAAGCCTGCAGAAGATGGTTTGCTTTGGAAAGAAACATGGGTTTTGGCGGTTTTAATGGCATTTTCCATTCCTTGTTTTGCTTTATTGTTCTGAGCCACCAGCATGACCCTTGGAAAACTTTCTTCAGGGTAGGGCAAAATTTTACAGCTGGTTTTGTGGTGTACTGTCATGTAGCAAAGATGGCTTTACCAACAAAGAACAGCAAAAATGGTGAGCCTCTTCCCCCATATCCCTCCTCAGCTGTGGTCAAGGGCCTGGGAAGACACTACTAAGTTGTTGGTGGCAGGAG
Organism: Upupa epops; assembly: GCA_013397515.1. Lineage (NCBI taxonomy): Eukaryota > Metazoa > Chordata > Aves > Bucerotiformes > Upupidae > Upupa > Upupa epops. The sequence goes on from VZRI01003137.1 coordinate 29,371, forward strand.
CCAGGAGCATGTGTGGCTGTATTTGCAAAGCAAGTTTGTGAGTAGCAAGGGAATAAACACCCAGGCAGCCTGCCTTCAGTTTTCAGAGACAGAATGTTTTGGGAGCAGAGAGGAAAGTCCCACCTGAAACTTGCCATCAGAGGCAAGTTGACAGGATGTGGAGCACATGATATATTTTTCCATGGCCAATGGACATGACAATTCACAGTAAAGCAGATTACCACCATGAGGACTTGCAATATAATCCATTTGCCATGGCTGCTGGCAGTGATACAAGAGGGGGTGTCAGAGGGTAAGGCACACCTTGCCAGCAGGTCACATCCTGACTTGGGGTCATGGAGCCTGCTGGCCTGTCCACCTCACCCTCTTTTCACAGATATGATGCCATCACAGGGTGAGGTTGGGGCCATCAAGCCTCAGCCCCTACAGCTACCACATGCCCAGAAACATCCCCTATCTGACCTATGTTCTCATTGTCCACCAGACCTCAGATGACATTGTTAGGACCTCTCACATGCTGAGTGCTGGAGAAAGCGGCCACCAGGCCTATCTGCATGGCAGTGGCTCTACCTGTATGTGGAATGGCAGTTTTCCATAGGAAACTAGAGTGGCCAATCATTAGGAAAGTGAATGAGCCAAAGAAAATTTTTCTTCACTTAGTAATAGTAATGCAGACACAGAACAAAGAAGCCAAATATTTTTCCCTTTAATCTTACAACACTTGCAGAAATTTTCCACCACTAGGAAGAACCAGAGTTCCCTGTCAGACATGACATCTTTAGCATCAATGCTCTCAAAAGAAGCCAGGTGAATATTTCATCTGGATGCCTTCCCCCAGCATCTCCTTGCCCCATGGCCTTACCATGCCCCTGCTCACTTCACTATCCTTGCTCTTCTCCATTCCTTCATGCTTTGGGAAGGGAGTTGTCCACACAGGATGCTGGTTGCCCTTTTCTTCCATGAAATCCAGCCGAAAAGCAGGTTCCTCAGCCTCACTGAGATATGCTATGTTGTGTGGGAGTGTTAAAAGGGGCTCAATACTTCTGACTGACTGTAATACAGCCTTTCTGGACAAAAACTTAGTCAGTCTGCGAAGCTACTTTGCTAAATTTTAGTTCAAGAGAATGCACAGTGAATGCTGTGCCTTGACCAGAAAAGGATGGGGAAATCATCCTTGTTTCTATGGAGACCAACAGGAACTAAAAATGAAGCCGAAGCAGTAGTTTCTGACATGGCTCTTGTGCCTTTGTGCAGAGAGAACAACATGAGGGGGTCTCGTGTCATGGCTTTCACCACTCACATCTAGGTTCAGAGGATTACCATGAAAAATCCCCATATTTGTGGTCAAGCAGGACAGAAAACTGTATTGAGGCATCTTGTCCTCATTATAAAGAAACACAGGGAAGGCTGAGCAGCACAGGACTCTCATTAAATTCCCATCCTTGTTAAATCTAGCTGAGTGTATTTGATATATGACCTTGACAAGCTGCTTCATCAAGTAGACTTTTATTTCATCTATCCATAAACACCAGTATTATGTGGTGTATTAAAAATAAAAACCTACAATCATAATAAAACAATAAGAATTTGTGGCCATTGCATAACTAGTGATGCTCCCTCTATTGCCAGTGACATAAATCTGCAGCTGTTAGGTTTTTTGTGACGCATCATGGTGGCACCAGCCATGGTGAATGGTATCTCTTGTTACACTGTTGAGGCACAACTATGTGGTTTTGCTTTTGCATCAGTAGTGCTGCTGCTGCAGTGGGCGGAATTACCCCAAATACTTGAGTGTTGTGCAGTGAGCTCTGAGTTTGTTTTTCCATCAGAGACACAAAAATTAGGCTTCTTGACTGACAGAAAAGGACAGTGTCTAACACTGCCTGCTTTATGTGCCCTTACTTGCTGTTAGCAAGCAAAACTTGCTTTTAAGGAAAAAGCTCTGTTGTGCTCTGTTCTGTACTGTGCTGGACTGCTCGTTGCTCTCTTCTTTCTTGTTCAAGAAGAAGCAGAGCATCAAGATGCTCCACCTGTTTTGGTCAAACTTTGACAATGATGGGTACAGAGAATAGAGGGTTGGCTACTTTATGCTTCAGGGTACCCATGTGGACTCCATCCCACTGATACTTCTTGCAGTGATGTTACAAACCAATTCCCAAACAGGAATGCCACACTATTCATAAACATGTCTTTCACAGAGGTGTTCAAAGAACTGGAGAAGTCCAGGTTTCCATTGTGTCAGCTGCTGACCACTGCAGAGCTAGACGTATTGTCCTGCTCTAATTACATGCTGGTCAATGCCACTGTCTTCCCAGCATTGCTGTACTCTGTATTGGTTACCTGTGATTTTATTTGCAAAATAAAATAAGAAAATGAGGAGTATTTTGATGTTAAAAAAGATTCAAATATCAATACTATGAGAGCACTCCAGTAGTTCTTGGAAGCAGCTGTTTCATTGGAAGCAGCTTTGATTATTCTGGTGGATGAGTATTTGCATTGGAGGTAGTAGGACTTGGTATAGCTTGCGCCCTGGTTCAGGCCAGGGCTCCCGCTCCAAGGCTAACAGCTCATCCTAGAATTCTGTAGTCTCAGCATTTCAATCTAGGTCCAACAAGGATCAGATCCACAACACAATCACAACACTACTGCTTTACCCCAGAAGAAGACCTGAACTTGCAGGAGACAAAAACACCTGATGAGCAAAAGGGATTGAAACAGAGACTTAACTGAGTATCCAAGGTAGTGTTCAGTGTAAACTGTGGCTTTCTGGTATTTTCTTTCAATATTATCTACTGTCATTTAGCAATTGTATGTACATACAGTCATGCACAAAATACAAAGTAATGGGATGAAGAATTTTCCTGGTATGGGCTTCAGCAGATGCTTTACTCTTGGAGGGAAGAGGCATGAGTAAGCTGTTCAGATCATCCCTCATGAGTGACAATAAAATCTTTAAACCATCTATTCACAAAGCACCATCTGGACTGCAGAAAAGCTAATTTCAAAGTGCTGTAAACACAAGAGTTATTAACATTGATGTATCAGTTACTTGGTGACCTGGAGGGCAGTTTTGCAGAATTCAGATTGAAATGGCAAAAGGCACATGGGTGGAACCAACTGCAGCCACAATTGTACCTTCAAAATCCTCCATCCTGTGCTCCTGCAAAGCTCCTGTGCTGGAAAGCCGAACAGTGTTCCATTTCTAGCGAACAAAAATTTCTTTTGCACCCAAACACTGACCTTTAAATTTTTGTACATTTAGCTGATGTTCATCACATTTCTCAGACCAGGAATGACAGAGGCCAGCAGCTCCTGAATGTCAGAGAGAGAGAGAGGAGCAAGCAGCCATTAGCTGGTGAACTGATCTGGGATTGGCAGGGGCAGATGAGTTGCTAGCTACAGGCCACTGATGTGGTCAGGGTTATTCATACCTCCCCTACCTTCACAATCGATCCTCATTACTGTGCATGCAGCCCACCCCACCAGGTACCATGTTTCCTCAACCAAAGCTTGGTCTGGAAGGAGACTTTCCAGACAGGTGAGCAGCCCATGTTTACGGCATATACTCCTCAAACCAGAAAACAGGGTCTTTTCATTTTTTCCTCTGAGCATGCGGGAGCACTGCAAGAAGCCCCACCACTCTGCTTCCCTCTGGGGTTGCTCAGCCACAAGCCCACAGGCAGGACCCATCCATCACCTGCCCTACTTTTGTTGTCAGAAAAATTTCTTGTTACTCTTCCTGATTCATCTCCACTCCTGCCAGGTATCCTAATGACTTCATTAGGTCCTTGTCTGTAGATGTTTTTAATACCTAAAGGCATCTGGTTGCTCTTTCTGTTGGCTTTTACCCTACCATTTTATGGACCCTTCCCCTCCCAATGATGGCCATTAACACTTGCAGAGTTATAACTGTGCAATAACAAATACACTCACAATTTTTGGGAAAAAGAAATGGAACTCAGAATAAGGAATGCACTTATAAAATTGCCATGTGTTTGGGAAAAAAGTGCTTATCTTCACTCATTTTAAAATGGGTTTTCTAACTAGTATAATTTTCAATAATAGTTTCTTACTTTTCAGTTTAGCAAAGTGTTCCACGTATATTTATAGAAGAAGAAGAAAGTAAAAATATTTGTCCAGGTAAAATGTTACACCTTACTCTTTTCCTAGCTTATACGCAAGAGTTTATTTGCTTTTTTTTATGCTTCATACCCAATGAAGCTCAAATCTGGCTTTAGTTGTGCAAGGCTGGGTGTTTTATCCAGCTCAGAGCTGTTGTTTTGTGCTGACTGTTCATTGGGAAGTCTTATCACCTTCCTTCCACTTCAGAGACTGATTTCCAGAAAACCAGAAACCCTGCAAGGCCTCAGCTACTCTTGATGCTGCAGGACATGTCCTCCCCTGCACACCAGTGGGAAGACGTAAGGAAGGTTTTGCCTTCTCTGATGGTGAAAGGGGCAGGTACTTGTGTGGGAACACTCTGTCACTGAACTGGGGGATTTGGGATGCAGGGCAGCATCCTGCATGCCCACATAGCACAGCCTACCCATGTCACAGCATCAACTATGATGCTACAGGGAAAGGAGTGTTTTGGGTATGTACATGTGGTCAAATATAAAACTAAACTGTCATGAAAGATAGTTGCCTGAGGTGTGTAAGGAAGCATCAATAAGAGGCAATAAGCTGTCTCTTATTAAATCTGCTTCTATTGTATATAAATGATCAAATCACAGGTAAGTCACAACCACCTCCTTATGAGATATAATATTAGACTTCATCTGTGGATTTATTTTCTGCTTTCACAGGCACTGATCCTCTTGGCTGAGTCCACAGTGTTGGAGGAGGGTGCACAGCACCTCAGCTCAGACATGGACAATTCCATGTCCGGGCTGGAGAGAGATGATTCCTGTTTGGGAATACCATGAGAGACTTCCAACTCAGCAAGCCAGATATTTCATGTCAGCATCCAGGCTTTGAAAAACTACTCCACAGTGTAAGATGCTTTTAAAAAAAGGAAATGCAGCTTTATTATTTTAGTGATAACAGACATCCTCCACTTTCCTCTTCCTCAAACCCACATGGGACCCCCAGCTCAGTTCTGCCTGTTTTAAAACATGCTCACACACCCACTCTCTCCTTACATCATCTACAGCACAGCCCCAAGAGTACACTTCTGTGATATACAGATCTGACAGACCCAGATTTTTACTGGTCTGAGTGATGTTTCCCCTGCTTTTCCCTTTCTTTTAGAAATTGTAGAAGGGAAAATAGAAGCAAGAAACTTTGAATTATCAGTGCTAAAAAAATAACATAACAAGGATCATCAACTGGAGAATGAGATGCTTCCTGCACCAGTAGGTCCAGCAATCTTTCTATCAGTCTTCTCAACAGCAAATGGTGCCAGTCCTCAGCTGGTGTGAGCTGAGGTGCAGGGTGTCCTCTGTTCTGAGACCTGCTGGAACTCATGGCAATGGGATGGCCCACAGGAAGTATCTTGTCCCCTAACCCTGCAAAAACAGCTACAAAAACCATCCAGTAGTGATAACCACATGAGAAAAAGTGGGGAGATAGCACTTGGACTCTTGCTGGAAAAGGAAAATATAAGAGGCATAGGGAGGCTTTTGCTCTCCAGACTTGATGTGTTCTTTCCCACACTGGCAAAGGTGGAAGAAAAGGTTTTTTGCAATATTTCAAGTTCTAATTTTACTTACTTTGTTACAGTCCTTGCCCCATCCAAACTCCATCTTTTGCTGAAACAAGGTAGATATACATAGCTCTTCTGCAGCTAAGACTTCCCAGTGACACCCAGGATGGTCTAACCTTGCTCAGCATGACAAGGGAAGATTTGGGTTTGTTCACATGAGGAACGGTACTGCCTTAGCCACATCAGTGCACTGAAGAGCACTCTTCCTCCAAGCATGGATGCGTTTCCCCCAGTGCAAAGGCATCAAATACCAGGATAAGACACAGAGATAGGAAGAGTTAAGCTGAAATATCTGATTTTATGTTTCAGGTGAATGGAGAAACCCTCAGCTTCTGAGATACCTGGAAAAACTTGCAGAAACAAAGTGGGCCAGCTCATGGTGAGATTCCCATGCACCTGCATCTCTCAGCTTGTCTTAGCCTTTGAACTCTGGCCAGTGGCTGGAGATGCAAAGGTCTGTGCTTTCCCTTCCCCTGGGAAGGGGAGGTCATGTTTCATATCGATGTTGCTCTGGTAACAGCACTCCTCTGCTTTCATCACCTGGGAGCACAGGTATGGGGGAAGCAGATACGCCTTATGCGTTAAGTATTTGGCCTAGGAGATGATGAAGCAGAAGCTGATAAAGGTTAAAAGGCTGTAAGGTTCAGAGAATAACCTTACAAACTGAGGCACAAAGATGGTCAAAATTTCCAGTACAGAAAGTGCTTCCTCAGTTTTGTGTATTATTTTTCCGGATATGTAAATTCTGCTTAAGGAACATGGATGGTCTAGGGCAGAGCACTAGTCCATTGTCAGACTAATCACACAATAAAACCTGCCACAGCACAACCAGAAGAACCATTTATGGAGTGAGCCAATGCTGAGAAAATAATTGTTGTTTACAGCTTAGTAGCTCCTCTGTCTGAAAATCATGCAAAGACTGGAAGGAACTGGGAAAGGATTTACTTGGCAATTTAAGGTTTAAGTAGAAGTTTGAAATAGATATTTCTGTCTCCATTCAAAACGATATGGGATTTAATTTCTGCAACTCCCTGCAGCCACTGCTGGGAGATGAGCATATAGGCTGCACCATGCCCTGGGTGTCTCCTGAAATGAGTGTCAGCATATGGGAAAAGTCCATGGAAATGGGATACCATCACATTCACAGTGGTAGTGGAAAGGAGGAGATAAAAAAACCCACATATTCAATTAATTATTTCTATAGCACTGTTTTAGTAGGATTAGACAAGGTATGTCAGTCCATTCTGTCCATAGCTTTAGGAAGAGCAAGCAACGTGGAAGTAGCAGATCCCGATTTTCATCTCCATTTTCAGTCTTCTGAAAATGACTCCTGGTCCGGGCATTGCATGGTGGCAGTGTTGCACTCACATGCAACCAGTCTTCCCTGCTGCTCTCCTCCTTGCCTTCAGTTTATACCTGTAGCACAAGGCTGGAGGATGTCCACAGCCTTTGGAACCAGGAGAGAGTTGTTCTGGGCACCTCCTGACACAATTTTCTACAAAGACCAGTACCAATATTGAAACCTGCACAACTTTTTCCCATCTTCCACACAGCAGGGTTACTTAAACAAGCTTATTCCAAAAGTCTGCAGAAGGGTCATACCAGCATCATACACAAGAAGAAATGCATTGCTGTTTGGTAAAGTATTAACATAATGCTGGGAGCTTTTGGAACTGTCCCATGGGATGCTTCAGTAGAGATTTTTAAATTTTGCTAACTTTCTAAAGACTTTTCTATGGAGGAACATCGACAGGGTATCTTGCTGCATCAGTGTGCCAGTATGTAACAGAATTAACTAGAAGCAATTCAGCACAACCCATTCAGGGCTGAGTGCAGGACTGAATGCAGATCTGGTCTTGATCTAGACCCTGTACTTGGGCAGCATAGCTGTGCTGGAGCAGCAGTAACCCCTTAAGTAAGGCAAGAACAAACTCAGGGTGGAAGAAGTTAGACAGTGTGTGGAAGGAGATGACCCGAAGACCTGGAGATTGTTGCTTTAGGTCATGGATGGAAGCACTCCCAGCTGAAGCCCTTTACTGGTAGGAGACAGAAGCAGACTGAGGTCTCCCTCCATTTCTACTAAGGAGATGTTAAGGTAAGCAGCAAATAGAAGGGATTATTTTAATTAATTTCAAAAAGTTAACAGTTTAGTTTCATTGGAATTCTGGTAGGACCAAGGCCATGACACCATTCTTCCTTGACAAGATGGCCTTTGCTGGCAACAGCAGACTTCATGATCACTAGTGGCTTCATCTTCAGAGATGCTTCCTCTGCTCAGAAAATCAGTGGCTGCTGTGGGTTTTGTTTGGGGGGGAGGGGAGAGGATCTCCCAGACTAAGGTAATGAATTTAGCTGGAGGCACAAGCCTTCTCTACCCAGTCATTTATAGGCTCTGAGTGAGAGCCCACGTCATCTCTCCTTCCAGTGAAACAGACAGTCCTTTGCCCAATAGCTTTCAAAAGCACTGTGTACATCAGGATTGCCTGAGAGCAGCTCTGGAGAGGATGATTTAGGAACATCCTCAGGGACAGAGAGTATTTGGGAAGCAGGAAGCTAAATTATCTACATGCCTAATGCCTTTACTTCGGAGGCAATTTCTCTTCTTCTGATGCTATTAGCTTCCAGGTAACACCAGGAGGATGAGATCTCTTTTGACATGAGCTAATTAATCAGAATATCTAAGTAAGCTTGTGACGGCACACAGAGCATCAGAAAAAATAACCTCTCCTGCACACAAATCCCTGCTTTCTTCTTGCCCAGGAGGAAATGCCATCTTGGTTCAGAGGGCAGAATCGGTAGCTCTAATTAGAAGTTTTTACTTTATGAGTAAACTAATGCTTTTTTCAGTTTGTATTTAATGCTATCTTTACATTAACATATAAAAACTACCTTTGCCAGCCTTTTGTTGGCAAGAGACAAGATGTGATGAGTAGGAACACCCTACAGTTTGTGCTTTTGGCTGGGAGAGGTGATATTTAAATTTAATAAAGATGAGCACGTAACTAAAAGGAGCAGCCAGCATCATGGCATCTGGTAGCTGGAGGATTTTGAGCCTTAACTGTTCTTTTAACAGCATCCATCTCTTCAGTCTTCGGTTTCCTCAGTGAGTTTACTGGCACTGAAAATATCTTAGGACGCTCAACCCCCAGACAGTGTACTTAGCCAGAAGAAGAGCAGCTCTCTTTCCAAAGGCATAAATACTTTGCTCTGGAGTTTCCACAAGTGATTTTCTGTGTCTGTATTCATGTGTCCTCTGAAAGATCTGCAGTTCACCCATAAGGAATGGTTTGCAGCAGTGAAATGTCCAGTCTTGTTCCTGCACTGTCCCTACGCCAAGGCATGGTGCTCAGCCAACGGTAGTTCTGGCCATAGCCATGTCCAGAGGTACCTGCTTTTGGTCCCAAGCAATAAATCCGAAAGTGCAAGTGATTCCTATGAGATGAATAAAAATTGGTTTCAGGAAGATAGGTAATTTGCTAACCAGCATGGTGGTGGTTGTACATTAATAAGTAATAGCACATTAGCTAGTGGAGGAACTCTCCTCTACTTTAATGGAACCGTTGGTGTTTTAATAAGCAGAAAGTTGCACTTTCCCAGGAGAGGCTACAGATGGAGGCCCCCGCTCCTTGTTTTCCTTTGGCTCAGAAATTGTTTCACCCTGAGCTCAGAAAGAAGGCATCACAATGGCACAAATATATAAACACTGCTGAGCAAAGCGCACTTACACATACCTTTGGCTGCCTGTAACTGTAGTTTATTGACACATGGAGTGGCACTGTGCACGCAGGGCAAGGGAATGCCAAAACCCCACCAGCACACTCTAGGCTGTAACTGGAAAAGTGTGAGGAAAATGCAAGCTAGCATCACCTGACACCTGGGAATATCCTGGCTAGAAACCTGGGTTTGACCTGCAGCCCTGCCAAAGCACTTGCAAGCACCATTTGGCATCATTTCATTTCTAATGGACATGTGGTCAAAATTATAAACAGAAGGAGTTATCCACAACACATTAGCAGGAACGGGCAAACCCCCTGGTTAGCCCAGTTGCCTACACCACTGTCTGTAGGGTTCATGTTTGTACTTACATTAGTGGTACCCAATGTGTGATGACACACACTGAACACCAATCTCACAATCTCAGCCCACAGAAACTACTAATGAAGTTAAATAAACTTGAAATGGCTACTCAGGTCCTAATTTCTAAAAGGGCTTGGGAAATGAGAGTGGATTTATCAGGATAGTCCTTCTCCTTGAGGCTCCAAGGGTAATTATAATGATCTTAATTATTAATTAATATTTTAATAATCAGTATTTGATGAACACTGGGAGCAACAGGCCAACTGAAAATCATATGAATTGTGGCTGAAAAGTTACAATATGTTTCAGAACAATCTGTTTACACCAACTTGCACTATTCTTGGGAGAGCAGTAAATACTAAGACAAAAAGCTGGAGATTTAGTTCAATTTTATGTTTCAGGCCAGACCACTAATTTTGATAAATGTATTTATAAAGCCTGCTTCTCCTTTAAATCAAATGTGATCAAATAAATAAAAGACTATTGTATATTCGGTAAACCCAAGACTTTTAAGGGAAAAGACCTTTCTGAATGCTAGGATTTGTTACTGATGTTTTGCCCACTGACGGAAGAAGCTACAAAGGGGAGGCAGGAAGAAGCTACAAAGGGGAGGCAAGAAGAAGCTGCTTTCTTACCATCTTATCCTCACTGCCTAAATGGGATTTTCCAATTAGAATCTCCCTTAAACAGGCACACTTTTGTAATTCTCATAAAGCATAATGGCAAAGACAAAATGCACAGCTGCTTGTGGCACAGATCTATCCTACTCTTTTAACATTTCATGTTAGCTGACAGGTACAGCAGCACTCCAGTGATCACTATGCTGGGCCGGGAGGATAATCAGAGCCTTCTGAGAATAAGTATCATTAAAAATGTGTCTGACCTGTAATCTCGACCTTCAGAATTGAGTCCAAACTTGCCAAAAGTTCATGGATGTTCATATCAGAGGTTTTGGTTCAGGCAGATCTCTGGAGACCTTAGAAATCCATTTACTCTGCAAAAAAGAAAACAGGAAGCTGAGACCATTTCAGCCCCTGGGGCCTTTCCTCCAGCTGAGCTGTCATGGTATGGGAGAGATTATTCTGTCTGCAGGCATATACAGTAGGGACTTTCCTCTGCTGTTTAGTTGCAGCTTCATCCATGGAGTATTAACCCCCTGCAGGATGCAGTGCCTGCTATCAGGTTGTTTCCCTGACAAAGAGGTGGAAACCAAGGGGCTGAACCAATAGCATCTCCAGCTTGACACTTGGGGGTAGCTTGCTTGGAACGTGCTTCCTTGGTGGAGGTTATCACTTGTGCTAAGGAAACAAGTCCTTCTTTAAGGAGGTAACGGAGTCTTAGCTTGACCTGTTGGTGGCTCTTGTGTCTTGTTTCCATGTGGCTTTCATGTTCAGGTGGTTGCAGTTTATCAGAAGAAAATACTTCTAAAACAGTGAGAGCAAAGTGTTATCAAAATGGCATGCCAAATCTAGAAACCACAGCACGCACCTTGGGTAGCTCGTAAGCAAAGGTATAATTGCAAACCCTTGCATCAGGCAGCTGAGACATGAGATAAAGTAGGAGAATGAACAGCAAGAAAATCCACATTCTTGGCTTGGAGAGATGCAAAGCATTTCTGAGTCCCTTCCTGCTGTCAAGGCTTTGCAAGTAAATAATCAGAGTGACTTACCTGTGCATGTCATGTACATTGCTCACACAGGCCATGTTTAATGTAGAGGGGGTTTAAGGGATTTTGAGAAAAAGTGCTCACAGCAGTTTTAAACAGTTGTTAGGTATTAATGTCACATTTACACATCCCAGTGTTTTCCTGATTGTAACAGAACAACACTTTCTTATCGTGAGGAGCTCATCTTCTTGCTGCAGGTAAATATGCTGTTGTGCTAGAGAATGACCTTGTACTGCAGGTAATTAAGGCAAACACTTTGGAAAGCTGGGAGGCTAAAAATTTGTCAGTCATTAAATCTACTTAACAAGGGTTGGTATAATTAGGGAAAATCAGACTTGGTTAGGTAGTGTTTAGAAGAGAAGTAAATACATGCTGAAACCATTTTATAGCAAGTAATTTAAGCAACTCTAATTTCACAGTTGTTCACACTATGATGGTGTCTTGCTCTGCTTCTGAGATATTCAACAGAGGATTTAATCCTTCTCCTACTCTCTCCAGATAATATGCAAGTCTGTGTCTGCTTAATTTGTGGACCGAAATCCCTACCTATGCAGAGCCCCGTGTGTCTTTATATTTCACAATACCAGGATTGTACATTTCCAAGAAACCTTTTTCAAAGGTGCAATCTGAATTGATGGTTAAACACCATTGTTTTGTGTCTCTGCACTGGTGTCCTTCACTCTCCTCACAAACAGGGACACGAACCTACTCAAAGAAAATAAAAACCTCGGTAGGTAAAGGAAGTCTTTTCTTCTTCAAGGAACTTCAGTGAGACATTTCCCAGGGTAAGTTCAGGATAACTTTTGGCTATGATATGGTAAGCAGTACAAGACAAGCATGTATTTGTGTATTACCACTGTAATTAAGTGTTCTAGCCCCTCCAAAGGGCTTTTTGTAAATCATCTGGTTTTATGGAATGAGCAGAGAGCACATATCCCTGACATTCTCCAGAAACCACTGAGAGAACAGTCTAGGCTAAGTGCAGCAATAAACCACCCCACAACATGCCAAAATTACAGATTTTGGAAAGTTTGGGTAATGGCTGTTGAGACAGATTCACAGCATACTTTTCTGCCTCGGGCAGTTTGAAAGGCCTCTCTGTCTTCTCGTTGCAATGCTTGGGTCTGTGCTGTAACTATGCTTTCAAAATCAAAGGAATGTGGTTATCACAGCTGAGACAATCTCAGTCTTCTCTAACCACCGTCACCTCTACCACATGCACATGTGTGTGCAAATGCACTCTGGTGTCCAAGGGCGTCATTGAGAGGTGAGTGCAGACCAAGCAATGCAGCCAACCCCTAGTGTTCCCCACCAAAGTCCCCAAAGTACGGGACAAGTTTGTTTCACTAATTCTCCCTCATGGTGAACATTTGCTCCATTTTGGCTGCCTTTATTTTTGGAGGTATCCAAGCTAGCAAAAGAATGTACAGTATGTAATCCCCAGGAAGGTCCCAACAGATTCCACCTATAAGTGCATGAATTAGGTTTTAAGGCAGACTGATTCAGATCAACAGTATCTCCTCTCCATTATACTCCAGAATTTTTACCTGGGAATGTGGCCGCACACCAGTTGGGCTCATTTGCCAGAATTTCCTGAGAAAAAAAACATGCTACAACATGTCTGGAAACCCCAACTTGATTAGGAAATCAATAGATAAAGTATGGAAAACTGGGCCCTGGCTATAAATGATTTTACAGTACATTCAATAACTTTTTTTTTTTTGGAGAAGCAGTACAGCAAGGTCTTTACTTGACACTCCCACCCAGCACCTCAAGTAATTCTGATTATGGAACAGTTCGTTTTTTTCATTTTACAAGGGTTTTACACTGCAAACATTGTTCTTTCATTAATAGACTCTGGTCTCCAGCCGGGCTTGAATCCAAGATCTTTCCAGAGCAATTACAGAGAACTTGTGATAGGGCTGTTGGCAGACAAACCCAGAGGAGCTTTCCAATACAGACCTTCAGACCGATTTCCCAGGAGATAGCATAGACTAACTTTTGCTGTCACTTCATAGGCTCAATGTGATTTTTGCTGTTGCACTATAACTGTGTGTAAACAGTTGAATTTAGCCTCACAGTAATAGTTGAGGACTGTGTGTGCTGCCCTCAACTTTCACAAATTACCTTGATTTTCACAACTTAAAGATTTTCCTTTGGCTATTGCAGTCTCTGCTTGCTGCCAAAGAAGTGGCTTCTTCCTACCTGTGTGCTCTGACATATAACTTCAAGGTCCTGAGAACTTGCAGATAGAGGTTACCTTGATATACACAGACATCCAGACAAATTTTGCATGAAGATACTAATTCATGTTTGTTCTTAAAAATGCAATATGTAAATTTAGTAACATGTCACAGGTTAGGACCAGCACCTGCATGAAGATTGATCCCATCCTTGCTTGCTGTACGAAATTCCCATTTCATGCAATGGGATTCTTCAGCCAAACCTATTTAAGATATTATGGAATTACCCTGGCCTGAAATGCAGAAGTGAGCTAATGATGTTACAGACAAGACAATTCCAGCCCATCAGATAGTACAGGCTGTCACAGAATCATACAATCATACAATCACCAGGGATTGGAAGGAACCTCAAAATTTCACCTAGTCCAAATCCTTCTGCCACAGCAGGATCACCCAGACCAAGTCCAGGCAGGTTTCAAATGTCTCCATAGAAGGAGAATCCACAAACCCCCTAGGCAGCCCCCTGCAGCACCCCATCTCCTTCCCTGGGAAGAAGTTATAGAATCGGTCAGGGTTGAAGGAACCACAGGATCATCCAGTCCCAAACCTCCTGCCATAGGCAGGGACACCCCACCCTAGATCAGGCTGACCAGAGTCTCATCCAGCCTGGCTTTAAACACCTCTAGGGACAGGGCCCCAACCACCTCCCTGGTCAACCCATTCCAGGCTCTCACCACTCTCACGGTGAAAAACTTCCTTCTCATATCACCTCTAGAATAGCTTCAGACTCAAAATGAAAAGGCAGTTCTGGCCTATTAGAGGAGGGAAGACCTGGAAAGCCTCCCCAGGCAAGCAAAGCAAGAAAAAGCACCAGTGAGTTTGAAAACAGGATTGGATTTGGCTGTGAGAGGATGGGAAGGACATGGTAAGTGGCAGCAAGTCCCTTTACATCCAGTGCCTTACATGCCCCACTGCATATGCCATCAGGGACTGCTTTGCCCATGGAACACTCACAGCCCTTTCCATGTAGCATTCAAGTCTGATAACAAAAATCCAGATCATTCTGGTGTTGGTTCAGTGTTTAAACAGTCACCCACACTCACTGCTTCTGGAACATAGGAACCACATCCTAAAGTGTGCAGCACAGCCTGGGTTCAGATCATTACTGATGGTGTAAGGAGCTGCGTTGTGATGCCAGTGGCATGCGTAATCTGAAGTAAAAGAGACTGAGGGGAGAATGTACAGCTCTCCACCACTACATAAGAGGGTAGTTGCTCTCTTCTCATGAGCGACAAGTGATAGGGCAAGAAGAAATGGGCTCATGTTGACAGGGGATGTTTAGGTTAGACATTAGGAAAACCTTCTTCATTGAAAGGGACATCAGGCATTAGAACAGATTGCCCAGGGAGGTGGTTAGTTTTACATCCCTAGGTGTTTTTAAAAGTTGTGTGTAGATACGGAGCCTAGGGACATGGTTTAGTGATGGGCTTGATACAGTTTGGTTAATGGTTGTACTGTGAGTATCTTTCCAACCTAAATGATTCTATGAATCTGTGATTCTATCCAGCTCCCACAAATCCACACTCACATTCATTAGTGCTGTCCTAGATGGGTAGAGCTTTTGCATGAACAACCTATTTTTTTTCTTTAGGTATACTGCCTTTTCATTTATTACTATTAAGTCATGAGAAGTCTAAAGCTATTTATTACACAGCTGTGCATTAACTGAACCAGCAACCACAGAGGATTTTTCTTTCCTTAAATGAGAAAATCATCTTGTCAGGTCTTCCTAAGGCATAGAGAGGATGAGCTAAATAGACCTTAAATCAACGTCAAGAAAATAAACATACCAATAATGGATGGACATGAAGTGAGGATAGGAGGAATTATCTTTTTTGTGCTTTCTGAGGTTCGTTATAATCGTGCTTTGAGATCTGATTAACAGGACAGAGTTCGAGAGAGACAGCAATGTTTATTTTGTAGGTAGAGTTTGTGTTTCAACATTAAATTCTCAGCTGTATCAAAACCAACTCACTTCCACTGAAGTCAGTTATTCCAAATTGATAATTACCTTATTAAAATAGAGTGCTATTAAAATTACCTACAGAAAAGCTCAAAAATCATAAATATTCACTCAACAAATGCCTGGAAATACTGAATATGTATTTTTCTTCTACTTAGCTACTTAGAAAATTTGGATTTGTTACAAAACATGACATCATGTTCCTATGATACCAGTATCATCTGATACAGTCCTTTTCTAAATGGACACTTGCAATAGACTGGGCAGTCACTATGATGAGACACAGATAAGCAATAGCTGCTCATCACCAGTTACGGAGTGTAACCTAGCAGGTTAGGCTGAACAGATACTCTGGTCTGATGGATAAAAAACCTACGCTATACTCTTACTGGTAGTATTACCAAGCATTATGTGGGCATATCAAGGATTAAAAAGGCTTATTTCAACTTGTGTTTTAAGTAGAAAAGCAAGTGGAATTGTTTTAAATTTGGTCCTAATGTAAGAAATTTGTTTGGTAACTGTAAACAAGCTGAACATATGTGGAGCAGTGTTCCTGGTGTATCACCCTAATGTTAGCCAGGATGAGAAGAGTCGAGGCAACATGCAGAAGGCTTTGTTTCCCTGTATGTCCAATAAGCAGAGACAAGAGCTCCTCCTGGCCTCTCATGCTTTTTCCCCCTGTACATGGAACACAATAGGTTCTGGCTTGGCCAAAAATTGCATGGTCCTGGCTCGTGTGTCCTGACATTTGTATAAGTTGCTCAATGCTGTAGTGGCAAACAAAGCAGCTTCCAGGTCTTGGGAGGATGCTGGAGGGTTCATGGCATGGTCAGTAAGGCAGCCATCTCCCTACAGGCAAGCAGCTGCATGTAGGGAGTCTCGCAGACAGAGACAGGCACTGCTTTCTCTTGTCTTAATACCCTCTTCTTCCTTCCTCTGTCCCTTCCTGAGACAGACAAAAGTAGGTAAAATGCCAGGGCCAGTTCTCTACATAGGAGATCATGTCTGCTTCCAGGCTCTCATGTAAGTAACAGTCCTGGGTATTACTAGACATTTGTATAGGGCAATTTAACTGCCAGGTTTTAAAGGTGAAGATCTTGCTATCCTGTTGTTGTATCCAGAAATCTGGATGTTAAAGGAAACCATTTCTTTATCTGGCTCAATAGTTAGGATTTTGCTGTAAGCATTATAGTGGTTCATAATTCAGAATAATATTTCTGTTATGCCCAGCACTACTTACAGAATCAGAGGATGAAGAAGCCCTTCAGCAGCAATGTCACCAAAGAACAGATGCTCATTGCCATCATTATCCAAAGATTAACACAGACCAGGATATCCTGAGACTGGTATAACCAGCCTAAACACAAGAGTGGTTAGTGAGGATTCTAAGGATCTGAACAAAAAAATGCAAGTTAATCAACTTGCCTTAAAAGAATGTAAGATAACAGAAATTTACCATTGGGAATAAATTTCTTCCTCGTGCTCACTTCGATTTACCTGTCAAACAAGAGATGAATGTGGCCAGGATATTCTTCAAAGGCCAGACTTTGACTGGTCTTTGACTTGACTTTTTGGACTCTGAAAAATGCAAAACACAGGTCTGGTGGCATTCAGTACAGATGAATAACACACCTGATGAATAAAGAAGAAACTTGCAGATGAAACCAAATACCCAATGTCTTCCTCAAGTGCACAATGCTCTTGACACAGTGGCTTGTCCTTGTTTTCTGCTGCTGTTATTTTTGAATGCAGCCACCCTTCTCCCCTGAAACTGACTCACCTCTGCAGGAAAGCCTCTTCCCCACCCCATGCAGTCCTTTGTGTTTTCCTTCCATGACTCCTGATTTCCTTATAGGTGTTTGCATCGAATCTCTCACAAAGACAGTTTTAGAGCATAACCACTGTGACTGTTTTTGCAGGGAGAAATGCAAGCCAAAGAAAACAGTAATAGCTCAGACTCTGTCCTGTTAATCAGATCTCAAAGCACCATTATAATGAATCTCATAAAGCCCAAAAACCTAATTTCTCTTACCCTCACTGCACATACATGAAGGTCAGGCATGGGCAATTCAAATTATTTTCCCCATATCCATGACATGTGGCAGGGCCAGTAATAGATTTTAAGCCTAGAGATTCATAAGCATCTCAAGGTGGAAAAGATGAGCTTTCAAGCAACATCAGAGCAGTGGCTGACCTGAGATGTCCTTTCTCAGGGCTCTTATTTAGATTATACCAGAAGAGAAAGCAGAGCAGGAACCCTTTGATGACAAAGGCACAAACATTCCTCTCAGAAACACCATAGCTACACTTTCTCCAATGAAAAATTGTTCTTTCATGTAGAAAATGAAAATCAGTGATTTGGCATGCAGGAAAGCACTATCTCACTCAGTCTGATGTCAAAGGCATCTCCAAATCACAGCCCATTCAGAAACTTCAGGGACCATTTGCAGAAGATCCTTGTGTTGAATATTTCTTATAAATTATCTTATATATTAAAGCCAACTGAAAAATAGTAATAATTAGTAATAATTTTATTTCTTTAAAAAACACAAGGAAGGTGAAGGTGCCTCCTTGGAGCTCAGCAGCCTGGTATACCTGCTGGTGCCTATGGCTGTGTGAAGTAGAGCAGACCCTGTGGGAATGGGAGATGACTTTCTGTTTGGTTGGTTTTTTGGGGGTGTGTGGTGTTACACCTTGCAGAAGTTTACAGTGATACTGCCTTTTGATTAGGGCTTCAGTTTAGCAGATCCATCTCTCCCAGGCATGGGGATACTGTGGATTCCAAGAGGAAGGCTGAGTGTCAGTATCATTTCTCTCTGAGCTCCACTACCAGGTATTAGCCTACTGTGATCAGAAAACCCTTTCCTATCAGGTAACCATAACATCACTGAAAACAACTATAAATTTGCTAAAATTAATACATTAAAGAAATTTGCATGGAAACAAAGGCTTGCAGGGTCATCTCATGCTCTGGGCTGATCACATTTCTCTGCCATTCTTTCTTATCTGAAGCTTTTAAAGGCTTAAATGTGTAAGAGTTTGGAGCAGTCACCATTTGTACAACATGTTTTAGAATAAATAGGAAATGAGAAGGCTTGAGCAGCAGCAAGGTTGCCACAGCAATTGTTTGTTAGAGAAGAGAAATCAGAACAATAGAACCCTAGAGAGCATGTCACTGTGCCTTGGACATTCACATCACACGTGTCTGGAACTTGGAGAGTATAGGTTGTATAGGAGAGGGAAGCACCCTTGGCCTCTCTGCTCCCCTTAGTAAGCATTCCAGAGATGCTGTCTGAGAAGCTCAGCTGAGACAGCAAACTCATCAGTTCAGCCTGGAGTTTCACTGAGTGACACACACAGAACTTTGCACACACGTTAAATCCCACGAGTCCTTCAAAGATACCATTGTTACATCAGTTCAAGTGCTTACTTATACATCACAGATGAATCACAAGGCATTAGTTAAACTCTCTAAACCACAGAGTAGCAATCATATGTTTTTTCTCCAATTAAATCTTGCAATCACTTTAAAAACAAGCTGTTCTCTGGTGTGGGAAGGTTATCTGCAGGATGCTAGCACCCTACTCAGGTGAATGTTGGTGGATCACTACCTGGAGGAGTAGTTAAATGGGAAATAAATCCATGTGCAATTTGAGAGATTTACTTTCATTTACTGAAGAGTAACTCTGGGAACCAAATGCCAGATACATCAGCACAGTGCATTTCATTTGACTATACCTGACGCCAGTCTTACAGGATCATGTGTGTTATTATTGTCACCCTACAAAGGGAGGAATGGGGACAGAATGTAAATGGGGACCAAGGTGACACAGACACAGCAGAGCTGAAAATAGGTCTTGTTTCCAGGATCTGTTTGACACAGACCCTGCTTAATAGTATAAACTCATGGTCATTTGGTTGCCATTACAGCAGATGCTGCTAGCACCTCCTAGATACATGGGTCACACAAATTCTGAGCATCAGTGTTTCAGTAACAATGTTCAGAGTCACCCACAAGACATTTATGTTCACATGTCAACATCACTGGTCCAGGAAATAATGTTTGCTTAAGTAGATTTTAAACATTGTCTGGAAAATCTTAGCCACCATAGGACCCTCTTCTCTAAAGCCAACAGCAAAGTGACTGCTGTGCCTTAGGAAGTGGGATGGGGCAGCGGAGCAGTATCTCAGCAGTCACTGGGCCAGCAACTGGCTGCAGAACTGGCATCAGAAAGCTCTTGCAGAACAGCTTTTTCTTTCCCTACCACATCTCAGACCAGCAGAGTTCTTCTAGAAAAAGGATTTTGAAAGTTACTCCTTGACTGTATCAGTGGTGAAGCTATATTACATGTAAGCTGTACTCACAAAACCATGATTGACATCCAAAATAGGTTGTATTACCTTAGTGGGCATCATTGGCCCCCAGGGGTATTTTTCTTGAAATATTTGTAGTGTTTTCCTGCGTGGAGCTCATCCTGTCTTGAGGAAGGAGAGTGCAAAAGAAAGCATTCTGACATCCCTTCAAGCTCTGTTTTCTTGTGGTCCTTGTTCTGAATAAAAGCAAATCCACAGCATCATCTTTCATCCCTGCTTTGAGCTATTATGAAGAACTAACTGCTCTGATCCTTTTTCAAAAAGGGAATTGCCAGAGATCCAGTTGTGTGAGGTATTCACTGAAAGCTGTGGAAGAACACTAGAAGTGCTCTCCTACACAAACCAGTGAGCACCACAGCCTAGAAGCTGATGTCTGACAGTGGCCAGTTATGTCAAAGTTAGAGGGAGATGCAAAGTAGCACTAGCTGTAAATTCATTCTCAGTATATCAGTGCTGACGATGAGAAAACGCCATTTACTTTAAGAAAAATAAAAGGCAACCACAAGATAATTCACAGCCTTTACATTGAACTTAGCTTCCTCGGAGCTGCCTTGCTGAGCAAATTTTTCATGCACAAAGACATTTTTTCCTGTTTAAAATAAAAAACAGCTTGTCATAAAGAAATGGAAATCTGGGACCTTTTAGATATTCCCAAGGGCGTTTCCAAGACAGGATATGAAAAACTAAGGCTGCACTAAGAGCCTGCATTAACTAGATGCTTGTGAAGCCACCTTGTTCTTAGAAAAAAACAAAAAAATATTTGAGGAGGAAATTAATTTCATCTGCTTGGACCAGTTCGTGAGAAAACCATCCCATGCCAGGGAAGGCATGGCCCTGACACTTTCACTGAGGCTCCTCATTGGCACTGTACCTGTCTCATTCCCCCTGTAGGGAAAAACTGTTCACCCACTCACTGATACAGGCTCTCATAGTTACCAGGTGCCTCAAAAAAGCAGCTTAATAAATCCTACAGACTTGTCACCATTTGGAAACAAAACACCTCTAAGTCTGAAGCGCACATCTGTGCACAGCCTTCCTTCTGCAGCTTAAAAACTTCATGTATGCTTTGCATTTCACTACCTCAGCACTGTAACAGTGCCATCAGACAAAGCTACCTCCCTTGAAAAACAGGCTGAATATCAAAGAACACAAACCATCCCACATAAGGAAATACAGTTTGCTTTAAATGGGTTCAGCTACCAAATCCAAATTGGTTTTGCTATTGACATTTCCGTAAAAAAAGGAGATCTATTATTTTGTCCTTTGGAGGGTTTGAACTGCAGGTTCAGCTTTTTCAGTGGCTACTTCAGCACATAAATGAAAGCTTTTTCTTTTTCTACACTCCTGCTTTTTAGCTTGACCAAAGTTCTCTGCACTTGCCTGACAGCAGAATGCATCTGAAACCCAGAGGCTGTGCTTGTGGACTCTCTGTCAGAGCCTGCACTGAAAAACATGCTGTCTGAGATGTAAATCCTGACTTGGTGTCAGCCAAATGCTGTTTCTAAATCAGATCTCAAAAGCAGTTTCCAAATACTCTCTACTAAGGAGCTCCCTCTATGTTATTAAAACTTTACCAAGCAGAGCTGGGTTTGCTCTGTGTCAATTCCCTGCTAAATATTGCAGGTATTTATCTGAAAACATGACTCTTTATTCATGAAAGATCATCTTTTCCTCCATGCACTCCCCCAGTACAGGTTGTCTTGGTGTCGTATGCAGCATTAGTAGGTTACATTAAGGAGATCAGAAATAATATCTCACTTTTTTTGAAGCTTTTGGTAGAGCAAAGGAGGAGTGGGGGAGAAACCTAAGTTTATACTGTCTCAGCAGGGTTTGTACTGAAAGGTTTTTAGATTTGTCAGCAGTGCATTATGAATTTAATTTCATTTCTTAGCATGTCTCACCAAGGTTATACATCTACTGCAACTCTTCAAAGTTTAATTTTTTCCCTATCCCTGGCAGAAGGACTACCAGTGACTGAAACAAGGTCCAACCCTTCCTGGACAGCAACCAGAGAGCATCAGAGAAAGAAACTAGGACAAAATCTGTGCAATATACAGTCAGTGAGGTGATTTGCTTAGCCCCACAGCTGCTCAGAAAGAGCGGAAGCTGCATGGCCCCTCCAGAGTCCATCAGGCTGCAGGAACCTAGAGTCATGTTCTTGGCTGGTGACAATGTGTCATTTGGTTGGCCAAGAGGCACACATGTAATGCTGGCCATTGGCCAAGCTGTTTCTCTGTATTGTTTTGGCCAGCCCAAGGGGCAAGTAAGTGGGAAACTAGATAATGCCTTGGCTGGAGAGGGATGGAGGCTGGCTGTTGCAGTCATGGATGTTTGATGGAGGCCTCCAGCAATGCAAATTCAGGATCAATTATGAGACATGGGAGATGCTGCATTGTAGCAGTCTCAAGGCATTAGAGATGGCAAAGGAGGAACCTGGGATCTCATGGAGAAGAAGAAGGAGAAATTGAGGGGTAAATATGGGTGAAGGGATTTATGGCACAGTAGTGATGTTTTGTGGCCTTTAAAAGCCAATGTGCCCACATGAGTTAAGTTGTTCCATGGTACCTTTCCAAGCTTCCGGAAATCAGCTTCACCTCAGAAAACCTTCATTGTTTGCTGTAAACACCAGACCCACTGAGCATCAATGTGGAGATCAGTGCTTCCTGCACAGTTTACCTGTTCAGGTAACCTGTTCATGCTGGGCAGCATTTACTCTTTCTTTTTTAGTGATCAGGTTTTCTGTTCCTCATGGTTGCAGGCTGCCAAATTTAGATTGGGTATCACAAGGTTGATCCAACCACATAGCCTTAAGTTCTCTTTTCAGCATCACCTATAATTAAAAATGAACCCTTCTCTTTCTCATTCACATGAACCTCTAGTGCAGCACATTGGCTTGAAGTTTATTTTCTCTGATACACCTGAGCAGGCCTATGGAAGAAAACTGATGGCAACACTTATTTCCGTGCACCCACATTAAGCTTCACTGCTTTGGCTCCAGCTCTGCACTGTCACATCAGCTCTGGAGCAGAAAGTACCTGATTCCACCAAGACTTGGCAGAGCCAGTGGATCAGACTGCTGGAGCAAAGGGTTACCTGTTAGATTAGAATCAGTGCAGCTAAGCAATAACTCATTACTCACCACAGGAACTGAAGTCCTGCAGATTATTGCCAAAAGAAACAGTGGGTATTCATTCCATCCTTATATTCTTCAAAGTTACATCATTATTAACAGGAAAAATAGCATTACAACTTTTTAGTAATGATTGCTTTATTTCTGTATTAGTGCTCATTAGCAAATTTCTTTTATCAAAATGTAATGCTGGCTGGAACACAAGTGCTGTATAGGCAAATAGGATTTCATTAGCAAGTATGATTCATTACCACCACCAGATAATGGAATTACCTATTCACAGACCTCTGAACTGTTCACCGGTCACTGGAGGTGAACTATTATGTTTATTAAAAAAAAGTTATGCGTAAGATGGCTTCTTCTCAACAGGGCATAAAGGCACTGCAGTGCGTGTTAGCCTGTTTTAAGGAAATGAAACACATGAAAAGAGAATTAAATGACTTAACCACTCCAGTTTTGGCTCTAAAGCAATTGAAACTTACTCATCATTACTGCTACCACAAAGTCCAGACAGGAACTCAAACCACCAGCACAGACTCCTGGAAGGGGAGTGGTCCTGGGCAGACATACTTTCTTCATCCAGCCCCAACCAATTGTGGAGAAAAAAACCCAAGGAGCCTTGGTGATGTCATGTTCCAGCAATGACATACGTCAGCAAGAGCACTGGCACAGATGGCACTGATTGTTTGTGTTGCTTGTCTGGAAGCAGGTCCAGGCTCTCCACAGCAGATCCATAACCCAGTACCATCTTCAATCTCTCTTGATGAAATTGCAAATTCGACGTGGTATGCAGCACTGCCAGCACTGGGAACATCAGTGTCCAGGGTTCTCCTGGGCATCTGGCTCACTGTTGGTCACATGCATGCTCAGTAATCTAATCAGCCTGCAAGAGTTTAATGCACATTCAAATCTTCTTCTGCCATGTGTCCTTAGCTTAGGATGAGTATTGCATAATGGGACCAAAATGGCTCTAACAAGCACTACAAACATCTCACGGTTATTCCTTTTACTTCAAACAGGTACAAACCAAATACCCGGAGGTCTTTGGCTTACTACACTGTCCTATTTCAGCACAAGGTGATGTTCTGCTACAGGAAACATAGAATGCACAAAGCATGAGTAATGTCCCATGCAGCTGATCTATTGTGTTCTGCAGTGGAGAGCAGACAAGGTTCATTTTATTTTGTGCTATCTATTAGCTAACTGCTAACAATCCTCAGTCTTCCTGGGTAAGTCTGCAAACTAGTCTCTTCATAAACTTCTTGAGAAGGAAGGGCCTTACATGACCAAATCAGAAAAAACAAGGTAGGAATAGGCAGGCAGTGTTCTCTGACATGGACAGTTCTCTGACACCAGTGAAGTCCCACAGGGATCTATGCCAGGGGTTAGATCATATAAATCAGGTTCATACGACAACATCTTCATAAATGATCTTGAAAATGAATAATGGAAATTGCTGGTGATATGAAGTGATTCAGAGCAATAAAACTTAAAGCTGACTGCTCATAGTTGCAGGACAATCTTGTAAGAGTAAGTAGCTGCATAATAAACACCCAAGTGAAATGTGATACTGACAAATGTGGAAAAATGCAAACTGGAAAGACAATTGTAACTCCCTGGATGCAGTGATGGGCTCTGACCTGGTCATTACCCCTAAGGAAAGAGATCTTAGCTAGATCTGTTAAACTGTCTACTCAAAGTTCAGGAGACGTTTTAAAAGCTATTTTTAATACTAGAAAATATTAGAAAAGAAATCAAGAACAAAGTGGAAATCATACATATCTACAGTCAGAGCACTGACATCTCTTTCCAAAACAATATAGTAGTGGTAGAAAAAGTGCAAAAACAGAAGGCAAGAGTGATCTTCCTATACAGGGAACAATAAGAGACATAAGAAATCTTCAGCACGAGGAAGAGATGACAATGACTGGTATGTATTCTTTGTATTAGGCACATAAAAAGCTTGCCAGGGAATAATTACTTGATTTCTCATAATAAAATAGTTGGGGGACACCACATACAACTTTCCAGTGATAGGTTTGAAAAGAGGTGTACAAAGTGCTTTATCGAATGGGGGAATTCATTGACATATGATAAAGGTGGATGTCACAACTCAACAGGTTCTGGCAGTGAAGAGATAAATTGATAGAAAAGAGAACATATCAAAGATTCTTAATTGCAAAGGTATCATACTCAATGGAGTTCCTTGGCAGAGCCTGCAGGGGAAGCTCTCCTACATCTTTCACACTTTTGTGCATCTACTATCATTCATTGTATTTTGCATGTGCTTAAACTCTTTTATAGTTCTAAATATAATTATGCATTTCTGTCAGAGGTGCAAGGATGTGATGGTGACCCCCAGAAGAAATAGAAGCCAAGCTCACAGGTAGCTGAATGACACAAGTGTGCATTAAATCAAGTCACAGAATGAACAGGTGCTTCTTAAAACAGGATTTCTATGGCAACAGTGAAAGAATATTATCTTCTTGCTCGTGTTTACATCTTTTGATCGATAGTAGCCTATGGCCTCCACAGTGTTTCTCCCTGCTTCTGGACATTGACAGAGACACCTGCTGAGCAGCAAGACATCTAGTCTCATCAGTGCAGAGTTGATCCTAATTCTTTCTGGCTAGCAGGGATATTAAGAAAGTTGGTAGTGTGTGGTTTCTGTAGTGTGTTTAACACAGTGGAGCACAAAGTGAACAAAATAATGCAAAAAAAGAACAGCATAGATTATTACTTGCAAAGATAATAAGATAATACTCATTTGTTATTCTGAAATGCTGCCTCCTCATCTAAGAAAGAGTAAGCAGGTCTGATTTTGGAGCATTTGCAGCATGTGAATGCAATGTATGCACCAAGTAAAGTTACTTTAAATGGGACTGGCCAGCTAAGTTTGGCTCTGAACACAAACACATTGAGTTTGGTTGTTGGGGTCTGTGCTCAGGGCAGTAGTACCTAGAAGACTGAGCTAAAATAATGCTGCACCTACAACAAATTTGGAAATATTGACTTGGGAGGATGCTACTTGCTGTAAAACCAACTAGAGATTGGTCTGCTGTGTTGTATCCCCAAGGACACTCTCCCGTGTGCTAGTGCCAACACTGTGTCACTACATAGGCACAGATGAAACATCCTTTAGTTAGTTTATGTTAGTAAACAGCACAAGGAAGACATGAATTAGATAGCTGATACACCAGAAGGCTGTGCTGACATTTAGCAAGACCTGGAAAAGCTGGAGAGATGGATGGAAAGGAAATGAATTAAATTCAACAAAAGAAAGTTTGGGTCCTGCGCCTGGGCAAGATTAACTCCCTGCACCAGTACAGATTGAGGGTTGACCTGCTGGAAGGCACCTCTGCAGAGAAGGACCTAGGAAGGCTGGAAGGTAGAAAGTCAACCACGAGCAAACAACGTGCTCCTGTGGCCAAGAAGGTACACTAAGAAGAGTGTGGCAAGCAGGTTAAGGGACATTCTTCTCATCTGACCTAGTGAAGCCACACTTGGAATATTTGTCCCAGTTCTAGCCTCCCCAGTTCAAGAGAGACAAGGAACTACAAGGGAGAGTCCAGTGGAGGGCTACAAAGATGATGAGGGGCTGAAGTGTATGTTCTATGAAGAGGGGCTGAGAGAGGTGGATCTGTTTAGCCTGAAAAAGACATAAAGGGGATCTTATCCATGCTTGTCTGAAGAACAGGTGTCAAGAGGATGGAGCCAGGTCAAGGAGCAATGGGTACACATGAAGAGTACTTATTTACTTTAAAGTTGACAAAGCACTGAAACAGGCTGCCCAGAGAGGATGTCCCCGGGTTAGGGGAAAAATCCCCAAAACCAAAAGGAAAGGCAGACAGGTCTTGAGGGTTCTCAGATAAAATTTATCAGGTAAGAGAAACAGCTCCTGGATTTAGTGTACAAAAGAATAAAAGCACAAAAGAAGAAAAAAGGCCCAATTAGATGACACAACAGAACAGAAACTCTGTCACAACGTCATTGCACACATTCTGAGGAAAAAAATTAGATGACACAACAGAACAGAAACTCTGTCACAACGTCATTGCACACATTCTGAGGAAAAAAAAGGGACAAGGCACTCTGTAGCAGTCTTTGGTTTCAGCTTGGGGCCCATGGGGGAAAAAGACACACACAGCAGAGTACAGCAGCATCAGGGGAGACCCATCCTGGGACACTTCAAAGCTCAATGCATTCTGCCAAAGGTTTAAGAGATGGGGGGGGGCAGCAGCCTCGAGAACATTCGGCAGAACTGCGGGAGAGCCCTGTAGAGCATGCAGGCGTGTATATAGAACCCCGAGCGTGGTGGGGTTGGGTCCCTTTTTCATCAGAGAGCAATGGAGGAGAACAGCTGCGGACAGCACCGTCCTCAGTGGACAGTGATGAAGGGGCTGGCGCCCACCCCAGTGAGGCAGGAAGCCTCAAGAAAGTGGTAGCAAGGTTCCCCGACAGTGGCAGGAGCCCCCAGTAGCACCAGCAGACCACAGGACAGCAGCGGTGATGTCTCCCATGATGTCTCCCCACATTTCCCTTCCTTCTCTTCCCTGCTTTTCCTTTCCTTTTCCTTCCCTGTACCCTTGGTCCATTCTTGCTCGGTTATTTTCTGTTTAATAAAATCCTTTGGCGCTTGACTCTGTTTGAGTCTTTGTTCTGTCCATATACCACGGTGAGCCCATGTGGTCCTGCTTTGTTCAGCCAGATTGGCACGATGGCCCCTGGCAGGGCAAACTGAACCCTAACAGCTTCTCTTCCTGCTGTTCTGTAAATCAGGTTGGCAGCGGTCGCATGGCCTGGCAACGTGGCAAGCACACAATGGCAGCCGTGTCAGCCAGCCTCCAGGGGACTCTCTCTTTCAGGGGCTCAGGCTTTCAGTTTTTTTCCCTCTTCAAGGCTAGGTCACCAATCCTGTTGTCTCCAGGCTTGTGACGATCAAAGTAATTGTTAACGCTTGCCACGGGGAAGAATCAAGCTTGGTGGTTCCTCTCTGTGCCTGCCCACTTTGGCATGTGGACAGTGGCTCCAGCTTCTCTGAGCAGGCAGGGAAACCAAGGGGGTAGTACTGGCTCTGCATCCCCCACTTCTAAAACAAATCATATACTATCTTGGGAATAAAAGGAAAGAAGAGATGACACAAACCCCTTGTTTTTCCTATCATAGAAGAGAGGTTGTGGAGTCTCCTCTAGAGATACCCAAAACACAGCTAAACCTGTTCCTGCGCAACCTACTGCAGGTGAATCTGCTCTAGCACGGGAGTTGGACTAGATGTCTCCAGAGGTCCCTCAAAGTCCTCCATTCTGTGATCCTTCAATATTTACGCTGCCCTGTTTTATGCCTTCTGTGACACTGAAACCCAGTATTACAAAATGTAGGAAATCTATAAAGAAAACTAGGCATCTAGAATAAAATGTCACAGCTGGCAGGACAGAAAACCATGAAAGGACAGGACACTTTGCTGATGTTAACTGTTAGGTAAAACTTACTGAGAAGGGTGTGAAGTCTAAGAGATTGCTGTTGTAGGAGCAAATTAAAATATAACAGGTTAGCACCCCTCAAAAACAGTGAGCTGAGGTATTAGAAGAAAAGTAAAAAGAAATTCTGGGCTACAAGAGTAGAAATATAATTATGGAAGAAAAGACCTGCCAAAGAGATTTAATTCTTTGAGGACTTTGTGTGTTTGATTTAGAACAGCAAAGACATAATAGATTTTTACAAGTTTTTTTCTGAGCACCATATTGGCATTCTGATTAAAAATTAGGAACATATAACATTAAATTGTTAATTAAGAAGTATCCAATAAACAGCTCAAAAAGTATTCTCTTCATCAAATGGAGTCATTATTTAGGGTATCTTAGGAAGAGTATCAGGAGCTTGGTATCTCTCCCAAATTTTTTTCTGTTATCCACAAGACACAAAAATAACTGTTGGTAAGATTTCAAATACAGCAAATATTGGAGGGGGAAAGATCTGGATCAAATAGCAAACTGAGGCTTTTCAAAAACAAGGCATATAAAGCCACTGATATTTAAAGTTGGTCTAACCCAAGTGAGGAAGACCAGACCTAAAAAGAACTGCATCTTAGAAGTGACTCTGGAGTACAAAGTGCGATGCACCATGAGCACTCAGCGTGCTTAAAAAAGGCAGAAGAGTTGTTTAGTGGATAGACAAGCAGTAGAATTAATGCACTATGTTAAGGAAAGCATAGAGAATCTGAATACATATGTCTCAGCCCTTCCCAGTGCCTCCAGATCCATAGAAATCAGTAGCAGCCCTTGCACTGTGCTGGAGCTTGTATTCCCCACACCAAAGCCTGCATCCTTCCTTCTCAATGATGCTCTTTTCACTGGTTTCAATATCTGTTATATAAAACCAGAATTTACCCAATCACTGGAGAAACAGCCAACTTGACGCGGATACAAGCAACTCTGCTGCATGTTGGTCTGAAAATAAAGATTTTCCTGAATGCTGATTAGAGCAGAAAGAAGATGGGAGCAGCAAAGAACACAGTCAAAGGTGCTTCTTCTGGAGCCTGCCTAAGACGTGACACTGCTTTGTCAAAGAGCTTAATTTCTCAATGTTTTTGAAGTATTTATGCCATACACATGTCACTTCCTAATTTATTTTTGGCTAATGAAATTTCTGAGCAGCAAATCATATTGCTATTGACACTGAGTCTAATGCATCCCCTTCCTTGTCACAGTCACTTTCTGAAATTAAGTTATAATCGTGCTGTAAAAAATATCTGCTATGACAGACCTTGAAGATGAAACTGTTTGTTGATGTCAGTCTCTGGTAATGGAAGATGAGCTGAATTGCTCAAGAGCAACAAATTATATAGATTTAGAGCACAGAGCAGTTTCAGCTACCTCACCTTAATGTCCTTTTTAATGCTATGTAAAGTGGTGCCAGTAGGAGCTGAAAGTTCAAAATGACACATTCAAAACGCATTGGTGGGGTCTTCATCCAATTCAGAGGAAGCATGACAGAGTGAAAAATGAGGAAGGAAAGATGAACTAGGTTCCAAATGCATACACTGGGGCCTTTGTTTAGATTCTGCACCAAAACAAATACAAAAAACTATACTTGCATTATTCATAACAGTACCTGTTAATCATTTGACTTTATCGAAGTATCTTTCAAACTCTGCTTAAATTTGCAATACCTCTGAAGCCTGGCCTAAATTTGAAAGCATTTAGTAAACCTCAGTGATACGATTACAATGGAAAAAGCCCACTACAACTCTAAAATGTGTGGCTGTTACAAGCACTTGTTTCTCAGTGCAGCTTATTTAAACTGTGCAAAGCAACATCAGCAGTACTCTTGTGATTGATCAGTATTTGTATAGTGTGGTAATTAATGCTGCCAGTGAAATCACACTGTATTAGGTGCTAGATGAATATATGAATCTGATTTGTGCTAAGGAAATTGAACTACATGGTCTTTCAAGGTCCCTTCCAATTCCTAGTGATTCTATAATTCTGATTCCACAGAACAGTTAAAGGTCATCTTTGCTGCAAAGCTATTGGATTGCTTTTTCTAGGTCATTCCTAGGTCATGTCCTCCCTCCAGGTCCTTTTCTCCCTCCTGACTCTGACCACAGAGAAGCACCATCCTTTTTCTTTTGGAGATGACTACCTTTCGTACTGTAAGTGATATTTTTCAGGAATAAAACTTTTCTTCTGTAGATGTAAGTTCATAAATGTCTTGAGGCTGCAAAGAGTCTTACTAGATACAGACATTATCTACCTTCTGCACTGGAAAAGCATGTTGGAATAAATACTAAAGTTATTTTATCAGTGTTGCTATAAGGGGCCATCAAGAAGACTGACTTTGATCAGGTTGACGAGCTTCAGGAAGGAGCTGCAGTGTTGTTCCACAGACAGCACACCTGTGCTGTGGCTCCACTGCGCAAGAGCTCTGGGACTGCCCTGGTGGGCCTGAGCTTGGAGTAACCACACAGTCACTGATGCTTTGTTTTGCAATAAAAGAAAATCTGTACAGAGTTGACAGATATATAATGCTTAGACAGGTCACGTGCTCTTTCCACCTTCTGATGCTTAGATGACACAAACTCTACTTCCTTCACTCTCAGTTAATGCTTCTCAAACTAACTTATTCCTAACACATCCATAGGAGAAGCATCAGGAATACTTCTGGAGATAGACATTGATTATATGGCTTGCAGGCAATTGCTGCTTGGGCAAAGTGAAATGCGTGAACAAATTGACAGTAGGTTGCTCAGAAAACAAAATTCACGTTGCATGAGCTGAGTGACTTCCCCTGCAGTGTGAACAATTATCTTGGGGAACACAAGGAGAAAATGTATTTACTGAGCCACTGGCCAATAATTTCAATATTGAGTACATTTGTAGAAGATCAAAGACTATTGAAGTACAATGATAAGTAAAATGAGCTCTATAATAAATACTCAGAACTAAATTGGACACAATCCTAGGTGACCCTGCTTGAGCAAAGCTCATTGCTGGACTCATTGCTCTCCAGAGGTCCCTCCCACTGGTACCACACTTGAAGGCCTAGGTAGAAACTAGAAAATATCCTTGCAGCATGCACAATTTCATTACTTATTTTCCTTCTGTTACCTCAGTCTTATCATATCCTTAATTTATATCTGATCAGTTTTAGTGACCTCTGAACTGCAGTTTTATGAGCTATCTGGATGAACTTTACCTAATATTTTTAATTGGGCTAACAGAATATGAAAACTTACAGCAGGACTGAGCTGGACAGCACTTACTTTGGAGTCACTCTGTATCAGGCTGCCAGAGGGAATTCCACCACCCTTGCATCAAATATTTCAACAAGAACTAATAATCCAACTTTAAACTAGATCACAGTGGCATGGCTTTTATTTCATGGTAGCTGCTATGACTGCAGTAATAACTGAATGACTTAGTAGATTAATGCAACATCATGACGGATGGGAGGGGTAAAACTAGGGTTCATCTACACCATCAAGTAGCTAAGGTCCTGACTTCACTGTCTCTTCCCTGTGGCATCACACACCCCAAAATGTTTGAAAACCTCTGTCATGGACAGAGCAGGTACAGTCCACAGGACTGGCAAAGTTGGGTGCAAGGACTTGAATCATTACCCCGTCTCCCTGCAGTGATGCCTTCCCAACCAGTCTCCTGCTACATGTCTGCAGAGCACGCATGTGTCTTGATTACTGGTAACCATTCATCTTCAGAACTACTGACATTAAACAAAACCCTCGTACCCTGCCTTATCATTGTAGTCTGTGACTTAGAGCCCACAGTTATTCCAGGTCTCTTTCTGCTCAAGACCATCCACAATGATGGAGGCAATTCACTCCCTTCTAGTAGGGAACATCTAATTGTAGTAAGGGACATCTCTTTTATTAGAGCAATTCCTTGTCATCTATATTATAAACTTGACGAAGAAGAATGATGTGCAAACCTGACATGCTAAAATCAATCAACTCTGTTCAATGAATTTTGAGATTCACATCTTAGATACCTGGTTAACTAAGGACTGGGCCAGTTCTGCAGTGGGGAGAAATCAGGCAAATTTTAAAAAAATATTAGAATTTAGGGTTGTGGTGTTCCTGGTTCCTATGCATACATATACACATATATAACTGCACAGGTGCAGTTCATAGCTGATTTGTGAGCTTGCCTCATTTTGTGTGACAACAAGAATAGTATACCGAGATAGGAAATAGAAATTAAATACATAAAGATACCAGTAAGCACAGTAAATACTCAGAACCCAGCAAGGCAGAACACTGATGAATGGGTCATTGCCTGTGGCAACCTTCACTAAGGGTCTGTCACTGAAAAGACAGCTCCTGGCCTGGGAGACTGTCACACCTTTTCCATACACACACAGGAAGATAACTCTTTTGTTTGGACAGGAAAAGAGAGAATTTTCATTATAACTGCTACCTAGGCAGACATAAACTTGACATATGCAACCAGCTATGACTTATGAGAGGCAGAGATGGAGAAAATCCAGGGTAAGGAATAATTCATACTACAAACACACACACAAAAAAAGGGAAAAATACTACTTAGGTGCAAACTCCTGCTAGGTAAAGACAGATGTTTTTTTCAGGGACCAAAGATTTTTCTTAAATATTGGCCAGCTATTACATGAAGTCTTATTTATTTACTTACTTAGTCTTCAATTTAAATGTACCACAGAAGTAAATCTGACCGTGTTCAAATTCAGTTTGTCTCAGAATTATCCTTTCATCCACTGGTGTGTTCAATTTCTTTCTGGATTTTCACCAATTCTCCCTGATGGCAAGCTGTAAGCTGCACCAGGGGAGGTTTAGGCTGGGCATTAGGAAGAATTTCTGACCAAAAGGTTATTGAACACTGGAATGGGGTGCCTAAGGCAGTGGTGGAGTCATCATCTCTGGAGGTACTTAAACAACATGTGGACTTGACATGTAGGGACATGGTTTAGTGGTGACCCAGCAGTGCTGGGTTGAAGGTTGGTTTTGATGATCATAAAGGTCTCTTACAACCAAAGATGTTCTGTGGTTATGTGATTCTGTGATCTGAACTTGATAGTGTGGTGCAAAGAACACTCAGAGCCTGCAAATCAGCCACAACAATCCCAACACTGTGTTAGGAGTCTTTCCAGTTCACTGCTGATGCAATAAACCCAGGATCAGATGAGACTCTGGAGAGTCTCAGACTCCTTTCAAGTAACTCAGCCTTGTACTTCAAAAGCAGTAATCCTACTGACCAGAGATGAGGCAGGCTGCCTGCAGTGTGCAGGGGAGATTTTTGCTGACCATTTCCTCAAGCAGGACCAATAGCTTCAGTGACCAGGGCTGTCTTTCAGCAGCACAAAATTCATATTGTTTTTAAAGACTGTTAATGAGTGTTAGCAAGTTGGTAGCAGGTAAGCAAATAAGGTTATTTAAAAATGTGCATGGAAGAATGTGCCTTGAAACCACATGAAACAGCATAACTGTCCTTTTGTTTAATTCTCGACCTGCTGTGTGAGGCCTATTGAGGTATCCCTGTAACCCCAGAGTATGTTGGTATCCCTGTAACATCAGTGGGTCTCCACTGCCCAGCCCAGCTTTCTGCACAATTACACTGCAGATACCAGTCCCCCCAGGAAAAGACACCACTATTAGCACAGCTCTCCCAACTCAACAACGAGATCACAAATAGAAATTGTCAGTAGATATTGGGGTATTGATGCAGCAGGCAGTTCCAGCAACCAAGTAAGCTGTGGGGTCAGGATTGCCTCACAAAATTCTGCACACAGTCTGGCACTTGGTCCAAAATTCACCCAAGTCAGAGGAAAAAGCTCTGCATTTCACATCTGGATTCAATCCCTCACCTTTAATAAAAATAATCCACTCTTGACTTAAGTTTTATTTCTGTTATTTAAAAAAACTCCACAAACACTTAGTAAAAGAACTGTTACTTGAACCTACAAGATACGTCCCCCAAATCCTTATCGTCTTTCATTCCAGGACATCCATGCATATTAAATAAAAGTAGCTAATATCTGCTATAAGGCAGGTGTTTTAGCTATAAGGGGAGTTAAAAATTAGAGTCTCACTAGAAACTAAATTAATTCAATGGCAAGTTCTTTAGCACAAAAATCTATTTGTTTTGGTTGATCAGTAGTGATAAAAATTGAAAGACATGCTTTGAAATAGCTGAAAAAATATTTGACTGGAATAAAATATTGACTACAAATGCTTCCTAAATGAACATTACTTTTATGTGAGTTTTCTGAGAAGAGATATGGAGCTGGACCAGTTTTTTAAAGTTGTAGTCCTTGGCTGGTTGGTTGATCGCTCTGCTGTTACAGACTGCAGAAGCCAGGCTCTACACTTGAGAGTGACAGTTTGACTTCAGGATATGGCACTTAAACTGGTGACATATATTTTTCAGCTGCATGTACTTGTATGTCTTGTTCAATTCTTTTTTCAATAAGCAATTCAGTGGTGTAAAGAATGAAAAATACACAATAGGCAAAATCATGCTTCTTCATTTCTGTAGTTCCTTCTCAGCTATATCCTTCCTGAACTGGCCAGAAGCTATGAAGAACCAGATAAAGGCAGAAGCGTCTCTCTAAAAAGAGTTACACAGTGTTCTGCACTATATTAAAGAATATGAAATGTTACTGAGTGGTTCTTAATCTCTGTAAGAAGTAAAGCATCACTTCTTTGCTCTGTACGTTTTGCTTTAAACTGAGGGCTGACTCAGGGTGATTAATATTAATAAATTTCGTAAGAAAAAGCAGTTTAGACAACATCGAGAAAGTGGTATCTGGCCTATCAGAGTGAAAATCTTGTAGTAAGAATGAAAGTAAATGTGCTGAATACTTTTGGTTTTTAAGTTTATGAACCTGGAGAACTGTAGCACTCCTTAACAGGCAATCACTTCATTTCCCCTGGAGAAATTGACAGAAAATATTAATAAAAATAATTGAAGAATATTCTCCAGTGATAGGCACTAGTACTTTTCTTTGTTTTCACACCCACAATGACAAATCAGTGTGTACATAAGATTGAAACTGGACATCTGCTTACCTGTAGAAAACTATACTAATGCTCATCTCTTCTTTCTGTTACTAGAACTACTAAGGACTTCAGACACACAAACTGAATAGGGTGAAAACTAATTTTAGGTAAGTGTTGGAATTCATCAGGAGAGAGTTCTGAAGCAAAAATGAAAAAAAAAGGAAATATATTCTCATGTTCAGCTGATAGGATGTAGTGGGCTTTGCTGACGCATGTGAACATCATTCATACAGTGTCCATTTTATTGCTTTATTATAATAGTTTGTGTGATTTTATATACATTTGAACTACATTAAGTATCTCATTTTGCAATAGCTTGGAAAAGTTGTAGGGAAGAAATAACTTAGGTAACACACCTCATATTTTTAATGTGGACAACATGCCCTGCATTTTTAATGAGATGTCACTATACAGAGTAAATATCTAAGCATTCACTATCACAGGTGGAGACTGAGTAACAGAGTCAGTGTACAGGCTGACCATGGGACTGGGAAGCAGGACTAATATCCAGCAAAATCTGTCTGCTTGTGCAAATCATAGAGTCATAAAATCACTAAGAATTGGAAGGGACCTCAAAAGATCATCTAGTCCAATCCCCCTGCCACAGCAGAACCACCTAGACCAAGTCACACAGGAACAGATCCAGGCGGGTCTTGAACCTCTCCAGAGAATGCTCCGTTGCCCTCACCGTGAAGAATTTCCTTTTGATATTTATATGGAATCGCCTATGTTTCAGCTTGCACCCACTGCCCCTTGTCCTATCACCAAACGACACTGAGAAGAGCCTGGCTCCATCCTCCTGACACCCACCCCTCACATATCTATAGACATTAATGAGATCACCCCTCTAGACTGCCTTCTAGACTGCNTAGACTGCCTTCTAGACTGCCTCCTAACT
>VZRI01003138.1:0-181749 GCA_013397515.1 Upupa epops
AAGAGGGTGATTCTTGAAGATCTGTTTTAACAGCCATTGCAGGGCACTCAACCACTCTGATGGTAAAAGTACCATCCGCATCCTGGCCAAGGCAGCGACCTTCCTCTTCCTGGAACTGAACTGTGAGGCAGTATTTTCAAAGCTGAATAAGGAAGCCAATCTCACAAATCCCTTTAAGTATTCGATGCAAATTGTGTATTTTCCATATAATACCACTATTTTTGAAAGCTCCTGTAGAGTCTCTCAAAGTTGTTTGGTGAAAGCAAGACTTACTATTTTTTCCAATTTTCCCAACTTTTTCAAGAAGTTAACAGAGTAGTAAGCCAACGAATATGAAGAGTGATAAGCTGTGAAATGCATGTTTATTGAGAATATATGTTTGTTTAATGAGGTAGGTTCAAATTATGCTTATAAAACAAAATCAGAGAGAAAGCAAAGATACACTGTAAATATCCCTTACTTTCCATTAGACCCCAGATGTAGGTACCGCCCATGCCCAAACGACTCAAAACACTTGGAAACAGTTTAAAATATATTTTGTTTTGGTTGTTCAGTTTTTATGTCTTCTTTTATTTTTTTTTTTAAATTACCATGTTTTTTTTCTTCCCTCTGAGATAAAACCTGTTCTATTTGGGAGCCAGACTTCAAATAGATGAATGTTCTGTATATGTTAAAAGAAAGAAAATAATTTCAAAACCAAAGTCTCTTCTTCTGAATGATGCTTTTTTCCCTTTTCCCCCACAAATGAAATTTGCTTTCAATTTAGATGCAAAAAAAACTGGACATCTAGTCAACATATCAATTCAGCTAACAGTGAGGAGCATACTTGAACTACAATATTCATGAATTGCTTATCAGGCCACGCTTAAAAGCTTTTCAAACTCTCGTATGTTCTTAGGTGTCTTTGACACAGAGAAGCCTCATTGTTACACTTGGAAACTTGTAAGACTTGCAAAGTGTCAAACAATCATCAAAAAAAAGAAAGCAACTGGGTTACTCATGAAAAATGAGTTTCATTCTCTGCTTCGAATGGTAATACTCGTGTTAGCACTCACTGAGAGAGGGAATGATCACAATAATGTGCTCACAATTATTTTTAATTTAGAGCAGTTATGTTGAATTTCACCTAAATAGCTTCAAGTATAATTTGAGTCACATAAAAAAATAAATCATTTTCTACAGATTTAACCTGCGTGGCTATTTATTTGGCTTCTAAATCATTGACTGCAATGACTCTGTACTTGTACGTTTTAAAAGACATTAAGCACGTGCAAACAAAGGACAAAAATAATCAAGCCAAAGTGAGCATACTGATTCATCAGCTCCAAATTAACAAAGCTATTGATAAGAAGAACACCAGATTATGCGACCGGAGGCATGAGTGCATCATCTTTTAGTATGATGTACAGGTTATAGGAGCTTTAACAGATTTGTGCAAAATGAAACAAGTCAGTATGGTTCATTCCAGCCAAAGCTAATATCTGCTTTTGTATTTGGGGAGCAATGTGACTTGGAGACCCACAAATGCTTTCACTTGCCTTTACAAGCTCTTTTCATTATGCTAAAAGCTCATTACCATTTTAATTTCTAGATCACGATTCTCATTAATTGCTCTTGAAAAAAAAAAGAGAAAAGGCTTATGGTTTGAGCCGTGCAGAGTGCCAGAGAGTTTGAGTCACCAGCAAGACAGGCTCTTTCCAGGGTGTACACCTGGAATTCATTGGCTCTGCTGACTTGTGCACTGAACCTCAAGATAAGGGTGAGAAAACTACTTCCTTTCTGAGCATTTCATACAGATTTTTGCACCTTCCCCTAAAGACACAGATAGAACTGGATGCTAGGATCTAGTCCAAGATCATAAGATCAGTTAGCTCAAACCCTTTTTTTTCTGCTATCCTTGTTAGAGGCATAAGGTCTTGGTCCTGCTGGTGGTGAATGTCATCAACAGGAAGCAGAACTGTTTGAAATTAAACCTTTTCTGGTCAAGATGAATAAGAAAATGTGCAATTTCCTCAACATGATCTTACTCAAACTTACAGAAACCTCTTTAAAGAGCACATGTTAGTACGGGCCCTACTTCTATCATTCCAGAACAGCATTTTAAATGTTTCTTGCCATTTCTGTGGGCATGTTCAATGCTGCAAACACCCAGTTCTACTTACACAGGCTAAAAGACAAGATCACCCAATGGAATTTCACAATACTCCCGGCTTTTCATTGCTGTTCCTCCTTTGACTTCCTCCTCTTCCACTCCTACGAATCTTTACGCACAGAACCGAACAAATGAAGTCTCTACCTTGGGGGCAGAGCATGCTGGCCTTACAATACCACCAGTAAAAGCCTTTGGTGAGAAACAGAACGTGATAAGTTGCATGGCTGGCAGCTCACATGAATACTTACACTAAGTTATGTGTAAGGCACTAGCAATGCTGTTTATGTCTGTTAATAAAGAGTTTTTCAGATAATGAATGACAAATGTGCTTGGTTTAGGACACAGAATAGAGAGGTTACATACTAATAGCAACAACCAGGAAAGAAACCTGATAGGCAGGGACAAAGAAGAGTAAACAAGAGAGACAGAATTTGAAAATGGCAAAGATGCAAGCAAATATTTGTGCAGGCAAGCTAATGTCAACCTACCTCTGCAATGCCTGGGGTGCGTGGCCCCTTCAGAAGGACCCTAAGCCCCATCCTGTCTGTCTCTCGAGGGGAACAGGCTTAGCCAGCTAGAAAACAGCCTTGAACTTTGGGGAAAAGGAGATATTTCTCAGAAATGTGGTTCACAGTGGACTCCTCAAAGAGACACTTGAGATTGTTACATAGAAAATCTAAAAGCACAGCTGCTAGGGTGCTGGACCAAACAGGAGCCTCTGAGGTGCATTTTGAGGGAGCAGAAATCTTGATATGCTTCCCCTGTGGTATTTGTATTTTGTAGAACTGGAATCCTGCTAACCAGAAATATTCCACTTGAAAAACTAAAGTTCCTTTAAGTACAGGCCTCAAATGTCTATGTTTAAAGCTCAGGTAAATGTGAAGGCAAAAATTGGAAGACGAGATGCAAATTACAGAGTCCAATCTCTGTGCGGTGATCGGCACACTCACTTTATCTGGTTTCCATCTGTCATCTGAGCTTCAAGTTTACAGGCACGGTACTGTCTGTCCTGAAATCAACGATGAGGCATTCAGTTTTCTGTAGTGGAGAGTGTCCTCCACAGAGATAACCAGCCTTTTTATTCGGGGAAAAGGGTAAGGGAAATTATTCACAAACATACTGGAAGACTGAAAGCTTTTCTGGCTGTCTTAACTTTTCAAAGAATATCATATTTGCAAGGTTCTCTCTAAAATAGTCTGGAAATGCAGTTTCCAAGTACAGGCAAAAATGTTTTTGACTGAACAGACTTTGTTTCAGATGATGGTGAAGAGAGTGCTGTGAATAGAGCTAAATGGAATTTAAAAGACCATTATACTGACAGTACTTTCTGACTAGTTTTCCTACAAGATTTTTTTCCTGGTAGCTCATAAAACCCACTTTTAAAGAGTCTATTGTATTGTTAAACAAAAAAAATTAAAAGCATAGCTGCTAGGGTGCTGTGCTGGACAGAAGTCTCTGTGGTGGATGTTGAGGGAGCAGAAATGTTGACATTTCTGAGTACCAAGCACTGTTCATATAGTGAATTTCAAAGGCTTTTCCTCATTTTACATGGGATCAACTTTCAACACAAAAATTGTTCTGTGCTTGCAATAAAGAGCCAGGAGTAGCAAATCTGGAAGCAGTCAGTACATGACATCAGACACAAAGACATAAGCCCACACTGCCTACATCGTGGATATCAGGTTTTTCTGCCTAACTTCACCTATGGGGTTGTGGCATAGACAGAGACCTTTCCCAAAGATAGAAGTGTTTAAAAACAAACCTGTCCAACCCCTCAAATCAACTCTGCCAGGAATCCATGTTGGCTTTGTGACTGCTAGTTAAGAATGGCCACAGCTGACTTAGGTATTAGCTCTAACCTAAAAAAGCTCAATTTGTATATCTGTAAAATGAGCAAACTTTCTTCATTTCTGCATATTCACTTTTTTCAAAAATAAACTAACACTTCTGAAACAAAATCCCTCTGTGAGCAGGTCCTGAGGATAAATCTGAACCACCTTTAAATAAAACTGGTGCTGCTCTTTGTCCACTTATTAAATTGCTTGGGAAAAAATAAAGTAGAAAAATCAAAGTGCCAAGAACTTGAATAAAACAGATTAAAACTGGTAAGCCCTATGGGCTACAGGTGCTAAATCTAGATGTGATGTGCATTATGGTACCACCTGTACGCATCTTATTCTGGCCAAACCAATATCCTCTGCAGGTGTGCGGGAGAAGGAGGAATGTAAGAGTAAGGGGAGAAAGTGGCAGCTTTGGCTGAGGCTTTCTCATCGAGTCTGCAGTGAAAGAACATTTAGCTGCCTGCCAGAGGATGACCAGGTCTGTTTGCAGGAACTTCTGGGAACCACATGTAGGCATAAGCACTGAGAAATACCTCTGGCTAGCAAGAATTCTGTATGCACTGCTGCTGATCCATCTGGAAATGATGGCACATGCCACTTGCAATATTGCCTGGGACTCATAAAAGGATCAATTAGACAAACAGAGTCTTTCATATTTACCATATTCTTCCTATTTATGAACTGACTTTGACATTTTCTTTCACTATTTTCTTTTCTTCTTCAGCAGTATAAGAATGAGGAATCCTGATGAGAATGCAACTACCACACTAATTCAACCCCTAGCTGTACTCAGCAGGTAAAATTCAAATCCAGATGACAGGGTTTTGGATAAAGAAGTAATAAATTTTACTGGTGACACTGGTTTCTCAACCAGGTCCACCAGGGAAGGTTTCCTTGCTCCATGAGCACATGGTGTCTCTTCATTTTCAGTCCAATGTCCATCAAAACTCTGAGTGAGACCCTGGAGGACTATCTTAAAACACAGTGCATTATTTCCTGTATAGGGAACATGCCATTTATATGCCTCCCACTCAGCTAAGATAGGTTCTCAGTGACACTCCTCCACAGTGACCTGCATCACATCTCCACAGCTATTTGGAAGGTAGGGCATCCAAATCAGGGGGGGCATATATACTTTGAGCATTTGCAAGACTTTGTTATTCAAAACACAGTTTGAAAATGGCTGTAGGAATTTAATTAGAAACTTCCATTAGGAGATTAGATGACTAGAACAAAGAAAACCAGTGAAAAGGCTTCTTATTAAAACCAGTAGCAGTGCAGAATATTGATAATATAACAAAGAAATGAGTGGATATGCATAGCAAATTATTAAAGGTTACAGACAAATGTCCAAAAGTTGCTTAGTTTCTGGTTATTCCAGTATCTACAGAAGCCAGTGAGACATGATGGCACACTGTCCCTGCCCCTCCACAATACAGTGGCTGAGGACAGCTGGAGATATTAGGAGTGCAAGGCTCAGCAGTGCTGTGAGTTAGTTGCTTCCATCTTCTCAGCCTTTGTGCGTAAATGAAACATCAACAGACACATGTAAGTCCACAGGTTGCAGCTCAGGTTCTAGCCACAGTGATTAGTAAATGTAATCTCCTTGGATAAATAATCATGCCTGGAAAAAGGGAAATTTATACCTGGAAGAGGATTGGAGCAATGAGAACTTCAAGGCTCTGTGACAGTGGAGAATCCCTAAAGATCCTTAGAGGGCAATGCCAGCTCAGGTGATCCTAAGTCCTAGAAAATTCAGGTCAGAAAACTGTCATGATAGAGTCAGAAACTTTCACAAGGAATCAAAAAATTAGCAAATGATTTAAGATCAAACATGGCCACAANTTTCTGGTTATTCCAGTATCTACAGAAGCCAGTGAGACATGATGGCACACTGTCCCTGCCCCTGCACAATACAGTGAGAGATGTGCATCTGCTTCCTCAAAATTGTCCTACTGTTTCCATCCAAGAGCGGTTCATATTCACAGTAGCCATGAAACCCCAACTGCATATGGTTCTGCCCTCTA
The DNA here is from genome assembly GCA_013397515.1 of Upupa epops. NCBI lineage: Eukaryota > Metazoa > Chordata > Aves > Bucerotiformes > Upupidae > Upupa > Upupa epops. The sequence goes on from VZRI01003138.1 coordinate 6,021, forward strand.
CAAAAATCTGACTGTTTAGTTTATTCAATTAGGAGACTGTTCTTATTTAAATAATTATTTCTGATAGATACAGTCTGGCCCACATGACGTGACCAAGACCAGTCAAAGGGCCTGTAGCATGTATGAAACAATCGAGGCGCAAAGCATCTTTCTTTTCATAACAGAAGCGATAGATTTCCCCAACTATCAAGTGTAAGGCTATTGTTTATAGCTACATGAATTTGCAGTATTGAGCCAGCCCAGNGTCCTAGAAAATTCAGGTCAGAAAACTGTCATGATAGAGTCAGAAACTTTCACAAGGAATCAAAAAATTAGCAAATGATTTAAGATCAAACATGGCCACAATTTGAGTAAGTTTACCTTCCCAGAACTCCGATGAGTTGTAGCCAATTATGGTGAGATCTGTGCATCTGCTTCCTCAAAATTGTCCTACTGTTTTCATCCAAGAGCGGTTCATATTCACAGTAGCCATGAAACCCCAACTGCATATGGTTCTGCCCTCTACAAAAATCTGACTGGTGCCCAGTTTTATAGTTTATTCAATTACATAGTAATTCTTATTTAAATAATTATTTCTGATAGATACAGTCTGGCCCACATGACGTGACCAAGACCAGTCAAAGGGCCTGTAGCATGTATGAAACAATCGAGGCGCAAAGCATCTTTCTTTTCATAACAGAAGCGATAGATTTCCCCAACTATCAAGTGTAAGGCTATTGTTTATAGCTACATGAATTTGCAGTATTGAGCCAGCCCAGGGCTAATTAACCACCAAAGCACAGTGTTGACACAGGTTTGTTGCTGTAGCTATCTGAGATAGGTCATGGAGGGTTTGATCAGGTATCTTTGCACGATGCTTCAGAAATTCTAGAATGAATGAACTGCCATTTTTAAAAATGCCTTGCTTGCCAGGGATCTAGACAGTACACTTATATGAATACACATGAATATGTACCCTACCACTGCGTGACGTGAGGAAGACTTCTTAATAACCAAGACAAACCCAGTACATGACTAAGTATACACCGCCTACCTTCTTGCAGGCAAAGATCCTCCCATCTTTTCTACATTTCACTGGAGTCTAGTGACCCAGCAGAGCTGCCTTGCGTCTTCTTCCACAGCTGTACCAGGCTGGGGCAGCTGAACAAGTTCACAGTTCAATTCCAGTCCCTTCTTAATGAGACTAACGTGACTTCAAAAACAAAGAGTCAGCTTTACTAGAGATTAACAGATCTACAGTAACCTCAGCATTAGGTATACTGTAAACCAGGTAATGCCAACCACACTGCCTGTGTGGAAGGCAAAATATACTGGGAATTGCAATAATTTGACAACTTTTATCTACAAAAAGGAAATAAATCAATAAATGAGCACACAAAGATTTACAGAGACGTTATTTCCTCTTTGTTAATACAAGACATCATTTTAATTTAGTCACCAGTTACTAAAAGGTTAATAAATTTGAATATTTCCAAGAAAAAGTAAGGGTATTACAAGATTAATAGATAACTAGATGGATGACTGTAAAATACTAGAAAATTGCTGATTGCTTTGCTAAAGGGCAGAGGCAAATTACAATCATTGTCTTTTGTTCTTGTGAACCCAAGGCTTCTTTTTTTTTTTCATAGTAATTTAAAAATGAACCATACAAGAAACTGTGATGTCCCAGGAAGAAGTAAATGTAACTCAGGACATTTAAATAGGTCAGGAAACCATCCTGAAGCAATGGTGAAACATCCCCAGTATATTTGCCTACTTCACAGGCCTCACACGGTCTGGAAAAGGCTAGAAGTCATGTCTTAACCAAACTACAGCATCTTAAGTCAATGTTACGGTAACAAAAGCTTCCTCCCTTTCCTTTTCCCACAGAAAGTAAACTGTATGGCTACTGCAAGACAAAATCCCATCCAGTTCAGTAGTACAAAAATTAAGAGATCCACTCTTGCACACTCCTTGCTGATGGAACTAGATGGGGTTACCTACTAGAAAAGAAAAGAATAAGGGGGAGAAGCATATAGTGGTGGCAAAACAGCTCCAAAACAGATCTTGCATGGTACACAGAATACGTTTCCATAACAGATTTAACCATCTTGCTTAAGCAAACCAACCCTATCAAATCCAAACATCACAATGCTTTCACCTTTTCAAAATCCTGTGGTGGTTACTGGAAAAATTATTTTGATACTACTGTGAGACTCCTTTAAGAAAGAAGAAAGAACAAACTTTCCCTCTAATGAAAAATTAAACCGTCTCCCATCTGTGAGGCTGTTACACAGATAGAGTACAGCTGCCCTAGCTGGATTCCCATAGAAACTTCTTGTTCTAGCAGAATCTGGATTACAAGACCTATTTATTATGTCCTTGTTTTGTTAGAAAGAAGTACAATGATTTAATGCCAATTCCTGGGATCACCACCCCATTCTGGCCCTGCTTGAGCACGCCCTTCACTTGAAGCTCGGCAAAGGAAAGCTTCCTTTGTCTTGTGGTCTCCTTAAAACACTGCTCTGTCATGAGCCTGGAGACACTGGGGAGAGCCAGAACAACAGCCTGTGAAGGCTTTCCTGGCATAATTCCCAAAATTGACAATTAGGCTGTGAAGAAGCCTGGCAGCCTGGTCCAGAAGCATGGGGTCATCCTAGAAATGACCAGGATTTTTGGAAGTTATTTGCTTTGGGGAACTCTGGCACCCCTTTCTTCTTTAGAGAAGAGCTCCTTGAAATTCTACTCAAAATAACTCAAGTATTCCCCCAATCACACAGTATCTAATTTAAACTTATGTTTATATGGTAATATTTAAATTACAAAGCACTAGCCTTTGACCTTTGGGTTCCTGACTGGATCCAAACCCTCCTCCAATGGGAAATGAGTTTGGTGGCCTAAGCTGAGTCTCAAGTAGACACAAGTCCTTATCTCTAAACTCCAAACACAATTCAGCACAACATGCCATGATTGGAAGTCCCTGCCCAGGAAAAAACAAGGAATGAGCTTGTGTCAAAAGTAAATTACCTAAGTAATCAAATCAATACTGAATTCAAAGTGGAAATATCAAAATTATCAGGTGGTATTGCAGAGGCTACAAAATTGCTGTTTAGCACAATGTTTTCCAGCTATATTCAAAATGAGAAATGTCACTTAGAGCAGATAAACTGCAAAAAATGAGGTCGAAGCTGCAAAGAAGCATAAGCTGAGAACCTTAATAAATTAAAAAAATTCCTTGAATAGTACCTTATCTCCTCTGGAAGAATTAATACAGTCTGGAACCGTGTCTTACATCCTCCCAAGTATGAGGCAAAGAACAACCATGGTCTGCATCAGAGATATATTTGAAGATGGCTGAGCATGTGATAGAAATATCATGTAGAGGTGAGTCCTTACACGAAGTTTAAAATTGGACATTGTGTGTTGTGGCAACACACCAGCAGATACTCTTCTAAGTTAAAAGGAATTCAAGAAAATACAGAAAAGTACTGTATTTAATATCTCCTCTTGGGTTGGAGGGGATAAAAAGATGTAACAGGCTGTGAACCAATTCACCTGATGATGAAAAGAGCAAACAAAGGTGGCTCTTACAAGAAGAAAAACTGTTATGTTGTGACCCTTAAACATCTTCTGGTCAAGTTAATATGAAATTAGATATTCACTTGTTCCCTGCCTGCTTGGTTTGTAGCCTCTACCCTTTACTTACAACAAAATGGATGACAGTTTCATTACAGAATGGCATCACTTGTCCAACTTTGAATTACTGATCATAAAAATATCAGCTATTCTTTGAAGGATTGTTTGAGCACTCTTTTTTTCTTTTATTTTTATCAGCATTACTGTTTAGTACAACGTACACAAGGGGTTCGGGGGGGAAGTGATGGTGGAAAGAAATCAAACCTGGCTGAAGAGCCATGAGTTTGCAATACCCTACCCATACAAACAAGCTTCTATCGCAGTTATAGACAGCAGAAATAAAAGGCAGCTTTTTGGCTCACAGCTATAAAAAAAAAATTATCATAGTGATGAAGTTCCTCAGCCATCAACAGAGCTGTGATAACGCTGTTTGATGATGATTTTCCCATGAATGTTAAACAGCCGCCACTGCGGAGGAAAAGGAGCTTATCTGCACCTAATACTGATCTCTAATTCCTGCCCTTCTTGAACCATCCATTTTCTAACAGCATTAACTGGCAAATTTACATCCCATCTTAATGCTGCTAAAGAGGACAGGAGATGAAGAGTAAATGACAGCAGTGTAATGAGGATGGCTTTTTTCTCCTTTCTCTTTAATGGCTGAAGATTTACACAATTGTCTGTAAGCTTATATAGAGAGCTTACCTGAACCTTTTGCCAGCATGGATTCAACTTACAGGAGCTTTTGTTAACTAAATACACATAAATATTTTTAAGGAGGTTTAATATTGTGACTTCAAAGAAAGCTAAAAGACAGGATGAGAGAAAATATTTTTTAGAATTTTGATGACGGATAAAAATTGCTAATATTTCTTTCTTAAGCAAATGCAGTTTTATTTCCAAAATACAAAAATCAGATTTTAAGGGGAAAAAAAATCTTTTTCTGCTAAAACACACTTTTCTCTTTTTTTATCATGTAGAAGAAGAATCCTTTTTCAGGTTACAGAATTTTTGTGAAAAATTATCTCCAAAACTCAGAAATCAATGGTTATCCAAACACATTATGCAGAGCTGTGTTTCACATGTCACCCACAATATGGATTGCTTTCTGATCATGTTGCTTCCATCAGAATAGTAGGCGCTGAGCTGCATGGCAGAAAGGAGTACGAATGGAATGTTCTAATGTAGGAAACCACAGCAACAGTACTTGGCCAGATTCAGTCAAAGTATTTCTATAGACACAGATGATGATTTTGGTGGAAATTAGAACCGGTTCAAGATGTGCTACTCAGATTCAGAAGGGTCTTTGGTCTGGTGTAGGTTTTTGCTCAGGCACAAAAGACTACCTTTAATTAGCAAGACAGTTTTTTAAGGTAGCTTTTTTCCCCTCCAGTTCTTAATTCATATACATTATTTCTCCAGGATGTGTAAGAAAGGCTGTAGTTGAAAGGGAAAACACAAAACATTACTTAGAAATGCAGGGGTGGAGGCTTCAACTCCTGCTCCATGGCTGTAACCTCTGTCTAAATGAAATGGGATGTGTGGTTTTTCAGACTTCTGGTTATAATTGAATGTATTTACTCCTCAGAAATGTGTGTTTGTTTAATACACATTGCTACTGCTCCCATATCAAGCACATCATGAGTATTTAATACATGCAAGACATGTTGCAGGTAGAACCCAAGACATCCAACACATGACAAACATCACTGATTACTGAATGATATATGTTGCTCATAGGCATAAAAGGAAATTTGGGTGGATGTCTTCTGCTCCTCTACATTAATTACTTGGTCCTAAGAGGCTGGTAAACCAATTTATAATCTGTCATTACTATACAAACCAACATAAACAAATCCAGTTCAGTCTAGCCAGCCCTCAACCCCAGTGAATTTGCCATAACTTTCTTCTAACCTCTAAAAGACATGCGAAGCACTTGCTATAGCTAGGTCTCAGAGCATGAAATAAAAGCAAAACACACTCAGAATAACTAGAAAGTTCATCCTTTAAGTCAGTTTTAAGGAGTATGTTGTCATGATCCAACAGTACTTAAGAGTCTAAAATCAGTAGTGAAGTTACAACAGAGAAATCTCCACAGAAGAAACAGAGAAGCCTTTTTTTGTGATATATACATTAAACCAATGTGAGAAACTGGGAAGGTTTGTATAACACTAGAGAACACTAGAAAAGAATCTAGGAAAAACAACCTGCATTAATGTCTCACATCACTGTGGAGTTGTAATCATGAAAGAATCTCACTACAACTATGCAAGAAATTTTTACAAAATGCTATTTCCAGGAAAAAGAGTGTTCTTTTCATAAGAAAAACTACAATTTTCTTATAAAAATAGAATGAAATATATTAATCAGATAGAAACTCCTTGTGAAATAATTGGAAGAGGTTTGAGGTTCTAGTGCTTTTGGAAATAAAACTGAAACCTTTTCATTTAAAACATCTGAATTACACTTCCCGGGAATCACTGCAGTATATTATGAAGAAAAACTCAGGTCAGTGTTAAACTACACTGTAGAAAACATCTATTTGGTCTAACAAACTAGAAGGAGACATTTTGATTTTTAATTGTTGATATAAACTACCTGTTGCATTGAAACATCAGTCTGATAGAATGCATCTAGAAACATCAAAACTACAGCATAGCAGCTATTTCTGTTCTCAGGCAATTGTTCCACACATGTGTGCAAACTCGGATCTACATGCAGCCTTGGTTTACAGTTGGGTGCACAATGAGAAGGCAAAATCCAAGGTTGACATGGCAGGGTTTCCAACAACCTTGCAATGAAAACCCAGGTTGCATTCTGCTGCCCACCATAAATATATATAACAACATGAAAGAAAGAAAAGTGAAGCAACAGTGAAGGTCCACCTGCATTGAATGCTTGAAACAAGATGAAAAGTTGTTATATAAATAAAATATCATCACAAAATGTTACTGTCTCCTCATGTTACAGCATGTACCATTAGAATTGCTGCTCGCAATGCAGCACTCCAAGGGTACCAAAACTGTGTCTTACTATAAATGGCACATTTTTGTATATGCATGAAACAAATATTTTAGCATAACAGAACAGAGTAAAAATGCAGCTTCAAATGTACTTGGTAAAATATTTCCTCTTGAGTTGCATATTTGGGAAGAGAGGGGATAAGGAAATCATGGATACAAAGGTACAGACAGAAACCAGTGTCTAAGCAATTAGATATAAATAAAGGAAGCGCAGACACACTCTTAAAACACACAACAACAACACAACAAAAGCCTTAAGTGCCATCCAGATTTCTTGAATACATCATTATGCCCCAGATTCTGTTAACACTAAGCTTTACAAAGAGATATGGGAATATGATGTGGCATAACTCTGGATTTAATCAAGGTGAACCCCTCTCTGCTGATAATCAAGTGAGGATAGATTTCCTGCTCTACTCTCTTTCCTTATACATGAAGAAAGATACTGTGTCCGATAACATCTAAACCGTAATAAGAAAAAGAGATTATGTTAACTGTTGCTTAAGAAGTTTCTTTGTACTAGAGAAATAAACAAATTGAAGGCTTTAAAAATCAAAGGGCAATTTAATGTTGCAGTTCTGTGCAAACATAGAAGGACTAATCAAGAGCTACTCCTCTTACTGCAGGTAGATCACACAAGTCTCACTGTTCTGAGCATGTCAACAGTGGCTTCCTACTACCCCAGCCTTATACCAGCCCTGGGAATACATGGCTGGCTAGTTTTATCTTCAGAACTGGATTATAAACTGTCTATGCTAACTTTATTATTGTATCAGAAAGCAGAAAATCGCATCTAGGCTGTTGGGAAGAAAACATTCAATATACCTAATATGTGAGATCTGGTTTTCATAGGTAATGTGGCAATTTGTGCTCTGACACGTATGTGAAATACCAAGCAGGAGCTCTCTCCTAGACTGCAGTGGTACTGGATTGTAAAATGGAAATGGAACAGTGTGCATCAGAGATCTAAATCAGGACCCAGAACAATCAAAATCCCAATATGCTTGACTGAACTGAAAATCCCTTCTCACATGGAGCCTGTTCTAGGGGATGTCTGAAGCTATAATATTGCACACTTAAGAAAGAAAGTGAGCAACTGGATCCTGCTGTGGTAAGAAATGTTTCCAACTACAGTGAAGCCAAGAAGTGATTTGCGGGTGGAGAGATAACGGTGTCTGTCCTCTAGTCCCACAAGTCACTGCAAGGACATTGCAAGATTACCCTGAGCAGTGTGCAATTTATCTCAGGTGATTTTCCTCATCTTTGTCTCTCTTTCCCTCCTGCACAGTGGCTCACAGATGAAGTTGTGGATGCCCAGAAAGTTCAGTGCCATCAGCTTTACCATTTGTCATTTGATACTGCCCTATCATGATCCTCGTGCGGCCACCCTGGCTTCTACACTGTGCTAAGCTGTGCCTGGCCTTAATTGTCAAACCCATACATTCATTTCAGTTAGGGTGATTAGGAAATAAAATAAAAATGATGAAAGGAGGAGTCATGCTAAGGAGTGACCTTATATCTGACTTCTCAACACTGGGCATCCAGACATGATCAGATAGATGGAGGCTCTAAGCAACAAGCACTTCAAAGGAAATGAGTAAATATTAACCAGCTAACATTTTACACACCAGAACCAGAGTGCTTCGCTTGTAGCTGCAGACTTACATTTAGTTTTGTAAATGTGTCAAATTTTGATGATTATAATGTAGTATTGTGAATTCAGCCTGTGCAAAATACCACCACTAGCGTTTTTAAGTGGTCCAGTTTAAAAATGTGACCCTTAGAGACTTGATGAATAAAATTAGTCAACTCTGTAACTTTAAAATAGCTCTTTTCTAATTAAAGTGTGATGAAGCTTTCAGCCTATCTAGCCTGGGATGCAGAGTGCACGAGCAAGCCAATTAGAGATAGTAGCAAAAACAAAATGGTGTCACAAAAAGATTTACCACATCAGTCCCTCCAGCAGCTGTGCCATTTCTGCTGATAAAGGTGAAACAACAGCTACTGCTGCAGCTAAGGATGAAGCTAATGTTAAGCTGACAAATCAACTTTTAGAGTCTTGGGAGATTCAGCAGAGCTATCAAGAGGCACAAAGGCTACTAATGCTTATGTCATACTTCTCAACTCTCACATTTTACCCAGGAGACACCAGATTTTTTTGGCTTAAAATTTTTTTGATTTTTTTTGTATTCTCCTGGGCAAAAAATCAAAGAGGCCCATTAATTCAATGAGAATTTCATATATCTCGCTGCTTGATATTTTTTTTCCTGCAAGACTCACACTGTTTGAGGTTGAGAAGTATGCTCTACTTTGATAATGACACCCTGAAGGATAGCACTAGTAGAAAGATGAACATACAACAAAATCCCAGCTGCTGCTCTGTGATGCAGACGTGCTGTACATGTTGATGCTTGAATTCAGGTGGAGAGGCCACCATACATCACAACATTGCCATTCAGGATAGCCTCCATAGTAAGGCACACAGAACAATTCAGCTAGTATTTGAACCTACACAGCACAGAAAAGAGAACAGGTTGGTCTGACTCTTTCCTAGGCATAGTGCTAGCAATAATCTGTCAAACATTTGCACGCCTTGTGGTAATCTGGTTCACCACTTCTTAGAGGACGCGATTACATGCTTACTTGAACAAATCTCCCTGGCTGTCTAGTGGTGAGCATTAGGAGAAATGGGAAGAGACAAACAGACGCAATGCCATGCACAAAAAAAGCAGGGATTTTTATGACAAGACTTTGTTCCATGCAGTTTCAATCTTTCCTATCTCAAAATAAAAAATTCAAATTTTTGCAGAATTTAAAAGTTCTGGCCAGAAGCTAAAAGCAAAGCAAGTGTCAGAGGATAGAACAAGGTCTCTCAAGTAATGTTAGGTTCAATTTGTGTTTCAAAAACCCCAAGAATATGGCTCCTTCAGGGTCAAAAGCACGTATGTTTGAGTGCCTGAGGGCAGAATTACTAGATCTTCTGCAAACTATGAGTTACTAAAACCACACAGTGCCCTTTGTATTTGTATATAATATTCCATGTGGTAGAAACTGGGTAGTACAAGATAAGTCATACAGATCTAGGAAATATGTAGCTCAGATTAAAAAAAAAAAACAAACCTATGTCCAGCTTCAAGCAAATCTGTTTTCCTTCACTTCAGTTGCAGATAATTTTGTACAAAAAGTATATATATATTTTATTAATAATTTAAGGTGAGCTGTGAAACAGAAACACAGAGGCAAAGTTTCAGGACTTAGTATCCCAGAGTAGTTCACCTGTAAAGTTCAGATCTGAAACTTAATTCAGATTGTACATGTGTGGCTCTTCAAAGCCGTAGATTTAATTCAAGCTTAGCTACAACATTATTACTATGAAGAAATAGTAATTAAAAGACTAAGTTAGCTGAAGGAATTGGGAAAAAATGTAAGGCAAAGCATAATTTTAAGATGTAGGTAAACACAGAAGAATGATGTCAAGTTAATTACATGCAGGAGAATAGAAATAATATGAGTTAGGAGCATGACATTATTGGAGATACTAACACCCAGTAATATATCACAGATTATGTGAGATAAGATGGAGAAGAGTCAACTCTTTACAGGTGCAATCAGAAAAGGTTACAATGAAGTCACCACCATCTATGGATGTGATAGAAAAACTGCCCCTGCTTTAGGAAACAGTACAGGGATGGCAGTTGCAATTGTGAATGATTACCATTACCACTGATTTTTTCCAGGGAGTCCGAACAGAAGGTGACAGCATATTTTTTAATCAGATTAGCAATACTTGCAAAAGTTAGTGAAAACATCTGCATTTGATGTCATCGTAGTAGAGGAGACTTTGTGTCCACACTCGGGACTTGGTGCTGAAAAGGCAAGGAAGTAGAAGGGGATAACTCCTCAAGAGAGAACTCCTAAAGTCTTTAAAACCTCAGAAAAAAAATAATAAATTCCCCAAATTAAGAACTGATTTTCATCCTGAAAGTAGCAGAGGAAAGATATCAGAAGAAATGTCTAACAGAAACACATTTCTAATTGAGTGAGGCCATTCTGCCTTTATAATGCTGATACCTGCATTTCTGATTTTGTCTTACCCAAGACATTTTCTGAAGCTGTCAGTTTAAGCAGCACGTGCAAAATACAATCTGTTTTTTCCTGGGGCCAGCATTTTTTTTTCTGGGCTCTGAAAGCATAGCTCCGATACAAATCTACATCTCTGTGTGCCTGCTGCATTAGTGATCATACGCAATGGCCTGTCTGCTGTGCGAGATTATGGGGATACTCTAGGCAGGGGGCAAGGGATCAGCCAGGATGTGTACAAACTTCAAATTGCTGGCTACACCCCTGACTGAAGTCTACATAAATTATGTCCACCACGTTCCCATCATTTATTTCTTTTGTCATTCCTTCAAAGAACTCGGTCGCATTCTGTCTGACAGGATTTATTCTTGGTAAAACCGTTGCCGATCTTCTTTTAATAACCCTTTCTCCTCTAAATACCCAGCGCTTTCATCCTTAATGATTGATTCTCATATCTTAACTTTCAGCAATATATCTGAGGGTAGCTATTGAAAAGCAAGTTTCATCTGCTAAAGATGAACTCAGGTGGCCCGATGCTTAAATGTCTATGTATCTGTTTATCATCTGCTAAGGTACAAACAGCTCATCATTACAACAACCACCACTGAAGACGGAAATGGTCTCCTTCACTCTAAAGGAGGAATCCAGTGTCTAGAAATACCAGTTTCACTTTTTGAACATGAAAAGGTAAAAACCAACCCTTTATCACAGACATTTTTTGTCAGGAAACCACTTCCCACTGTCTCTCCGTGTATACATATCTACTACAGCTAACACATAGGTACTAAAAAATGTGACTAGTTTGTTCTTACACAGACTCCCAACTTTTATACTTTCAAGCTCCAAACTATAGCAGATTACCATAGTTGATTGGTGAGATTTTATGATACAATTGCGGGTAATAATTGGTCCTGTCATGTACTCTAATATTTATATTTAGTTTGTTACTGAGCAGTTTATTTCTTCCTGTTTCAAAACACAGAGTCAAAAACCCCTGGCATGTTCTCTTGCTCACAGGAATTTGACGGTCTGTGTCCACTCTAGAACTAGCTTGTGCAATTCCCCGCCAGCATTTTGTAGGTGTTGCTATTGCCCTGATGAAGAAACTTCAGTTAGCCTGGAACTCAGCTGCTGAAATTTTGACTGACACCATGCATGAAAATCACATTACCCTGGTTGTAAAAAACCTTCTCTGGCTACCTGTAAAGTACAGGATTATGTGTAAAGTCCTAGTTATTAACTTACAAGTCCTTAAATTGACTTGGGTTTGAATACCTCAAAGACATTCTGGAACCATACATCCCCAGTCGTTTTCTTTGGTCTCAGTCAATTGGATTAGTGCTTTTTGGCTGAAGACATTGAGCTACAGGGCATTTTTAGTGTTTGCTCGCTCCTCATGGAATTCATTAGCCATAGAGGTCAGGCTAGCTGACTCTCTAACATGCTCTAAATCTGAACTTAAGGTACACATTTTCAGATTGCTTATTAGGACGTATAAACATTGTACGATGCTTTCTACTAGGTTTCTATAGTCTTTTCACATGTATGCGTATCCACGAACGAGTGTTTCGGTGCTAGAATTAGTCTCACTTCAGGGTAATTTTTCCCTCATGCACTGCAAGGAAAAGACACTTTGCATTATTGCAACTTCTCCCAATAACTTTGCAAGGATCCACAGAGAAGAGATGTGGCAGATGGAAATCCAGACAAGACATCCCTATTTTTACAGCACATTTGACAACATGATCTAGATCAATATTTCCAGGATGTACAGCAGGTGAAATAGAGACCAAGCTCCTTTTTGAAGTTTTTAGAAATTTTTGATTCAAATATTATGTGTATTTGGTTTTAAGATATTTATAACTGTCTCCCTTTTTCATAGCAGTACACACACAAAGAAGTTCCCTTGACGACTTTATTTGGTCTAAATCATAGTAAATGAACACTCAATTCAGATATTGGATAGAATTAAACGCTGACCTAAATAATAAAACTAAATCAGACCATAATTTTACTGGACTAACAGGCGCTCCTACAGACCCCTGTCTGGTGTGATGTTACATTCCACAGTGATAACACCCTTGGACTGATTTTAAACTATGACAGCATAATGTACTTAAAAGACTGACTAATGAGATGTCCAGTCTAATGATATTTGATTTGACCCTCTGCCTGTGTCTTAGTCTTAACTAGCTGCAGAAAGCAGAACGCAATCAAAAGAAGGAGGCATGGATGCATCTAACCGATTAACCTGTATTGGTGTATCATATAATGAACAATTCCCTATCAGCAGTGTATGAATAACTGTGTCTTGAGCTTGCATGCCAACAGTTACGGGTAGATGTCATCACTTCAAAAATAAAAGCTGTTTCTATATACATGCAAGACAGATTGGTGCATTTGCCTGGTTTAAATTAGGCTGAGTGGTTCATGATGGTGTAAGGAGGGGACAGATATTTTAATAAAACCAGCCAAATCAGACCTTCCCTGCCCAATCGACTTTTCACAGAACAGGTTGACAGGGTATTAAAAGCTGTTCCATTGCATTCTGCATGTGAAAAGCGTGCCTAGCGTCTAGATTTAATAGAGCCCTAAATAGCTATAGATAATTTATTCTAGTTATAGCTTTAAGTTCTGTTTTTCAGAGAATACGAGTCTTACAAAAATGGTTTCCATGCAAATCAAAACCAGCTGAAAGCTTACCAAGGCCAAGATGTAATTTAAGATGGCATTTAAGCTGCTCTGTCTTTTCTGTCTCTAGAGATATCATCATAAAATAAAAGAATTCATCAGGTAATGTTTTCTTCATTATACAACTGCACCATTCTGAAGTGAAAAAGATAATTAGACATACAATGCTGTCGACACATAGTTTATGAGGAGATTCTGATTAATTAGTTATAGTAAAAGGTTTTTATATAGTCATAATTAATTTATATTTCAAGAAAAAAGGCAAACATACAGTACACAGATTTTAATATTTCCTCTGACAGACTTATCAAAGTAATTCTCAAGTTCTGTTGAACCTAATGCACTCCACCATTACTTTATAAAGCAAGAAACAGATATGTGACAGCACAGCGAATATTGACTTTCCTGGGAGTCAGACAGCCTAACACTCTCACACCACTTTGAAAAATGCATTTTATCTCTGCTGAACTAGCAAGTGAAACCACTGTGAGCTGCTCACCAAGAGGCACCTTAGTCCAGAAGACATTGCAATGCAATATTGCAATGCAATATTCTGATGCAATGCAAAGTTGCCTTCTATCATACATCCTTCTACAGAATTGACCTGATTTATGGTAAACTGAGGGCAAAAGGCGATTATTCTGTATTTCCTTTTCTTTTGCATAATGACTATTAGCTAGAAGTGTTAGACATATTGTCTTCATATAGTGTCATATTAGCTCCAGACTCGTGCTCACACTCAAATCCGAATTCTTCTAACTGACCTCACAGGCTACACACCGATTTACCCTTTGGTTAATACCAGTGAACCACTAGCACAACAGGCAAAGAGAAGAGTGACACAAACAAATTTAAGTGTGCAGAAGAAAAGCAGCTTGATCAAACCATGTGACTCAAGCACACAATACAGTCACAGAGACCAACTTGTGTATCTTCAGTAAATTGCTGTCAGGGATTTAAGCCAAACAAGAAAGATGGAAGCCTCACCGATCTTTGAGCCAATCTTTAAACTGCATTGCTATAGATCAGCACCTATGTAATGTGATATCAAGCTTCACTTGTTTTGAAATAAACACCTTAAACATCATGTTTGGATGTGAGGCAAAAGGAAGAAGCACGTACATCACCCCCAGATACTGATCTTGGATTGCTAGTCACTTATTTCAGTAACTTATTCTGAGAGAAGACTTAAAGTCTCCTCTTTGGACCTTCATCAAGAGCCACTGGAGCCAGTAGGAGTCTTTCCAATATAATTTGTCTCATCCCTTTGCAAATGCTTGTGTGGCCATTCAGCTACAGGCAGAATTAGAATAGCTGCCAAAAATAAATGTTTCTGCTCTTGTTTCAGCAAGAACCTTAGTGCTAAAAAGTAGCTTAAAAATCCTAAACTGTAAGATCCCAAGTAATGTCCATTCAATTCCTGGTTAAGCTTATTTGATGCAGTATATTACTCAGAATGATTTGGAGCTATAAAAAATGTTACAATAGTGAAGATTCCTGAATAAATAATTCTCAATTAAGTGTTAGCACCTAATTATATTAACTTACAGTAATTACTGATTCCATTATGAAATTGAAGATTAACCTGAAAATGCAGGCTGGCTAATTTATTTTTATGACAGCTACACACCAAGAGCCCATGTAGTTGGGCTTCTCTAAGCACAAGCGAGGCAAGGGTTTTTTTAACACTTGATTAGGAACCTCAATTGGCTTGCAGCACTTGCAGAATATCTGCCCAGAATACTTACTGGATCGTATCTGACAAGATGTTGCATTTTACTGTTCTATAGTTTTATTATTCTAAGTATCTTGCACAGAAAGAGGGGAAGAAAGAGGCCTTAATATTTATCATCAGTGTTTATGAGGTTTATTTTTTCCTAGTCAAAATTTACATGGGGTGTTTCATGACAGAACTGGACTTTTATAGTAAGTAAAAGAAGGAAATATCTTTCCCAATACTCTTATGTTTGGATTTTGCCTCAGGAACAGGTAGGTTAGAGAATGCTATATGATTCAGATTTGGTAAAGAAGAGAATAGGTTCAACTGTCAGTCCAAACAATTTAGTTGAGCACTTAGGGAAAGCTTTTTGCTATTAAGAACAGTCAGAATTAGGTAATGATGACATGCATAAAGTCTCCTTTGGGTCAGGGAAGATGGGTTAGATGAACTCCTGAAGTTCCTTACAGACCTTCAGATTTTATGAAGGTGTGTAAAATAAGACTTTTGTTGTTTTGATTTAAATCTCACATTTTTTAAAAAATGCAGTAAAAGAAGTTGAAATACAGTTATTGTTTTAGGATACTCAGCATAACAGAATAACTGCTAACTTCCCATGCTGTGTGTGACTAAGGAAAGAGTTTTCCCATAGATTTGTACTTGGGAAAAGATAACAGCGTGCTTTAGAATCTTAAACAAGTAATTTCTCCCAAGTCAAATTTTCAGTCACAATTTACTTATTGTGTTACTTATAATAAATATCATGATTCTCAACTACAAAGATAATAAGCTGTATTTGTGAGTGGTGCGTGTCGCATATTTCAGAAGTAACAAAGCAGTAAAGATTACTTCACGTGTACAGATTATGTATTATTTGTTAGTATGTCACTTCCAGTACTCTTTCTTTTCCAGGCAAAAAGTATAAAAAACGTGTGATTAGCTGTGACACTTTATATGTTAGCTTTTACCCAGATAAATGTCAGATTTAGATAATCCTATGGGATCTATACTTCAAATGCTAAGAAACATGACTCTGGAAGTTTAAGAAAATACATACATACGTATTATTGAGATTAGGATACCAAATTGTACAGTCCTGCAATAATAATGTATGGGGCAGGATTGAGTTCAGCAACCATTTCCAAACATTTCTGCCATGAATTAGTGGAGACCAAATATATGGTAAAGGGGAGTGGATTATTCAGTAAAGACGACTGTTTAATGTATCATTCCTCCCTAATCCATCTTGGTCCTAGCCTGCTTTTTAAAATCTCAATCTCAAGTACATTTGTAACTTTCACGAAGACAAAATATAGCATATATGGCTTCAGAAAGTGGCTGTTGTGGGTAATTCTTTAATTCTAATGCATGGGCTTTTGCACAGGAAATTAGTTTGGCCTCCACCTTTCCTTTTTGTTTACATTTTTCCCATTTTAAATACCAAATACCTATAGAGTGTTCAGCTGAATAATCATCAGCATGAACATCACTGCTGTACTGGCAAAACACTTTTCTCTTCTAAGGGGAGCTCCTACAACTGATCACCATTTTTGACCCATCATGGGGTAAGTATCTGTAAGCAGCCTGCAAGCCTTGTGAAGTATCACGTTGATTAGACAGACGATGCTTAGGAACTGAACTTTGCAGGAACATCCTGCAATTAATCCTCAAGCATTGAAATCCTTTGCCAAAATTAATTTTGCTTCTGAATTTTGTCTTTTAAGGCAAAGTCATGTGCACTATGACACTACCTTAAGGGGAGAATTTATGTTTCGCAGAGCATCTCAGAGATACGAATAATTTTAAGTGCTTACAGAGTGGGAAGGCTGCTGTACACCTAGATCTTACTTCTTTGCCCATACCATGCTGCTATGCAAGAAAGTGGAAAATTCCAGGCCCTGGCAATTTGTCCTTTTGACTTGCTTTCCTCGTCAGAGTTTCAAACTGGAAAAATATTTAGAATTTAAACATTTCTTTTTTTTAAGAAAAGTAAAATTATTTGCACAACCTCATTTGAGTTTTGAAGAAAGTAACATTTTTCACCTATCACTACATCATTCCTTCCACTTAATGACTCATTTACTGCATGTTTCAGTTACTTCCAAGACACACACTATTATTACCCTACATCTTTATAATTGCTTATTATTTTAAGACTACTAAGAAGCTGGCAGTTTGAGTGTGTAGAAAGAGAAGTGTGAAGAGCGAGGTTAACATTGTACTTGAATCCTACCTTCCCCACTGCCGTTAACTCAGAAATGCAAACATTTCAGCCCTGTCTGCACAGCTGCATAGATCTTACTGCTGATCCAACCATCTGCAAAAGGCAGCATCTAGTTAATGAAGAATTCCAGCGCACTCTTAGGAAACAATATTATGCCAAGTGCTGCCAGCAGCTCTGAAGCAGCATCCACACTTTTGGATTCTTGAATCATAGAATCATTTAGGTTGGAAAAGTTTGAGTCCAACCACTAAACCATGTCCCTAAGCTCCGTATCTGCATGACTTTTAAATACATCCAAGGATCAACCAGCACCCTGGCAGACTGTTCCAAAGCTGATGACTCTTTCAAAAAAGTCATTTTTCCTAATCTCCAACTTAAACTTCCCTTTGTGCAATTTGAGGGCATCTACTCTTGTCCTAACGTTTGTAACTTGTGAGAAGAAACCAACATTCACCTCTCTACAACCTCTTCTTACAGCTGTAGTTGTAACAGCAATAAGGTCTCCCTTCAGCCTCCTTTTCTTCAGACCAAACATCTCCAGTTCCCTCAGCTGCTCCTCATTAAGACTTGTTCTCCAGATCCTTCACCCACCTTGCTCTGCTTCAGCACCTCAATATCTTTCTTGTGTTGAGGTTCTCAAAACTGATTAACAGCACTGCATTCAATTTGGGAATTGAATGGACAGGCCAGCCAGTTCTAGTATTTCTGAGTTTCATCAAGGGCCTGATACAAACCAGACTCTTTTGATTCATACACCAAAACAGACAGGCCAGAAGAATCAATCTCACTGATAGCTATCCACAATAAAACAGCAGGCAGCAAGGAAGGTGCAAACTTAAAAAATCCACGTCAGGTAGAATTCTACTGTGTGCACACAGTTCATTATATAGAAAACATGTGACTGAGGTTTTTGGACACTTTGAAATATATGTAACCAGATATATGGAGAATTTAGAGCAGGAACAGTATATTTAGAAATAGAGTACTAAGCACTGATTTAACCTGTCCTTTATCAAAACATTCATCTCCTCAGCAAAAAAAGAAACAGACCAATGTTGTGCAGTTTTGAAAACAGAAAGGTTGAAGAAAATAAAGTGGATACTTACAAAACAAACAATGAGCAGTTAAGATAGAAGGCATCATACTGATGATGTCGACAACTCTTAATCTATACTCTTCTTTTGGAAACCAGCTCTGTGTAAACTGCAAACAGGCAGAACAACATTCAATGAGAAAATAATAGGATTCTCTGTACTGTAAGCATCACATCTAATTTTTAAATAGTGTTCCAAAACCAAAGCTTTTGGAAAATTACTATTAAAAAATAACAAGATAAAATTATGATTAAGATGTTCTAAATTATGATGATCTATAAGAATTAATTCATCTCTTATTAAAGAAAAACCCAACAAATTCCTCCTGAGTTATTTCTAATCAAAAGCCATTTAAGTTATTTAAAAAAACATAACTAGCACCCACTTAATAATGTGTTCAGTAGACTGTCATCTCCCCTAATACACACACCAGTTACACTACCTCTTGCACAGACAAGACTATCTCAAAGAATCTCAAAGTGTTTTGCAAATATAATTAACAATGTGGCACATCAGCTTCCACTGCTCATACATGGCCATTATTTCTGAATCATCAGCACCTGGCAAGTGTTCAAAGACAAGTGAAGAATCAGTTATCTGTCTACGGGTTAATATAACCACTTAACTTGGATAGCTTGATGGTTAGCATCCTTTAGTGGCACAATGGGTGGCAACTCTTGACAGGGTGACTGCAACATGAGGAAGGATGCTACACAGTGAACAAGCCTGGGGTTTGGTTTGGGGTTTTTTCACAAGAAACTTCAAAACTTCTTTTCCAAAATCCATACATACTGCCTACAGTAAAATGAGTTGATTATCATAAGCTACAGAGACCCAAAACACTGGAGGAATCTCTAGCTGGTCATGCAGGCTGTCCCTGTGAACATGGTAGCCCAGCAAAGACTCACATAATGCACTAACACTTTTAAGCACAGTGCAGGGCATGACAGCTAGAATACTTAGTGATTTGATGGTTCACTAATTTTGCTTTATTAAACAATAAATTCTGTTTATTTTCCATGGTTATAAAGGAGGATATGAGAATTCCTGGGTTGTTCCAAAAATGCAAAGCAGGATCAGCAGTAAAGGATGTTGAAGCAGCAGCATTTCCCTGAGAAGCAGCCAACTTAGAAGTGGAATATGGATTAGTGTCATCAGGAGCAGCAGCAAGAGCTGCACAGGCAGTGTGATGGGGCACTTCCCTCGCACATTATTCTGCAGCTGTACAGCTGAGCCACTCAGAAAATCACAGATGAGAAATTTTGTCCAGAACTATCAAGCAGATTTGCACCTTCTCTACACTTGGAATTTTATAGGTTACTGAATAAAGATGAGTGAATATCTTATGTGGCAGGTGTAATTCTGATCTTTGGAAAAGAAAAAAAGTAGCTCCAGTACTGTAAACAGTGATGGCATGAACTACAGTTTGAGGTGCCACAGAGTATCTTTTCAGAAGTCTGTAATCTCTTGTTGGATGAGGAAAATAAAAGCTCTTTTTAGACAACTCAGTCAATCTCTATTTCAAATGCCTTTTTAGTTTCGAAAACTATAGCTGGGAATCTCTAACATATTCCAATATAACAAGAAAGCACAGGGAATTTTCTTCTTTGCCATGTCATTTTGAGATTACTTGAATAGTCATCAACTGCAGACTAACAAAAACTGTGCTAGAAATCAGTCTTCCCCACTGCTTCAGTAGCAGCATTAATTTCAGTCTCTAAGTGGCTGCACTCAACAAATCTGCACAGAATTTGTGTATCTACTTCTCTTAGCTGAAACTGGCTGGCAAGTTTCAAAAATTATGCAGGCTTTGAATACTGAATGACTGAAAGTTGTCTGCAAATACCATTTTTCATTGAAAATACAGTAGACCAACCAATATTTATACTGGAAAGTTTTTCAAGTGGCAAAAGATATTTAAATTTAAGCTGCACAAGTTCAATAATGTATTTTGTCAATTTTTAAACATTCCGAGTTACCATAGGACAAATTTACATCACCTTACTAAGCTCAATTAAAGATAAAATATTCTAGAAGTCTGGGTTTACCTTCTAAGAGTCTCAAGGCAGGCACCTGAAATTGCAAGTACCACAAGTGACAGCAAACTTTTTAAAACATAAGCTTCAGACACAGAAAAGCTTTATTTATTCACCACATATACACAGAATCACATGCTCTTGGCTCTTTCTTTGCTCTTGGCTGAACTGAGTTGCTCCTCATAGTGCTTTTATTTCTGCCACTTGAGTTTGATCCTATATATCTTGTTGTGTTCTTACTAGCATTCTAAAACAGTTGAAGAATCCAAAGTGATAAGTGAGCTTTCCATTACGGTTATCTTTAGTATTTAGCTAGTAATTCTTAGTTTTGTGAAAGTGATTGAACATTCATGACTTTCTCATGCTTTCCTGCTCAAAGAGAAATAACTTTGACCACAAAGAACACATTTCTGTTAGATTTTAAGGGAAAGATATAGCATGAAATGCCTCCTAATTCATAGACATGGTGGAACACAGCATTTACTACCTAGCACTTTCTATGAGTAGGTAAGAAATAAGGCAATTCCTAATTTTCATACTAAAGAACAAGTATTACCAGGTTTCTTTGTGCCATAGAACTTTTTATCCCCACCCTACAGACAGGAACACTGAGGAAGCAAAACAAAATGACCTACCAAATATCTGAGTGGTATTAATATCCCAAGCAGGAGCTCATAACTTTCAAATAAGCTCTTAGACTACTGGCCAGTAGCCTCAAATTGTGATCACGAGCCCTTGCAAATAGTCAAATTGACTGTACAGTCATAATAACTATGCATTTAAATTAGCCAATTTGTTATTGTAATTACAAGTTTAATCTGAATTCTGTGTGTGTAATAAAATTTAGAACTATCCCAAATATGCTTCTCAATAGTAGATTGCAATTTTCAATTTCCTGACACTCTGCAGATGTCAGCAAAGGGACACTGCGATCCCCATGTCTTTTAATATGCCCCAAAGATCAGTGAATCAAGATGAAAAAAATCCATGAACCATAGGCAACCTCATTATCCATACTCTCTGTGCTGTTCATTTCCTAAGGACTATCCTAAAAGGGGGAAAATGATCTATATTCTATGTGTACTATAGCAGGATGGATCTATTCTTCATCCACTCCATTTTCCCCCCACTAAATCGTACTCCCCCTGTTGGTATAGTTAAAAGATGACCACCTGTCCTCAGCCGAAAGTAAAATAAACATCTAAATGTATATATTTAATCCTATATTTTTAGCAAAATACACCAAAAAACCAATGCAATCACTATACACTCTTAAAAATGCATTAGGCCTTAACAGTTCGCTAGCTCATTTTGTTCCAAAATTCAACAAACTCTGAGAAAATCTCTTTTTATACAATCTTTTGGATATGTCATTTGCCATTTATATTTGATGGCCTTAAGGAAAAGAAAGTTACAAAAAGGTATTAATGCAAGTAGATAATAAAGCTGCATTCTATAAATCTATAGCAGCTTACAGTAATCATTAAAGCATGCAAAACTCTTTCATCTATTCAAAAATATGCAGTGCACAGAATGCCTGCTAAGGTGCATGACAAGTCAGAGTTAAATATATATTAATAAATGAATTAGCTTCATAAATAATAGCCATAATGACATTTTAGGAGACAATAAGTCTGAGGATTGTCAGAAAATGGTTGATGTATGAGCTTCACGTCTCAGTGATTCTTCAAAATGAATAGGCTTTGCGAGATAGTTCAGACCCACGACCAGCCTATTTCCTTGAATAATTTACTTGTTGTCAATTTGTACAGCCACATTACACATGCAAATTGTGCTGCCTGTGCAAACACCACTTGGAGATGATAAAAACAAATTTACGAAGGCTATAGAGGAAGGATTTATTTCACTTTCTCGCCCAGGTCAAGCAATACATGTATCTGACGATTGTGTGTACCCAATTTTGTTGTAATTATATCAGCAAATTATTCTTTATAATCTTATTATTTTTAGCAGTCTCCTTGTGCTTGGGATAATTAGCTTTCTTCACTCAGTGTAAAAACAATTCAACTTGCCAGCTAGGCAGGGCACAGCTCCATTATCTGTTTTGGGTTTAAATTTATTCCCTATATTCTTGGACACTTTGTGTAAATTAAAAATTTCATAGTCCCTAATACTGTACACGCTGTTCATTCAGTGATGAATTAAGGTCCCTAAACCTCTACGTTTGCTATTAGATATCTCACCCACTTTATATGTTAATCTGTGCTAATGAATTCCACAACCCCTAGCCACAGCGAGATGACTAAAATTATTACCACTTACAGAGATATGCCTTTTTCATTTAAAGTTCAATTCAAATTGCTCCCATAAACAGTCTGCCACACAAAGATACCTCCTTTAAAGAAGAGTTACTTACCTGTAAGTAGAGTTCTCTGAAGGTAGCATTATCTTTGGATACACATTCCTCAGCCACGTGACCTCTGGTTTGTGGCAGGGGGGAGTGGATCCATCCCTTGATAGTAAAGACTTTTTCCTCAAGGCACTTCATTACTTCTGCGCCTCCTGTGCCTCAAGGGTTATTTATGCCTCAGCCTGTCAACACAACTGCCCCATGCCTGCTAAGGTAGGCCTCGGACCAAGCTGAAGAGCACAGAGGCTCTTCAGGGACGTGGCTGTGGTGTTGACAGAATATCAGCACAGCAGCTTTGTGCCGAAGGAATCTCAGGTAAGTGTCTTCTTCCCTCTCAAGACAGCTACCTATGAGCATGTCATTCACAGCGAGAACAGCAAATCCAGCAAAGCAAAACCGCGCAGGAGGCAATGAAAAAGCTGGCACGGTGTTTCACACACAGCATTGACAAGAAGTCGCCCTGATGTTTGTTTGCCCATGGTGTAGCCATTTGGATGCTTAATACACAAACCAAAATTCTACCACGCTCAAAGGAAAATAATTTTAACTAGTATAGTTTCCTCAATAAAAGAGAGCAGCAATACCCTCTGTTGAGAAATTGTGATTCAAACCAGTAGAGGGCATTGGTATACATAGAGACTAAAGGAGTTCATTAGAGGAGCTTGAAAAATCAGGCATTATTTATATAAATGAAACAAGCACATTCCAAATATGGTATGGAGTATCAAAAGTAGCCCTTTAATGTCAAATCAACACTACATTAAAATAAAATAAAATCACTATTTTTATAAGACTTTTCAATTACATAAACCTTTAATGCAGTACAAATACTAAACTAATGAATTTTATCTAATATCCTTGAGAGGTAGTTAACATAGTGTTGTTTGCTTCACAAACTAAACAAAGGAGGAGTTAAGTGCCTAGCCCTAGCTCCATGTCTACATGTCACATGAAGGTTCTCCAAGAGATGCAGCAAGAAAGTCTCTGAGAGGTAAGGAAGACTACTTTCTGCATCTTATTGTGTAAAACCAATCAGATTTCATTCATTGATAAAGCAGAAGGGCCTTTCTCTTCTATTGCTAGTGTATCCAAGATCCCATTCCAGTACACAGATGTTTTGTCCATTACCACAAAACTGGGCCTAATGTATGTGGATTGCTGAAGTTTGTCCTAGTGGTGAAGACCCTCAGATAGAGATGATGTCTACACTGCAGTAAATTTTATAGCTGCAGGTCCCATAAAACATATCCTATGCTCAAATTAACAAATGCAGTTGTAGCAAAATGGGGTCAGGTCAGTAAGCACATACCTTGTTAAGTGCCAGAGCATTTATTCTTCATGTCCCAAGTAACTGAATAAATGCTGTTGCTCTTAATGAGATGTGAACTTCATACTATCATTTTCCTGCTATTAATGGTATCTAAAGTTTGCTTAAGGCTCATATGGGTATATCAACTCAGTTATCTTGAGTATAGGCTATGTTTTATGGAACCTGTAGTCATGTACTTCACTACTCTTTTTTTGCACATCTACACCACAAGAATAATGAGTGTAATTGCTATTTCTTCCTTTGCTTGAAATATCTAAACATACAATCTAAATATGTACACACTGTCACAGATGTCCAGTGGCAATTTAAAATTAGTTGGCTAAAATGTCTCTGTCTGTACTCATTTCCTTCTTCTCTATCCACACCTCCAATATCACCATTCTTAATGCAAAATCTGATCTGCTTCTGAAGCAGTTCCCTAACAGCCACAATCAAAATAAATGCACACAATTACAAGACTGAAGGCTGTAAGGGTTTAATAATTTGACCAGATATCTCTAACTGAGGGGAAAGTAACACCTGTCATAAAGCCTGGCCTGACAGTTTTAGTCTTCCAGGGCAGCCCTTTCCAGTGTCTTTCAATGCTCCAAAGAGTCCAAAGGGGATCAGAACCTGCAGAGTTTACACTTTCAATAGACAGAGATGATGAAAGCTCCTTCTGTGTGTGAGGCACTGAAGTTGAAAATAAGTTGCTCATTCCTCACAAGAAGCCTGTGGAATGCGTGATAACAGTGCAGATCTTACAAGTTTCAGTCAGGAATTTGGATCAAAAGGTCTTAACTTCCTCCCCAAATGCTAACAGCGTGCTAATACTTCAGAGAAGCCTGTTTTTAAAGAGTAGATAAAGTGTGCTGCTGCTGCTGCTTAAAACCACGAACATTTATTTCTGTATCTATGGACAGAATTTGAATCAATATGCAAACCTTAAGAGGAAGAAGGATGTAGTAAATGACAGTATGACAATCTCCTCAGTAAAAGCTCAGGGTGTGATCGTACACTTTTCAGTTCTGCAAATGCAGAAGCATCTGAACAGACCTGCTCAGATGCTGCATAACAAAGAGCCCTGCCAGCTGACTGGATCAGTACAAGGGCTAAGGCAGCACACAGCAAAGCTTCTCATTTGTGCACATGGGATTATTATGCTTAAGTCCATTTTTCTTCAGAAGACTATTCCTTGTTACATGCCTTCCATTTTCTTGCTTTGTGTCCTTGAGAAGATGATAATGAGAACACGAGAGAAATTGAGACCTCAGACCTCTGGTACATAAACCAGCTGCACAAAAATGCATCAAACTTGTGCTCTGTGCTCCCTGCTGAATCCCCTTGGTCTCATTCAAACCAATGAGAAGTCAACAAAAAAATCTGCTGCAATTTTAATGGTCTTTCAATGAGGGTTCAGGCAAGGATCTGTCTGGTTTAAAGTCTTACGTTGAATGAGGTGAAGAAAGCTCAAATTACAAAACATCGTATCTCTTTACAACACATACTATAGAATATTTACTAATATACTTCAGTGTACAGTCTTCAATAATGTTCTTTGGAGATTTCCATTAATTGTCTCTATGATGGTTGTTGTACTGTTTGTTTAGCAGGAATTAATTTGGTTCTTATATGGCACAAAACATGGAAAAAGCCCAACCTTCTGTAATCCTTTTAACTGACTTTAAATGCTCATTTGAATATAATTATTTTAAAGGATTAATAAAAAGTATTTTGTAAGTCAGCAACAAATTAAAAGTTTAGGAAAAAAACAGAGGTTCTTGTATTGTCTTTACATCTCTTTTTAAAATCTTACTAATTTTCCTTTCCAACACTATTTTATTGTATTAAAATACAGCCACGCTAGAAAAATTTCCCATTATGTTAGCAAAAATGAATACCAGGTAGACAGTATCCTAACACAATGACTGTAATCTGCTAATACAATACTATTATGTTTAAAGAAGACTTCAGTTCTCGAGCATTTCAACAAATTTTGAAACCTCTGACTCCAAAGGATAAAATGTAGCACATTTCCATGCTAAAGGAAGGCTTTCTGATGTCTGCCTTTACTGCTATAAATACAAGAAACAGTAAACAATGCATAATTTATGTTGTAGGATATTCCATTTCCGTACTAGGAAGCTGTGTCTATTTTGTGGAGATAAGCATGTACATGATTATTTATGATCAGCTACACACGGCTTGAAGCATATGTTTGAGGAAATATTTCAGGCCTTCACTGTGTCCTGAAGCCCAATCTAACCTCTAGTCAGTCTGAAGAAGAGAATTCCACCGTGAGAAGCTTCTGTGGAGACCAGGAACGTACACAGATGTCAGCTTTGACGAGTAATTTGACCAATACTGTTACAGTTACTCATTAAGAGAGTGTTTCAGAAAGAACCCATCCAACACTGAATTTTGACGATCACAACCAATACTTCTTACCCAGAAACTGCAGCACACCCTCTTCCAGTGCTGCAACATGGAAACAAGCAAAGGTGTGGAAATATGCTGTGTGGAGGCTTCATACAGGATACACTGCAAATGTGGTGGTGGATATGTTAAGTCCACCTTAAGCAGTCCCAAGAGTAAAAAAAAATCAGAAGCACAGATTGGTTACCCAAACGAATACAGGATATCTCCATCTCAAGAGATCTTGCTCAGAGCAGAACGAACTGTACCATACAGCACCATAGTGTTGTATGCTACTACTTAGTCTGCAGTAAAAGGCCAATCCCAGAGCTGCTGTTTTCAATTCCTCAGCAGACTGTGTGCTTTGCTCTACAGAGATATAGACAAAATAGCCTAGAACCTGAAAATTCAGAGAAATGCTGAAAGATTCAAATGACATTTGATTTTATATCTAATTGTAGGAGGCCTTCCTTCTAAAGTTCAAGTCATTTTCAATAATAGCATCACAATTATCTAAGCTGTAATTACTGTGCTGAACTAGTTTGATGTTCCATAGGCATCTCAGAGGCATGCCTTGTTTCATTCATAACAGTCACTGTTTGGCAGGTCTCCAGGACAAGAATTCAAGTGAGATCAGTTGGCCAAAAGGAAATAAATCAAATGACTTGACTATTTGCTCAGTGTGGAACAGAAAATTGCTGTGCAAAGGATTTGACACTGCGTCAAGTTTTGGAGACAATAGCAGCCTTCAAAAATTTGATGTAGGAACACCAGTGTTGGTCAGGAGGGTGTGCTGCCTCCTCTTTTCTTCCCCAGGTAAAATAATTCTACACAATGTTTCAACAAAAAAAGCCCAATCAGTAAGTTGTAAATTCTGATAAGCTGCCAACAATCTCTTCTATAGCTTCAGCAGTCCCTTATCTTTTCAATACTAATACTTCTGGATTGCTGAGAGCCAGGGAGGACCTATTTGCACCATTTATTCTCAGGGAAGAACTTGTAAGATATTGAAATTCGCTGCTGGATAAGTGGTGATTACCTTGAAATCTGAATTTTAAATTGCAAACACAATGAATTTGCAAATATAAACTGAAATCACAGTCTCAGAAGTAGTGAGGATGGAAAAGATCTCTGAGATCATCAAACCCAGCCTATGAACTGACACTATGATATCAGCTACACCATGGAACTACATGCCACATCTTAAACACCTCCAAGGATGCCAACTCCACTACTTCCCTGGGCAGTCCACTCCAATGTCTAACCACCCTTTCCATGAGAAAGTGCTAGCTAACATCCAACCTAACCCTCCCTAACATCCAACCCTAACCCTGCCCTATCACTACTTGCCTGAGAGAAGAGCCCGATGCCTACCTGAAAACAATTTCCCTTCAGGTAGTTAGAAAGTGTGATAAGGTCCCTCCTGAGTCTCCTCTTCTCCAGGCTAAACAACCCCAGCTCCCTCAGCTTCTCCTCATCAGACTTTCCCTCTAGTTCCTTCACCAGCCTCACTGCTCCTCTGGATCTGCTCCAGTACCTCAATATCTTTCTTGAAGTGAGGGGCCCAGAACTGCAGACAGTACTTGAAGTGAGGTCCCACCAGTGCCCAGTACAGGGGACGAACTCCATCCCTAGTCCTGCTGGCCACACTATTCCTGATACAAACCAGTACGCCATTGACCTTCTGGGCCACCTGGGCTCACTCCTGGCTCAAATGCAGGTGGATAATTGAGTACTTCACTTGTGTGCCCTTCCAGAGCCAATTTGTAGTGCATGTGGACACTAAATGAGGAAGGAGCACAATAGTTGAATATAAATCATGTCATGAAATTAAACTTGCCTTCTGAAAAAGTATCCCAAACAAACGTATAAACTTAGAGGTCATAAGGCTGTCACACATCTTTGGATTTTTTAGGTGTTCTCAAATGAGCTCACATTAACAAAACATCATGCAGCCTAATGGTCTAATATCTTGCTTGAACAAATGGCAATGAATATCCAATATCAATACATTTATCAACTGCTACTTATCTGTATAACAAATACAATCAATTATTAAATGTAAATAAAATAAATCTCTTAAAAATTGATTTCTCAGATGAGAGTAAAATCTAGTTAGCAAGCTGGGTGTGAAATTTACATGTAGTTCATGAAAAAGTGATTACTGATGGAATTAATTGATTTTAGAAATGAATCTGAGGATGTAAGATTATAGCATACAAAAGAAAATGAATCTGAAGATCTAGTCTGTGTCCATGAGAAAGGTGTTTCATTTTTCCTTCCATACATGACCAATCCCAGAAGCTGTGATCCACCAAGAAGTCCCTACACAAAGCCATGTGCCCCATTACCCATCGCTGTAACACTTACACTTTTGCCACTTTCTCATTCTCCTCATGGCTGAACAGTTTCTCCATAACTGTTTGGATCCTAATTCCATATCACCAACTCCTTTCTCAAAAATCTGGATACTGAGATTTACTTTTCCACTTGTCAAATTGTCACTCAAAACAGCTTCTTCTTATATATTATTTAGATGACAGAACCCTCCTATCTTTGAGACATATTTCAGTGCTAGTGATGTCAGCCTCACCCTTTCATTCTTTTCTCACAGCTTCTCTGTGTCTCCTTCCCTATTATTTCTTATATGCAAGATGTCCTTGCTGAATCATATTCATTAGGAGCATATTTAGAATCCTCCTAAACATTTGTTTTGCCTGTCTTACTTAAGAAAGTTGAAAAAACAAGGTGTAAGAGAATCTTCACAGTAAGTCAGTCCTCTGCACAAACATAGTTAACTTTTGAAGCACCTATCACAGTGCTATTTGGCTCATAATTCCCAATGAGTTTCTAAGACATATTGCACATTCTTGGAGCAGTTTAAGGAAAATACCAGCTCTGGTGGTGGAAGACAATCCATGATGAATGACCTTACAAGACCCAGAACTGGTATTTGGAGGTTTTTGCTTTACCACATATTCCAGTACACTAGTGGGAAGTTTTTTCATCCTTGAAGAGCACATTGCTGACCCTAGTCACTCTGTCCCAGTATAAACACTTAGGCACTGCATAAATGACAAGGTTTACTTTTGGAACAGACACTAGAATCCTTGATGTAGAGGAACTTCATGGCCTTATTGAAAGTAGCCCTGAGGAGGACTCGGAGGTGGTGATAGATGAGAAGTTTGACATGAGCCATCAATGTGTGAGTGTGGCCCAGAAGGCTAAACATATCCTGGGCTGTATCAAAAGAAGTATCATCAATAGGTCAAGAGAGGTGATTTTTTCCCCCTCTACTCTGCTCTTGTGAGACCTGGAGTGCTGAGTTGTGTTCAGGAATCCTTAATATGAGAAGACCATGGAGAGGAGGACATGAGGATGATCAGAAGGCTGGAGCACCTCTCCTGTGTGACCTGGGGCTGTTCAGCTGAAGGGGCTGCAGAAAAGCTGGAGAGGGGCCTTTTATGAATCACTCTGACAGAGTGAGAATTGTATCAAACTAAAGTGGGCAGATTTAGATTAGATGTTAGGAAGACATTCCTTGCTATGAGGGTGATGATGTCCTGGAACAGGTTGACCAGCAAGGTTGTGGATGCTTCATCAAGTGCTCAAGGCCAAATTTTATGAGGTTCTAGGCAACTTCGTCTGGGGAGAGGTGTCCCTGCCCATGGCAGAGAGTTGGAACCGCATGATGTCTGAGGTCCCTTCCAACCTAAACCATTCTGTGATTCTACGCTTCTGTGATTCTAATGCCCCTATAATACTGGTTAAGCCCGGGGCTGAGCCCGGGGCTGAGCCTGGGTCGCCCGCCCCGTTGCTATGGATGCCTGAGAGGCCGGGCACCAGGCAGCAAAGCGCGCGTTGATTGGCTGCGGGGCAGGGTCCAATGGGCGAGCGGGGTGTTCCGGCTGTGCCAAGATGGCGGCCAGGTAAACACGGATGGGTGGTTGTGGCGCCGGGCGCCGGCAGGAGCAGGACGGGAGTAAAGCTGGAGTTCTGCGAGGCCGGAGGGTGCCGGAGGGTGCCGGAGGGTGCCGGAGGGTGCCGGAGGGTGCCGGAGGGTGCCGGAGGGTGCCGGAGGGTGCCGGAGGGTGCCGGAGGGTGCCGGCTACCTCCCTTCTGGATCATCTCTCGGTGCGAAGTGGCCGTCCCCGCCCCGGCCTTCGCCGGCCCGAGCGCGAGAGTCGGTAGTTCTGTGCGCTTAAATCCCGAACTTCTCCGTGAACGAGTGTTGGAAGCTTTGTTAGCGGGCTGCTCTGAAACATCTAGTGACAGTTACTTCTCTCAACAGAAATTAAAATACTTGTGATGCTTTGTTTCCTGCTTCTCCCACCTGCATGCTCACGGTGTTGTTCTCTCGGGGACAGGCTCTCATGGCTCCGGTGTCTTTGCAGTGACTGCAACTGCCTTGTACTTGTTTGAACTTGAAGATGTGGAGTGGACTGTTACCTCCTGGGCTGAACGAAAGTGATGTTGATTTAAGTTCTGATGATGGAAATGAATTGCCTGATTCCTCTTCAAAGGAGGAGGCAAGAGAAGACACTAAAAGAGTTCAGTTTTCAGAATTCCAGGAGAGTGGACCTGAAAGTAAATCTGGTACTGAACCCACTGTGGAATCAGTGGCAGATGGAGGAAAGGATTCTCAACAGTGCCCTTCTGGAGTTCCTTTACACGTATGGAATGTGGGTATCCTTACAGGTCTCCAAATACCAGAGCATAACGAACATAAATGGCTAATTTTTAAATTGTAAAAAAGTATCTGTTGAATAGTTATGCAGTTCCCTAAAAAAACTGTGTTTTAGGTTGTGTATGACATCTAAACTCCTTCAGAACTGCTTTCTGCATTAGTAAGGATTATTTACAATTCAGTACATCAGCCACTGTGCT
Source organism: Upupa epops (assembly GCA_013397515.1). Classification (NCBI taxonomy): domain Eukaryota; kingdom Metazoa; phylum Chordata; class Aves; order Bucerotiformes; family Upupidae; genus Upupa; species Upupa epops. The sequence goes on from VZRI01003138.1 coordinate 37,483, forward strand.
GGTGATCCGTATCTGTGATGAGGAAATGTACCAGTTAGGTAAGGCAGAAAGTCAGAGAGAGGGTGATGACAGATCAGACCTAATTCTTGTTTCACACCATCAAAGTTGGACATTGTCAGTGCAGAAATTTTTGTGTAATATAACAATGTACTGTGGATTAATAAGATGGAGACACAGTGTTTTTTAGCATGTTATGTTTTGTTTTTTTGGGTTTTTTTTAAATGGGGAAAAAGTTACACTGACTTGACTTTTAATAATTTTGCAGAAATTTCTGGAGCTTCAGAAGAAAAACCAGGAAATGAAGGCCCAAGCACATACAGAAATCAGACACCGAAAAAGGAAGCGCCGCAGAAAAGGTGTTGTATCTAATAGCAGAATTTATCTTCTTAAAATGGAATTAGTAGGAAGTGGGATCTCTGGGTGGTGGGTAGTTTTGGTTTGGGTATTTTTTTGGTTGGTTGTGCATTTTTAGTGATATTTTTATTGTGCTTTTTGTTGTTTAGATTGGGCTTTTTTTTGTCATTTGGGTTGGGTTTTGTTACCAAGGTTTATTTACCTGAGTTAGATGTGTTCTAGCTGTTGTTAGGATTCTGTTTTTGTAGCTGTGTACATGACTTGTAGGGCTTGCTTCTGAATTGCTACTTAAATTTCAAGTAATACATTTGTCCTCTATTTCTAAAAGAAGGTAGAACTTGCTCACTGCTTTATGGTGGTTGAGTGTATTTCAGTAATTCTCTAAGGCATACTTTGGGCTAGTCTGGTTAATGCTTTTCACAGATATAGTAGGAGGCTCTTGGTATGAAAATTTCCACAGCTGTGTGGTTTAAATCCACATGATCATTGGGTGTAAATCCCAGTGTATCAGTCATTCAGAGGGATTGTAACCAATTAGAGTTCTGTTAACTTCACTGTATGCTGTGGAGAATTACTGTGTAATGTTGGATTTTATTTTCTCTCCTAGAAAAACAGAAAAAGACTGCTGAAGTGACAAAGAGGTATAACCAGGTCAACATGATTATGTGAGGTCTGCGTTCAGTATCAGACAAAACTTGTAAAAAGCTTCACTGAAGCTACATTTTGAACATCCTGTGAAATATCCGCTGAAACAATTCATTGTTTCTGTTGGGAAGGATGAATTTGATTCCAGGGTTTGCTTAGTAGAGTGTACTTTGATTTTAAGAATAACATGTATATATTAGTTAATGTAACTCAAAATGGTCTTAATGTTATCCCTAATGATGTTTGGCATGGAATTGCTTACAAGCTTGCTTTCCTGATTGTGGCATTACACTTAGAGGAGAATGAATAACTGATTTTGCTTCTATTAAAAGCTGTGAATGGGTGAAAAGAAGCTTGTCTGCCGAAGGGTAGAATTTCTCTTAGTGGTGAAAAGATTATTACAAGTTGTGGAAAGGGAACTGGTTATATTAATGACTTGTTTGTTTGTTTTTACTAGTCAGCAGCTGGTAAATGAAGACAAATGGAAAGAACTGACACAATACTTTGGAATCAATGATAGATTTGAATCTCCTTTCGATAGCAGGGCTTCACAAAAGGTGACTGTTGATTCATTAGCTTGTATGTTGCAGTAAAAGAACTCAGCCTTAACTGAATTAGAAGTGAAACTATTTGAAAGTGAGTAAATGATCAGGTCACTCTTAGGAAAGATAATTCGGTGCACATTTGTAATGAATTTCCTCCTAGGTATCACATGAATCATTGCTGTGGTTTCTTTCGAGACGATGTTCATGCTTGTTTCCTGTCTGCATTTGTGTTCTGTTCCCATGAGAGGCAGACTTCATATGCATTGTTTGACTTATATCTGATGTTTAGTTGTGTTTTTCTCTTTAAAATGCACCTAGTAAATCTGTTAGTGGACACCGTGGCTAGAGGAATTAGAAGGGCAAATCTGCCACACACATTTATTGCCTTCACAGCCCATTGTGGTCATACATATCATGTAACCATATTTGATAAAACTCTAATAACGTGATGAAATGTCAAGATTCTCATTATATTGTGGGGCTCTTGTAGCTCTACTTGTTTTAGTAAAAGGCCTGTGTAAGTTCTGTAACATCAAAAGTCCAGCCAGCCTCCTTTATGATAAATTTTGAGGGTTTTATTTGCAAGTCTTCAGACATCATTTGCTACTGAGTTCTTACTTTTGATGGGTATTCAGTTGTCATTAAACTGCTTGGGATAGATCTGGAATGAGGCCTGCCTGTGCTCTCAGCAGGAGTTCAGAGGTTCAGATACCACTGGTGGAAAGTCGTAATAAAGTGTTAGAAAAGATACCTAACAAAATTGATTATCCCTGCAACTTGCAATTGTTCACTTTTCTTTGGCTTTTTGTTTTTTCCAGTTTCCACCTGAATAATTCAATGCAGCATCTGCAGATCACTCTTGAGAAAGAGTTGTTTGCTTTTTTTCCAGCTAAAAAGTGTATCTTGTGCAGTTGTTAAATGTGTTTTTCTCTAGCATCACTAATATGTCAAAATAGTGAGGCTGTCCATTGTCTTTTGTTATTGGAGAATGGGGTTTTGTTGGATAGTTTTGACATCAATGCCTACTGTTGCACTCTACCCTTCTGTATTCCTTCTGAAGTGTCCAGCTGTAGTTTTTAGTAAATATTTTCATTTTATTGCTACCTTATTTGTAACAATAACATTTGTTGTTAAACAAGTGTGCTGCATTGATAAATGCTCTTTTCCTATTTTCAGAGGGCGAATTCTGAAGACTTTTCATTGTTTTCCATATGACAGCTAGAATTTTGAATTTGTTAGTGGAGTGGCACCGTGCCAGAACTCAGTTTTTGGAGAAAGATAAGATCTTAGAACTGTAACGATACAGTGGTTATTGCCATTCTTCATGTTACCTGACACACATATCACACATTTTGTTTAGAAAGCTCCAGGGATAGAAGAGATAAGCCAGATCTTCAGATGAAATTTTATTGTGACAGGCATAAACTAGTCCGTGTAATTTTTTTAACCTGCAGTATTATCCTGCACATAAGGTGTAACTAATGCAATGATTTGTGCTCAAGCAGCCTTTCAGTGAATTCTTAATTATACTGTCCATTACAATACATAGACAGAGTGATTTGTGTTACATTGAAATTACAGGTTTATGCAGTGTCTTAAAATTATCTGATGAAAGAAATATTGTTAGAAAGGAGATGTGTCCTTTAAACATGTAATGTACTTGTTTGTCCTAAAATATTTGCTTTTATTTCTAACAGTCTGGCCTTGAACTGAGCATAGAGAAGTCTCTGGCTGAAGGTGACATTGATAAGGCTGAGGAACTGAGTGATAGATTAGCCACTCGTGAGGTAAGTGGCCTATTAACAGAAGCTCTGAAGAAACATTTAGTTTTGTATGTCTGTACAGAAAGTGTCACAGCTAAAATAGCACTGAAGATTGTTTGGGGCATCTTTCCTAGGCAGATAACTTGTCAGTGATGGAGGGATTTTGTTGCTGATCTAGTCATGCTTGGACAGCCGTAGCTGTGTGTAAGAATTGAAAATACAGCTGTGAACAATCCCAAGTAACTGCTTTAAAGCCTTCCTGCTGACTGCATGAGTCAGAGGAGTCAGTAACTAGTCATCTTCATTGAGCTTTTCATTTTCCTGCATGATGCAAGCCAAGAAAACAGGAGCAGAATGCTCACTTCCTAGGAGCTATGTGTACCTCAGATTTGTTTTTACATTCCTGAAGAAAGGTAGAGATTTGGCAAGTTTAGAGCAAGAAACACCCAAGTAAGAGCAGATATGCTCCATCTAATGCACAAATGAGGCGTTTTGCTGTAGCTTCATGTAATCAGGAGCTCATAGCTGGAAGAATTCCCAAGAAGAATGGGAGTAGGTGGAGGTCAAATATTTCTGTAGCCTTAGGATGCTTATAGATTATATTAATAATTTCTTCCTATGCACAGTTTTTAGTACATAAATGCATATCTCAGAAAAAAAAAAATCCAGTGAGAAAGACTCCCTTTTTCTCAAGATGATATCTGGTTAGTTGGTGTATCTGAGTAATTGTATGAAGGCTGTACTACTCTGCTACAAAAAGTAGACCCCAAATTAATGTGTAGTTTTGAGAGAATACTTGCACTGGTGAGGAATTGACCAGATAACTTCAGTAATTGCAACTTTATATCAGAAATAGTTAAAGTGGTGCATGTGTTGTAAGTGGTAGCAGCTGAGGTGCACAGGTGAAATCCTTGAAGGCTGTTGTGCCCACTGCTTTTTGTGCATAGGAGAGAAAAATCCAGAGGAAGATGAGTAGAATAAAAAGACAAGTTGAATAGTTTTGAAGACAGGTAGGAAAAAATAATAGAATATTATTCTAGGTCAGTGGAGAAGCTATAATTTTGATTTGATTTCTATAAATTATAAATGTTCTAAATTTATATTCAAAATTATTTAAGCTCTGCTTTTAGTCTTGCATAGTCTCCTGTCATCACATAGTAATTGGGAATTTTTCTGTCCACTCTATGTACTAGCAAAATACAAAGATATTAGAAAAGCATTAAGAGAGACAAATTCCAAATACTTCTCATTCTCATACAAATATTTAAGATATTTCCTAAGTACAGGGTTTTGAGCTAAGCTTTAGTGTAAAATTGCAGATTTAAACCTATTTAATGCAGTAGCGTATTGTAGTGGCTTTATAAACAGATGGCTTTTGAAACGGGAACTACAGTTTTTAAGGTTTGGTAAATAAGGTTAAATAAAACTAACTGTTCCTCAAGCCCTGTTCTCAGCCAGTCATTGTGCCCCTATGTTAAGTCACAGGGCCCCACTGATCACAAAACTTTACTCTGCAAAGATAACAGCTATTGACTGTGATAGGAGTGTGTCCCCATGCCCCATTTAAATCTGACCAGCTTCTCACTGTGACAGTGTTTGTATTACTTTTCATATGTACAAGGTGAAAACCACCTGCAGTTCTCCTTCACAAATGCCCATTATCCCATCCACTATACAGTGATTAGAATATCATAATCAATAAAACATACTGGGGTTCTAGCGCAGACTGTTTGTCTGTAGAGACAAATTAATGTTAAGAAGTTCTGAGGTTTTGTAATATTTATGATAAACTGTTATCAGATTTTGGTAGCCATGGGATTGCTCAACATTTTGTGTATCCCAGGTGCTACAGCAGTGCATTATTATTTGTGGAACATTAGCTTCAAATTGTTGACTTTCAAATATTAGCATGTTGTAATTCTGAAAACAAAATGCTTGAAATGTTATTAGTATTCACAGCCTTGACTTGGTTTTGGTTAAGTGGGTTTATCTGAATAAATAGTGTGTTGAAAGAAGGAAAACTCAAATGACTGGCTTCATCTCATGACAAGTTCTGTCAAGGCAAAATCCTTGGGAAGTCACTGGGGTCTTTACTATTGTAAAGGTAACTCACTGCAAGATTCATTTTTCTTGATTTTAAGATGCTGCATTTTTCAACGGATTTTAAAATAATTTGATTTCTGACAGTGCCTCATTCTGATACAGTGAAGAACTTCAGAAAAGGATTTGATTGCGGAAGAGGTTGATTCAAAAATCATTGTTCTCTGTACAGTTAATACATTGATTCAGCCTTTGCAGTTTAAAGAAATGGCCCTTTTAAAATCTCATTTTACATAATGTTTCCTAAAGCGAGTTAATTTTTTGCATATTTTGCTGTTTCTGTCCCTTTAACTTCAGAGTGCGGTGGGGCATGTCACTGTACACTGTGACTGTGCTGAAGTGTACCGCTTCTGAAGTCGAGAGGAATAAGTGGATGAATTACTCTTCTTTTATCTCAACTTCATCTTTTTTCTGTATCGTTTTCATTTTACTTAAACCATGTTACAGCGTTAGGGGCAAGTAGAGTATGGGAAACAGCTGCCTTCTGTTTGGGGTACAACTTCCCTTGCAGCCACGTGAAGGATGTTCAGCAGGTAGGTGTTCTGTTTGAAATCAGGTGTATGGGGTTTTAATCGGCACCATTTTCTTTTGCAAGAAGCAGTGACTGGAACCTGCTGATAAAGCTTTTGCTTTGAGGCACAGATCCCAGAGTTCTTAAAGCCGTTTCCTGCCTTAATAAGTGAAACTAATTTTTGATGTATAACACTTATAAGCCTGTGAAACTGATAGGGCAGCTCCAGTATTTAGAAAAATGAAGCCAAAAATAAACAGATGATGAGAATAGGCAGTAAAAACATATCCTAAAAAGCAAAGGAATGCCAAAAAGATGCTGTCAATATACTACCATTATGACACAGTGAGAAAAAGGGGTTTGAAAGTGAGAGTCCTTTAAAATCAAGACGATTTAGGCAATATGCATAATCTAGCAGCTGTGAGTAGATAACTGACATTTCTATCCTAAAATCTTAAATGGTGCTGCTTCTCGTTTTGGGTTGTTTGGTTTCCATGTGGTACTTGTTGCAGGTCCTTCAAGGAAAATATGACTAGCTTGATGTAAATGAAGCCTCAGGCAATGTATTATGTATTGCTTTCTCCTGCTTTCATGAATATGCACAAATGCTTACTTTACAACAAAACAAGCTCGTAGCAAGCAAGGTTTTGGACTGAGGGGAGTTAGAATTTACACATGAGGTTGTGTGTTGACCAGCAGCTGCAAGCATTGATGCATGTCTAACTTTTGAGACTGGCTAAAAATGTATTTCTCCTTTTTTTTTTTAATTGACATTTGCATATGTATTTAAAAAAAGTGCACCTCTGTGATTATGATATTGTCCAATCTCTTAGTAAATCTCCTTGCAAAGTATTAGCCCTTGTCTCCTGTTATCCTGGTTTCTGGACTAGAAAATTGATGGCAGTTCATTTGGGAGGTACCAAGACAGCAGATCTCTGGACTTGTAGCATTCTTGGCCATTCTCACAATTTATTCTCTTGTGGGGTGTTCTGCTTCACAAGCATTCTAGTGATTCTCAAATTCTTGCGTTATTTTATGAATGAAATTCCTCATGAATGAAATGGACATGCTTCTTGAGCTGGACTGCTCCTGGAACCCGCTCTAGCCAGAGCATTTTGATGTTCTTGTGCAGTTACAATGTGTAAGATCAGGCCTGCTGATGTCACCGTAATGCAGGTTGGTCGTACTGCTTGATCCCCCTATTAGGCAGAATTATTTCTTTAATAGCTACAGCACAGTAGTGTTAATATTAAATAACTAGAAATTCATTGCAGCGTATGCAGTGTAACATGCACATTCAAGGTTTACTGTTGTAATCCAGTTGCTTCCTTTGTTAGAGCAATTGAGAGCTTGTAGTGTTGGCAGAATCCTTCATGTTTTCAAAATCTGGTATTCAAGTGTAGAATGGTGCACCTAGAGCTGCTGTTACAGCACTGCAGTTAATAATGACCTGTTTATAGAATCACAGAATTACTGAGGCTGGAAAAGTCCTCTGAGATCATTAAGTCCAGCCTGTGACCTAACATCACCATATCAGTTGGCCATGGCACTAATTGCCACATCCAGTCTTGTCTTAAACACCTTCAGGGATGGGGATTCCACCTCCTCCCTGGGCAGTCCATTCCAGTGTCTAAAATTTGAAATGCTTAAATTGAAGCATACCAATAGAAGAATAAATGTAAGAGTTACCCCAAGATTTCTGAGCCTTTTAGAATGAAAGGTTTTGAGAGAATGGGGTCTATGTGGACGTACAGCTGGGCTGAGAGAAAATGGTTTTCTTTGGTGATGCACTTGGATACGGTAGCTGAAGTTTAACGATAGCAGGTACTTGGACATGTAGCTGGAGACAGTATTTTGTCAAGTTTTCTGATGTTTTTGAAGACGTGTTTTGGAACACCGTCATGAAATGCACTTAGCTGATCTCCTGTGATTGTGAGATTCTGCCTAGACTTTTTCAAAGCATAAATGTGGACAAATTGGAGCACTGTGTATAGTTGGAGGTGTTTATCCTTTTGAGTAAGGATGGTATGTGGAGGTACCTGATAGTGTGACTTTGTCGTTTTGGAATAGTACTTGTTCTGATGAAACCTAATAATTGTAGAAGATTCCCTCCACCACCACTAGTACAGAAACCTGAAGATGCTTTACAGTCAAATTTCCCCCCCCCTAGAGAAAGGTATTTTTGTTAAAGTGCTTTTATTCTCAAGTCACTGTGCTGTGTCTCAAGAAGCAGAATGTAGATTTATTTTTTATGGCTCTCCAGTAATGAGGACTAATCTGGTTAAACCTCAAACTTTGCATTTGCTTGTGGTTTTTGTGTTAACTGCCTGGTAGGTAGGTGCCACATTGTCTAAGAACATATTAGCCTGAGGACTGTAACTTGAGCATGATAAAATAATCTTGACCATATTAGACTTACCTGTCAAAAGGAACTTTTGAAATATTTTGTAATTTAGTGTGCTAAATTACCAGAGTAGTTGTCAGGCTCTAAAGAGTGCAGGCTTTTTGACAGCGCTGTTCTTAAGTGCTTAGCTTAGTGTCTTCTGGCATTTTGGTGAAAGATTTTGAATAGCTGCAATTTATAAGGAAACTATGGTATTGTAATCAAGCTTAAATGAACTGTCTACATTGTAATTGACAAAATAAATTGGCTTTTCACTGGGATATCATCCTCATGTTACAGCAAGATCAGTCCTGCTGTTCTCTTCAAAATTGTTTGCATCAGTTTTGACCACTTTTCCATGATGAAGTTAGCATCTGTGCTTGCAAGTAACCTCCAGTTGAGTAATTTGGAATAGGAAGTACTCAGGCAAGGCAGTGATCATTAAGAACCATTCTGGAAGCTGTTTCCCCTTTGAATATTTGGGCAGGATATGGTGGATCATGAGGTCACACACATAATGCTGGTTCAGATGGACAGGATATAGTGTTTGATGCCCTTCTATTGATGTAAATTTTATTTTATTATGACATTTACATTGACAATTTGTCATAGTGCTTTCAGGTACCTGAAGAGATTGGTGCAATTTTATTTGGAATTGGATCCAGGGCTAAATTAATGTGGAAGTCTTGCCTGTTGGAGGACTCAGGGAAAAGAAAAGAGAGTGGTTCATGGGTTTTTTTTAATCTTGGAAAGGTTTTCTTTTTTACACTTAGCAGAGGTGCTTCCAAATACCTCTCTTCATTGAGGTTGTTTTCTTTTTAACTTTTGGAACATGCCAGGGTTATCACCTAGAATTACATTCTTATGCTCCCTTAATTATGTACATCTTTTCCTTAACAAACCTTAAAAAAAGATTTCAGATGTTACAAGTCTAATTAAAGAGACAGACAAAGCACAGTTTATACTGTAGATTTTTTCTGCAGTTCAATTAATCAGCATGTTTTCTCTTTTAATTAAAACCATTTTAGTAAATTAAAGCCCACAGCAAAACACATATATAATTTGTTTGTAATTAGCTCTTAATTGGTGGTAGTTGAAGCTTAGCACCCTTGGTTTCTTTCTTCATGATTGCCATTTTATTAGCAGCCAGTCATTAATTAATCTTTTTTTCTAATTAGCTTATAAAACTGTTGATGGCACATTATTGTAAATGTGATTTTAAGTTCAAAGCTTGTTAATAAGCTTTCTTACTTAGAAGAACAGAGATAAAGAAATTGCTGAAAACAGTACTACAGTTCTTTTTTTTAAAACTGCCTTTCTTATAAGGGGGCTGTGTAAAGCATCTAACAGCTTACAGTTAATTTTTTAACACTGTGTTTTCTCATGAATGGAAGAAGTTTCTTGCATTTCAATGTCTAAATCTAGCAGAGAGCTTTAACATTAGAACACTTTCCTGTCCTTGCTCCATTACTGTGCCATCCAAATATAATTTCATGTTGTAATACATGGCATAAAAATACAACAAAGGTATTACAGAGTATTTTACAGTGGAAGTTGAGCACATCATTGAAAGGGGACAATTTCCACTGCAAAATCCACTCGGTATTCTTGTTTGCTTTATATATTTTATATACGTCAGCAATGGATAACATTCCATAACATAAAAGGAGAAAATCATTGCTAAAGGCAAGACTGAAATAACTAGATTCATATTTGATGAGAAAGTGTAACACTGTATTAAAAAGAGTGTTTGGCTTCTCTGGTTTGATCGTAGGATTTTTCAGGACCTGTTTGAATAGAGATGTTTTGTTAGAGCCTCTGTAGCTCTAGCATGTTGTATATCACACCTAAATGTTTCCAGAGTGGTTCTTGACTCATTGGTCTCATTCAATGCTTTTCTAATTGAAAAGTCTTTGCTCTGTGATATTTAATGTTAGATGTCTTAATTTTTCAAGGAAGTTTTGTGGAAGTTACAGTAGATTCCATTGCAACTCCATAAACATGTTTACTCTTCTGCCTCAACTTTACATCCTTTTTCAGCTTCAGCTATTTCTTTGCTTGTTTTCAAAGTGTTTTATGATGCTGTGCAAGGAACACTAGAAAGGGATAGCTGACAAGGAAAAAATTAAAAATTGGATAAAAAGTAAATGAATAATGTCATATTACTAAAAAGATGAGAGGCTAATTTGTGCCGACTTTTTGCTAATTTTGTTCAAGCCTCAAAATGAGGAGCTGTCACCCGTTCTGTGTAGCACTGATGACAGTGCCAATGATCCATGAAATAAGCTGCCGCTGGCTTTGTTCTGATAAGAATGAACAAATCTGCACAATGTACGGCTCCCAGAATCTCATTTTCATACTTGCATGCAGGCTAAAAGAAATAAGCTGTTTGCAGGCTTGATTAATCAGACATTTGAGGGTTTTTTGTCTCTTTGATCTCTTTCGTCTCCTAGGTAACTTGCTTGACATTAATGTTGAGCTTGAGTAAAGACAATCAGGAATTGTAGACCAAACTGATATAAAAATTAAAGACCTTAACACTTTAAGTACTCCGGTAATGGTTCCGCTTTACTTCAGAAAACATCTGTTTTCATTTAATTAAAGAACAAAAGAGAATAGCATAAATATTTTTCATAGAGACCTGTTATTCGGTAAAAAGTTAAAGTATGATAATTGGCGTTTTTTAAATAAACGCCTTGAAACTGTTCAAAAAGAAGCAGAGCTCCAGAAATTTGTCACAAGGTAACGATTTCAGATCTGTAGAAAATTTATGAAAAATAACGGATAAGGAATTTTCATTTATGCTACATTAAACATCCCAGAGTAAGGTATTTGACAGGATTATTGGCCAACTTCAAAATGGAAAGGTCTCTGCTCTCTGGAAACAAAGTTGGTTTTTAAGTTAGTCTTAAAAAAAACTATATATATATATTGTGTTACAGGGATGAACCATTATATCAGCCTTACTCCCCAATATGATTTACACACTTTAAACCTGTAAAATTGAAAGGAATTTAAAAAAAAATAAATGTCGCAGTGCGTTTGCTTGAGGTTATGCAGACGCTTTTACAAATCTTCCAAGTGGCTGTAAAGATGAATGCCTCAAGGGTCTAGCCAGGGCCCTGCTTTTCCAACCAGCTAAAGCCCTTATCTTAAATCCAAGCAAAGTACCATTAATCTTTTTGAAAGACCTTTTATGGCTTTTAATATATCCCAAATTAGAACATTTTACACCCTTGGTTCCTGAAATATGGTGATAAAAAGCCTTTAGAGCTTAATTTTCCTTACTGCGTGCTCTGACCAATTTGCAGTTCTTTGTGATAATGTTTAGACACCTTAATTAAAATGCAGCAAAATATTGGATGTTCTATATGGAAAATGCTGATACTTTGACTACACAAGAAATTGTTGTATATATTTTTTATTCATGCTTTCTTACTTCTTTTAGGATTGTATTTTATTGGGTTATCTGATGACCTGAAATGTTGGGGGTTTTTAAATATAAAACCCAGTGACCAAGCTTTTAGGGATTTCTTTGGGGGGCGGGGGAGGGCGAGTGAAGACTTATGCCTGGGTGTGGGTGGGAGAAGACAACTAATCCGACTAAAATGTTTGTTTGCATTTAGAGGTGACATATTTGTTTCATGTCTTGAATATTTGACTCTCTGTAGCCTAGACATTATAACGTTAATGCTGACAAAGGATTCTCTGTTTACTTCAATACACCTTGCAGAGGGTATTATTATCTTGCTTTCCCCCTCTGCTTTTCAAAGATGGAAGAAGTCGCTGTCTTCCAAGAAACACAAATCACAATATTTTCAGCAGCACTTGTGTAGGCTTGTGTGTGTTTGTAAGTGTGTAAGTGTTGAGTAGGCCACTAGAACATGTTTTAAGGAGATGCTGTTATCATAGTCTGAGTTAATGTTTGAGCATGCTAGGAGGTAAAATACAGTACAGAAATAAAGGTGTGGTTCTGCTGATTGCCTTCAGCCATCTGGTTGCTCTATTTTTTTAGCTAATAATTAGTCCTGTTTCAATTAACAAGTAAACATTTTAGTATTTAGGGTGAATTTTCTTAAGCGTTTTCATACTGCAGGTATGTTAAAGTTAATAGCTGCCCTTAGATACGAAGTGACAGTGTGAATATGAGAACATTACATTCTAGTCTTTGAGATTTGGCAGTTCAGATGTTGGCATGACATTTGTGTTGTAATAAAATGTTAATGCTTGGGGGGAAAAGTGATGTAGCTAATAATATAAAAGTTTTGAAATGTCTGGTTGCATGAATTATCTTGTACATCAAGATGATTCCATAGGTAGATACTTGTGACCTTAAATGCATGCAAATACTAGTTGAAAGACTTGTTTAGCACTCTTGGACATATTTTCCTTTTAAAAATGTTGTGCTTTCCTCTGAGCGGTTTGTGTTTCCAGTGCTTAGAGTCTCACACAAAACTCAAACTGGTGATGTGCCTGGTGTCTGGATGCACGTAGCGTCTCTAAGCCTCCTGCAGAAAGGCTTTCAGTGTTCTTGATGCCTGAAAGGATTGTAAAGGTGACAACTTGTAGTGATGCTGTTTTGTGGTGTTGACAAAATGGTCAGGGGATCCACCTCCCTACAGGGTTGGTGTGTGATGGGTTTTGTACAAGAGGTGTCGGTGCATCTACGCCTGAAGGTTTATTCTTATGTTTTCTCGTACTTAGATTAAGCAGAGGTACTGCAGATTGTTGTTGAAGGGCATCACCATTAATAATGAAACTTTATGGAGTGGGTTTCTTTCACTTGGTTGTCACATGCCTCTCTTGTTGGATGCTCCTGTGACACTTTGGGAGAATCAAGAGTACCCAATCTGAAACACATTGGCCATGTTCAGTAGGCTTTGCAGTGGTCAGGAAGCAAACACATTTGCCCACAACAGTTTATAGTAGTTCTGGCTCAATGAATTGCTTGTTTGTCTTGGAGAAAAGTAGTAATTTTTGAGACCACATTCTTCCATTAATTCATAATTGAGTTGCAGGTAATGCCAAGTCATGGGAGGAATCAACATCTGTAGCTGCAATAAACAAATTGGGAATTTTGATTAAGGAGAAGAATCTGGTTGTAATTCACAGTACCACCTTTATTTATTTATTTATTTTTTGCTAGGTACTGTTTTCCCTGCTTGACATTCACTAAAGTGAACTTACTTCTCACGGAGTAAGTTTATGAAAGTAACAGGTATTCACTTCCAGCCCATTATGACCTCATTAGAAAAGCATGCACATTATCACAGTAATAGTCTAAAAGCTGGTTGTGTGAAGACTAAATGCCAGATGGACGCTTGAGGACACTGCTTCATTTACTTTCTGCACAGACAGATAAAAATGTGGCTACTGGTACTACTGAAAAATGTGTGGAAGCAGCAGCTCTTACTGTATAAAACTTTCTAGGGTGGTTTTTATATTGGTAAGATCTGGTGCTGTTGTGTTTAGCACCACTGAGGTCACAGACTGATCTTGGTAATGGATTCTATGCATCTGTGTATGTTCATATATGTATTTATAAACAACCAAACAAGAACTACTGAGCTGTTGCCTTTTGCTTTTATTCTTGAAAATGGAGGATTTGGCGAAAAGAATCGCTTGTCCCATGATCCCACTCCTGTGTGTTTCTCTCAAGACATTCTTCCTTGTCTGATATAATAGTACAGCATCAGCCTAATATTTGAACAATATTTTAATATCCCTTGACTTTTGAGAAACAGTGTGAGACTGAGTAATCGGTAAGGCTTAAATTTCATATGAACCATTTGCATCTATTCAGTTTTCCTTTGTTCCTTTTTCTTTTGTGATAGCTTGGTGTGAAAATTGCTAAAGCTGTTGCTTGCCGCAACTTTGTAAAAGCCAAGCAAGAAGCAGAAGCTGCCCAAGAAGCTCGAAAGAAAAAGAAGCTTGCTTGGGGGTAAGTCATTTGAGTATGGAATTAAACATTTGGTTTCACTGGCACAAAGTGCGTACAATACGATCTCGGTTAAATGTTTTCTTAGTTGGAATAGGCTTGTGCTAATCTTATTTGTTTAGTTTAACCTTGTTGGGTTTTGGGGGGGTTTTTAACAGCGTATCAGACTTAAGAACGGAGGCTTTACCAGAATTAATGTATTGGTTGTACAGCTACATTTACCTTTGTGTCTTTTATTAAACATATTTTTATGTTTGTAGGGAAAAGTATGTTTGAATACCTGAAACACACATGCCTGTGATTCCTAATGTGGTTTTTGTGCTCTGTTTCAGATTTGAAGCCAAGAAAAGATGGGAAACAAAAAGCAACATGGGATACATGTAATCCATTCATCCTGTTTTCCTCAGGAGTAAAATATCTGTTTATACTTGAAGAATCTTTGTGAGCAACTTCTTAAATCTAAACACGCAAAAAAAACCAACTCCAACAAAACCCAGCAAATCCAGTTCCTTGTGTTTGTTAGTGCTATTAGACTGCAGTATCTTGGCTTGGCTCTCTTACAATGTAGCAAAAATACTACTTCAAACATCAATACCATGTTAAATGTAATGTTCTTTTCCAGATATGAATGTGTAAGCTAATGCATTGTAGAATGGAGTCTGGTAGAGAACTTTAATGCTAGGATAAAATACTTGGTTCAAATGTGTTTGTGCTGCAGTGCAGTTATAACCCATGGGTGTAAGGGGACCATAGGTTTTCTTCCCCGAGGTTAGACAGACTTAATGCAGTAAGTGCTACTTTTGTGTTTGCATGTGACTTTCATGCAGGTGGAGCTAAAGAAAAGCAGCCTATATTTTAAAATCATTATTATTTATGCATTTACAAGCTTCATAAATATAAAAGGGAAACCCTGCCGTATCCTAGTGCCATATTTTCTGTAATATATCAATTTCCCATTTTCATTTCAATCCCAAGAGCTGAAGTTTTAAAAGTCTGAGTTTCTTTGTGCAGGTAAAAGTACAGAAATCAATGCTTTGGTAAAATACCTGAAGTGTGTTACGTGGTGCAGCTAGCTGCACTCGGGAAACAAACACAGATTTTATTCTAAGTGTAATGCTTTACAGGTCAGTTATGACTTTGCACTTTTATGTTGGGTAGTGTTTCTTCAGAAGTGTTCTCTGTGAAAAGTAAGGACACATTCAGAACTAGTAACTTCTCTCCCTGAAGCTCTTGCATCTACGTTTAGTCACCACAATGCCTGAATTGAATTGGTAGTGTAAATGTCAGTTATTGTTAACCAAGATTAATATGTTTCAGGCCAAAGGTATGGTATTAGCGTAATGGTGATTTACCGACTAAGTACTTGAGGCTAAAACAACTTGCCAACAAATAGCAATTTGAAGTTTTACGGCACCAATTCGAAGAGTTTAGGTTTGCAGTCCAACCTGGAATAGTGCATTTTTGTTCATTAGCCCTCAGGGTGTTTGATTCTTTCTCTTTTTTAGCAGAACATTGTATTTCTTTCACAAAGATGAGCTTTTGCAGTACGGTAATCTGCAGTTAGCTGTAATTAGTTATGATGACAGAGTCAAATACAATTGCCAGGATTGTAAATCAGGGGCTGAACAGGTTTCTGCAGTATAACATCATAAATCTCGCACTATGGCTTACAAGTGACATTACCTTTAGAGACTTTGGTGTGGAAGGAAGCAAGCGGTATCTCTTAGTGAAGTGATTGTATTGCACAATTCTTCCATGAATCTTCAGTAAGGTTTTTCTTGGTTCCAAATATTCCTGTCCAGAACTTACTGTCTGTAATTTCTCGCTCTTTTTAAGCAGCTAGCTGGTGAGTGTAATGTGCAATTGACCTGTGTGCTTGTTGCATACCAGAAAGCAAAATGATGCTGGAACACTGGGTCTGGAAATTGTCAATATTCCATTAAACATTTAAAAGCAGCATATATTTATTAAACGGATGGGATTTTGTTATACTTGGTCTTAATAATAGCAGTATTTATTAAAAATCTTGATGCAGTTATAAGAACCAGTGCTTTAAAAGAAATCTAAACCCTCAAGAAACAGCTATTGCCTGAGAATGTGTCACGATGTTTTTGCCACAGCAGAGCATACCCGACCACCTGTGATATCTTTAATTTAAAAAGCCGAATTAGTTCTGTGTTAGGCCATTAATAATGTAACTATTGAGGAAGAATGTGGCATATTTGCATTGGGTTACTTGTGTGATGAATTTCAAAATAGAATAATCACATTTAGAATGTTTTGATCTACCTAAAGTATTGCCTTGGAATGTTAGTTAATTCTCAGAATTATACCACATTTAAAACAAACCCATTAACAGGGATAACACAAAATCCTACTACAGCTTTGTAGAGATAATCTAAATACAGAATAAATAAAAGAACACGCAACTGTACCTGTTACAATAAACATCCTCTGAAATTGCTGATCGGATTCTAAGACGTCTTGCATTCCTGATGGGATTTTTCTTTTATACTGTGCATTTTAGCCCAACAAGTACAACTGTGTTCTATGATTTTACTTCTTGTGGTTTTTTAAGTGTTGAAACAATCTAAATGCTTGTTTCAGTTAACTGAAACCTTTTTAATCAGCTTAAATATCTAATCTCTTGCACTGAACTAAATTTGAAATGTAATAATTCTTTTAGCAAATGAAAAGTTTGCACTATCTCCTTGTCTGACTGAAATTGTAGATCAAGAGGAATCTACCCTAAATTATTAATTTCAATACAAATCTGTTGTGAAGCCAACTATTTATTAGAAGCTTAGTTGATGGTATCTTGGGTTGGGCAGCAGTTAAAAGGCAGCCTTCCCTGAGTGCCTTCCTACTCCTCAGAAGCCTTGAAAAACAAATGCATGCATTAGTTTTGCCTCACTGTTTTTTTTTCTCCACGACAATACTGTATTTCTTCCAGCTGTAGTCATGGGTATCCTGAATAGTCTTAAGTTATTTGAGGAAAAATCTTGTAGCTCAAGTGCAGTTCTCTGGCATAAATGGAACAAGTAACTTGGGAAAGGGAAATGTCCTCTCACAGTTACCCCTCATCCTTTGAACAAGTTCTGTATCTTGAGCGACCTGGTTTGATCAAAGCTTGTTCTGTTCTGGGCCAAACTTTTCCAGTAAGTCCCTTTAGCTGAGTTCTTTGCTCAGGTACTGTAACACAGTGAGGTGCTTAAATTGCTCTTGGCTTTAGAGTAGATGTGGTTGATGTTGAGGTGATGGCCATGCCCTGTTTCACTAAGCAACGTAGGCACCTCTTGTATGCTTCTCACACATGCAGGATGCTGTTCAATCCAAGTAGAGTCCTGAATCCTCTTCTTGCAACTCTGTTGCATTTTAAGAACTAAACAACCCAGAAAGAATTTGTTTATAAACTTCTACGATAAAATATACCCAGTTTGATGCTTGACAACATAGTGCTAATACAATTACTAGCATTTCTTAGTGCTGCATTCCTGAGCTCCTAAACCAAAGAGTGGCTGCAGGGACAGTTTGACAGATAAAAACATATATAGTTGTTAGAATTTTAATAGTTCTTTGCCTGCAACCATAACCTGTATCATTATTTTTTTTTTAGTTTAATTCTGTTGGACAAGTTTCAAAGATAAATATGGTGTGTAATAAGCCTTTGCAACCTCTAATTTGTGAAGGAGTGTCTGTCCAGTTAATACTTGCTCATTGAAGCAAAGGGTTTTGAAATAGCTGAAGTACGAACTGTAATTACTGATGTCTGCTTCCTATTCACCTATGGCTTCTGGCGTTTGATCAAAAAATGGAATGTATTGCTTAATCTCAGAGCATTCCCCACTTGGAAAAATATTTACTTCGTGAGAATTGAGCACTAAATGACCTCAGCAAAGCCAGAGTAGCTTTGCATTTGGCATTGATCATTTGTAGCTAACCCACCAGTAAGTATTTTTCCTGTTAATTTTGAGTGTGGGTAACTTAAACGTGCAGGTATTCATAATGTACCTCTAGTGCCAGCTCAAAGTATTTCTAAACTTATTAAATATATTAAGAATAGGGTGGGATTTTTAACTTCACAAATGAGATGACTGTAAAGGGAAATACAAAGGTTGAGCAATTTATGTGAGGTCAGACTGCAAGCTGGCAGCGAAGTGGCAAAAGCAATCTCATAGTCTGTGTGCAGCTTGTCCTAAGAGAAATCTTGAATGATGTGAGGCAGGTGCCTAAATCTCTTTGAAAGCCATTGGGAATTGGGTCCCTTAATGCCATCTATCCTGCTGAGGGGCAAAAGGCTGGGGTTCTGAGCACCACAAGAGTAAGTCAAAGCACAGATTTCATTTGAGAAATCTGTTGAAAAGTGCCTGCATTGCTTTGAACTGCCTCCAGCTGACCATCTTGTCTGCTTAAATTCCTTGGGACTGTGTAACTGAGAGTTTATTCCTTGCTTAGAGTCAGACCTGGAATACAACGTTTTCTTCTAAAAAGCATACGAGAAAAGTGTGTGCTAAGAAAGACAGAGCAGCCACCTTTGTAAATACAAAATGAGCTCTGCAGAGTTGGCAAGTGATGGTTCTTACCATGTACTCCTCCTTTGATTATGTTCATTAATATGGTGGGTGCCATCTGAGGAAGGAGAAAGCTGTTTGCTGTGAAAACACAGTGTCTTGTCAAGATGTTGATTGAGTCCCAAATCAAAAGAATCATGTCATTCATCGAATCAGCATCTTGACTTAACGAGTACATTCGTTTCTCTTGGAGTTTCCAGAGTGTGCTGTTTGGCTCATACATGTGAAGTGACTTAAGTTCAACATGATGTGATCTTGGATGGAAATAACCATTTGTGTTCTGTAACTCGGTGAGCTAACCTTTCCTGGCTTTTGCTGTAACTGAGCACGATTCATAGGATGGAAGAGAAGATGGCTAGGAAATGTGGATTCATACCCAAATGATAACCTGTTTTCTGATGGTCAAAGAGGGAGTTTTGTTCATCCTCTTTGGGCAAAATGTCCAATATAGCCCAAATCTGTGCATCCACATACAGCACAGCACAGAGCAATGCTGCTTGGGCACTCTATTTATGGGAATTTGAGGCTTTCTATGTAATGAACTCCCTGCTGATTTTGTGGGATCATTCTTAATACTGAAATGCTTGTTACCCTTTACCAGGAGGGTCTATTAATTCCTAACTAGTAGCCCCTGAATTTACCAGAACTGCTCAATAAGACCAGGAGGAATAATTTGCGTCTTACAACTGGGATGATTCTGTGATGAATCATCTGCATCTTCTGTATCTGCGATGAAGAATCATGTTCTTAAGTGAACTAAAAAGATTCCCAACTTAGAGGGCATTGAATTTGCTAGGGTTTGGGGTGTTTTTTTTGCTGTTGTTTAATCTTCTGCAGAATTCAAAGAAACACCTTTTGCACCATTAGATTCTAAGCACGTCACCAGCTGCCCAAACTACACTCTCTAATAGTGCAGGTTTCTAAGAAAGCCCTGCATAAAACTAGGTGCAATGCGCTGGTGTAAACACCCAGAGAATCCGGACGGGTTGATGCATTGCATGATTCAGTTTTTAATTACTGTCTAACAATGTAGAACAGAGCTTTTATTTTTCCTGGAGTTAATGAAGAGAACGTAGAGAGCAGCCTGCTAGCAAGAGCTGTCCTCCCTGTTATCTGCTGCACGAGTACACAAGCTGCAAAGGGGGAGAGTCAGCCAAACGGGCATTTCCAATTTGAATACTTTATAGAAATATGATTATGGAATGCCCCGCATTCTCACCACGGCAGTGCCAGGGGCCTTTCCTCTAGGAATACACACATCACAGAATACTTTTAAGGAATTATTTCTTTGCTTCACTGTGGGTTTTTTTCTTTTAATTTAACAAACAACATTATTTTAAAATAGGCTTTGCTTTTGGTCACTTTAAAGAACATCTCCAAGAAGGGATTTGGATGCATTTTGTCAACCAACAGCCTGTTTTTCCAAGCTCTGCAGGACCACCATTTCATGTCATACCTTTACCAAGCTTTTTGAAGGATGTATGTCACATCTCAAACCCTGGAGTGGACCGGACTGCCCGCTGCTAGCAGCAGCACTTCAGGTTCCCCATCTCTAATGTGTTTAACGGTTGCTCAGCCTTTTCAAATCTTTTCTTCCTGAATGATAATCTGTCTTGTTTTTTCTTCTAGAGCAGTTCCTTTCAGTGATCCAGTTCAGATCACTCTACAAACATTTGTTCAGGGCTTATTTGGGGAGTGCCAGAGCAGGGCAGGGGGCTGGAAACAAAAGGGAGAATGAGGTTCCTGTACTGACATCATCTCAGGTCAGACTGGACTCAAGGGCCCCACATTCAGTTGTCCCCCTTGAATCAACCTTCATTGATTTTGGTAGCTGATAATACTGGGCATTGCTGCTAAAGAGAATTCTGGATTTGAGGCTTAAAATTATTCAATGTATTTTTTTTTTCTGATTAACTCAAAAAAACCCATGCTCTAGGAATGTATCTCCAGGTTCTTTCATCATGAAAGTGGCACAACTTAGCCACAGATTAATCTCTGGGAGTCATCTTCTCCTGCCCTTAATCAAAAGGAGCCTTTACTCGAAACTGGAACAAATAAGGGTGACAAAATCTGTGTGAAAACAAACAACTGGAGACGTGGACTTGCATTTGCTAAAGGTAATGGATATTAGCTCCTGGTTCAATACTGAGTGAAAAAGAGTGTGTAAATCTTTAAACTCCAAAGGCAACTGTTAGGTGAAGGAAACTGAAGCCAGCATTGTTGTTTGGTGCTGCTAAATGCAATTTATGACTGTACTGGTGCAGCCTGTACAGAAGGAGCATTCCTACATGTTAATTGCCTGGCAGGTGTCTGAGTCTTTGTCCTTCTGCATTAATATCCAGTAGCCCTTGTGAGAGTTCTATCAGATCTTTAGAGATTCTCATCCTGGTCAACTTAACAGGCTTCATCAGAAAATCTGGGCCTTAGTTTTCTGCAATATTGGCTTTGTCAGAGTCTTTGCTAAAGTGAATTTGAACTTGTGGAGGAGAGTTTAACTTAACAAGGGAGTACTGTGAGATGACGCTAGTTCTTCGATACAAGGAGAAGGGTACATTGAAGCTGGGGCAGGGGAAACAGTTAGAAAAGCAGTTCAGAGCAGAAAAGGATGGAGAACTGGAGATAAAGGAAGGCGGGCAGTTGGTGGAAACTCCTCCAGCTCCACTGATATCACTGTTTGGATAGTTTCTGTATATTAAAAAGCAGATGGTTGGTTTACACAGGCTGGGAGTGCATCGGTTATTCTTTCGGTACAGGGAGCTGCAAACTCAAGGCTGCTTGGCTGTTTCCGAATGTGAGCTCATCTAAAAATTTCTCCAAATAGTCATGTTGTTGGGAAAATAAGCCGTAGCATAACCTCTGTTTGTCGTGTCTGAGCTCCCTCTGGTGTAGACAGAACATGTACTGCTTGTACACACATGAGCAAACCACTGCTTGAGGCGTACTGCCCCTTGGCAAAGGCCCCCTGTCCCTGTTGCACTAACCACGCACGCAGCTCAGAGCTAGGAGTGCTAGCTCGCAAGGGCACAGGTATTAGTGAAAACGTACTTCTTTCTAATAAGAGCCCAGGCAGGTTAGGAAGTTTGGCCAAGGCTGTGAAGACTATGATTCAGAAGATACAGAGAGCTGATTGCACATGAATCATGAGCAAGCAGAGGCAACCTGACATGTGACTTCTACACATTGAGAACCTGGCAGCAACCCTTTTCATTCACGGGTTATCTAGTGTAAGAGCCTATTTTCCACCGCTCATAGCCTCACATCACATATTTTGCCTTTGTCCCAGATTTAATATTTTAAATTGGCTTCACTATTGTCATAAGTAAATGTTAACTCAAAATTTATGAGCCAGAATCACAACTAGGATTCAAATTTTTTTGGATGTTTTTTGGGACTGATTGTTAGAAATCCAAAATTCCTCCCATGTCATTTATTTGTTGTGAAAGTCATCCTATTTTGATGACATTTCCAGAGCTGTATAACCCTTGTTGCACTAAATAGCTTGTGCAATATGCCATAGATGAATGGTTTGCTGTACCAAGGCTGAAGAGAAGCCTTGTTTGAAATCTCTTACACAGCCCAGTATTTCGGATTTAGCATAATGGTGAGTGCACCTCAGCTGATACTGCGGTGCTCAGCAACACAATCCATCACACGAGCACTGACTTCCAGGAAAAATAACTGGAAGTCCTTAGATCACACAGACTCTGTTAGAAATAGGTTGTCCATCTAGTAATAGAAAAAATGTGTGAGTTCATCCTGAGGATAAATGGGTACAGATCTATTAAAGCGAGCGGGCTTTTATGTAAGTGCAGTTGCACATGTTTTCTCCAGGGATCGGTTCAGTCCACTTTGCCTTTGTAGTCTATGCTGAAATTCTTCAAGATAGGAAAAACTTGCCGAGCATTTGCATGTACTAAGAGCCTGGCATAGATCAGAGTCTTTACTTTTCACTTGAGCTAGCAGTACAATCGTTTAAAATTAAAGGAAAAATAAAAAGAGTAATTAATCCTCTATGAATGTTCAAACATTCTGTTACTAAGCGTTATTTTCTCCCTCTAGACCTCAGACTTCCTCTGTGTATGATCCAAGAAGGCAAGTAAAAGTCCTTTCCAGGAAAATACACTTTTCAAGTACCCTGATTGTGCTATGATACCTGCTCTACCTGAATCTTTTTAGATAGCAGGCATCATGCTGTCTTTGGTTTATTTATCACTGATCGAAGAGCAGAGGAACAGAGAAGCGGCAGTTGTGGAACATACTAGGGGTGTACACGCAGTGTGTGATAGCAAGATCAAGGACAACTTGTGAGAAGGAGAATTTTCTTCATGTAGAAATTCAGCTGTGCTCACTGCAAGATCCATTCTCACATAGGAAAAGAACAATCAGGAAAGAACTCTCTTCCCTTTTACCACACCCCCTCGAAAGGACAGTCTGATCTAGTTTTTAAGGTACAGACTGGGACTCTGGCTATTTCTCCATGATCTTTTGCAGGCCAGACTAAGATCATCCTGTCCTCAAGCCAAGCTGGCTAGCAACCAGCCAGCTCCAATCCCAGATCTGCAGCTCTGTTAGTACAGAGATGTGTCCGTTCCATTAAACCTTCTGAGAGTCCCTAAACCCTATTTGCAAAAATCTGGATAGATGTTCCTCAGAAGAGCACAGTTCAATATCCAGCGCTGGCACCAGTTCACTGGGAGATGCTGGGAGAAGTGCTCTGAGCCAGATGTTTAGACATGCAGAGCCATCCCGGAGCCCACTGCTAACAGGCTGTTGATCTTTTAAATGACGCTGCAGAGCTGCAGGCTCTGGTTTTGCCAGAGGGTCTGTGTAAAGCCACTCAAACTTTGACACTGCCCCACAGGGAGGCTGTGAATTAACTTGTGCATTAACCCCCAAGTACTGGCGCTCTCTTTTTGATCCAGTGGCAATGGAATTATCTATTAAACGGACCTGACAATGGATCAGTCAACCCGGGGATAGCTGGTGCCTCAGTGGCTGAAATATTTCCTCAGCGGTGGGAAGGGTCTAAGTTTGATAGAAATAATCAAATTAAAATATTTAACTATTTTAATGACTACTTTAGTGGAGAGGTAGTCCATGGTGTGAGGCTGGAAGCTTTCTATCCATCTTATCACAGATGTCCAGAAATTCAATTGCTACCTATACAGAGAACCTCAGCGAGGAAAGACCTGCTGTTTGATCAGAGGAAAGGGCCTGGGGTTAGGTTTATTGGTATAATCTGCTACTTCCACGGTTCAGGTCCTCCTTAAGTCACGATGGGTGGGGACCACAGGCTCTAAGGTGAGGAGAAGGTTTGCAGAAGGACTTCGTGCTTCCAGTCTCAGAATCTCAGCATTGCAATACTTGGATTGTGTGTGGGTTACAGCCTTGATGTTTTCACTGTTGTTTTCTAATCGGGAACAAAAGCAAGTTGTCATCCTCTAACACTTTGCTTGTGTTATCTGCTTATAGCTAAGTTCCTCACTGTGTCTGCCGCAATGTTCAGACGGGATAATCTAAAGAAACCTGATCGTGACAGTGCCCTGTGCTGCAACATTCTTTTGTCATTGCTGAAGGGCAGAGTAAGGGAACCAGGCTTCAGCGGGCATGTGGGTGGTGTCTGATCCTTTGGAGGACTCTATGGAGGAACCTCCATAGGCTACAGGATTTCTGAGAATACTAACCAATGATTAAGCTCTCAACTCTTTCTAACTGAAAATGCTCCTGTATTTGTTAGAGGAGCATGCTGTTAGAAGAATAAAGGCTTTCACCATTCTGCCACAGTTGCTTCTACTTCATCTCTCAGAGGATTATTTTCTTTTTTACAGAAGGGTTCTCTAAACCTGGTGCTTTAAATACAAACCACACAGCCTGGTTCTGTGGGTGAACAGATTTTGTCATATCAATGCTTGCTGCTGCTTTCTTTTCCTAGGACACTAAGTGTGCTCAATCATCTTTCTTCCAGGTTTCTTAAATGGTGGATCAGCCTCACTTGTGTTTAGCATTCTGAGAGCAACCGTAAGGAGTTTTAAGGCCAAAAGGGATAAGGAAACATGGTGATTTCTGCCATGATTTACATAAAAATCTATGTAAGAAGGAAGGACTAAGTACTTATTAAGGTAAGTAATAGTGTGTGGAAAACCCAACCTCCAAATCCTTTCAAAAAGAAATTTAAGGAGACTACTGAAAAACATCTGACTTTTTTACCCTCACTTTTTTAATTAGCATGAATTCAATTTTGTCTTTCCTCATGTGGAAGGGATGAAGGTAAAGCTACAAGAGCAATTCAGTTAACCTCTTGCATATCATCACGCAAGAAACACCTCTAAAGAAGGTTACAGTCAGTTCAGGATAGATGTGCACGTGGGAGCTCACAGGGCATAATTCCAGTTACTGGGTCACAAGCTGGGTTTTAATTTTGTTCTGACTCTAAGACAAGGAGACCAGCAAGACAGAATCATTTACAGGAGATATTTGACATCAAATCTCATTTAGAAATACTATCTGATCTCTTTATGCTTCTGTAACAATGGATACACATGGGGCTTAAGGGGTTGAAGAAGCCTGTGAAATGACCTGGTTTTGTAGGGCAAAAGAAATGCCACAGTTTGACTTTGCTTCCTCAGGGAGGCTGTTGTCCTGTCTGAAGAACTTGGTGTTGCACAGTGAATGGCAGGGAAGTGAATACATTGCAGGGAGGTAAATGTATTACAGGGAGGTGAATACATTACAGAGTGGGTGGGTGGGATGCAGAAGCAGCCAAATATTTGCTTCAGCACAGCCTGGAATGAAGCTATGAAATGAGAAACAAAGACTGGCTGGCCACACCTTCAGAGGATGGCAGCACCCATGGGGGTTGTGGCAAGCTCCTGCTCCCCCTCTTCCCTGCCCCTGTACCCATGCAATGAATTGCTTGCCTGGCTTCCTCCAGCTTGCTGCAGCCCTGATATTGTAATTCTGCTGCAGTCGTGCATGCCATCTGAATTCATTTGTCATATTCTCTGAACTGGAATCCATCAAAGCGTATTCACTGGCCTTTTAATTAGTGTTAGATTAGCATTTTAAGATACGGGTAAATTCCCAAGTCTAACTTTGTTTAAAGGTGCATATTCAATACAGTAGCCAGAAAATCGTGTATTCTCATGTACTTATTACCTTAGTAATGTAATGCTGTGAGGGGAAAAGGCAGATAATACTTCCGACAAATATTAAATGTTATTTCTACAGCTACTGTCTGTGAATTTAAACAGAAAATCGGTCCTCACACCTTGCCATGAAACACACGCAAATTTCTTTTGTGGCTTTCATGTTTCATTAAAGCTTTGTATGTGGAGGAGAGGAAAATCTAAATTGCTACTTAATTAAAGGGATACTGTCAGATTAAATATATTTTGAAGAAATGAACTTTGCTTTTTACCTGGGTTGTCAGTAACACCTAGGATTATTAAAAATGAAATATTTTTAAACATCTAATATACTTCTCACCATTTATCAGCCTGGGTCTCTCCTTCCTTTTGGCTGGTGAAACTAAAACAGTCTCGCTTTTTCTCTCCAGTCAGCATCATTGTCTGGATCCTATTAACTCACCCAATATTGGAGGGCTTTAGGTTGTAAATACCAGGAGGTGAAGCTTACATCTGAACCAAAAAGCAAAAGAAAATGTATGGTTCTTTCTCTATTCCATTAAAACATTTCTCTAAAGCTGGACATAATGTAATATAGGCTCCTTTAATCATGTTTTCATCACCACACAGCACGTGCAGTGGGGGTTAAATCCTGAAAAGAGCTGAGCAGTGTTGTGTGTGCACAAATGATGCCAAGGTTGCCCATAATGTCAAAAGGGGTCAGACAGTTAAGCAGAGCCTGGTCTGATCCAGCGATCTCCTTGCAGTTGCCCTTAAAGGGAGCAGTAAAAATTTAAGTCAGGACCAGGGGAGTGTTTGAAAAGTACAAGGGTACTTTCACAGTGAAAATGAGAGTTGGTTCAAAGTCCCTTGAGCACTTTCAGTTTCCCACAACAGTTCATGGTCCTGTTTAGAAGAGTGGACAAAACCTTACCAGGCAGATGCCAGAGGTGGCTGTAGAGAAGATGGGATTCTGTATGAGCAGTTATTTGTTGATTTTACAGGAGCTGCAGAAAGAAGACAGAGAGGATGTGTGGTATGGGTTAATGTTATTATACTTGAACATAATAATGCCCATAATAATTTGGCAAACTCTGCAATGTCAGAAAGGACATTATTTTACACAATGGCCCTATATGTGTGTAGCAGTTTGGAGTTCCATATTAGCATCCTCATGAATCTATCTGATACTACTTGTACATGGAGAATTAAGCTCCTTAAGCAATGTTCACACCTCGATGAAAAATAATACAGTTAAGTTCCTCCTTCAAATAAACTTTCTAAGCAAGTCTAGTAACAGTTATCTGCTATCTGCCACACAGAGAGACATGTAGACAGTTCTGTGTTGTCTTGCAAATCTTGGGCTGCTGACTGTTAGGTAGTAAATTAGATGAGAAAGCAGGAGCTCTTTTCACTGGATCCTCTTCCTTTGTTTTGCTGCATGGGAATGTTTTAAGTTGAGTCCAAAGGAAACAATCTGCTTCCCTAAGGGATCTCTTCCTGTGTTCTGAAGAATAAGCCTGCTAGGTAATAGGTACTTTAAAACCCTTCTGTGGTAACCATTCAAAGTGGCCTGGAAGTAGAAAAGGCTGCCTAGTGTCGTGTGGTGCTGTATCATTTTAAGAGAGGTATGTGCAGAGCCAGATCACTCATCAATCCGACTTCAAATATCTAGAGATGTCCACAGGCTTCAGCAGCAAACAATAGCCTGTGGTTTGGTTCCTGCCAGAGAGTTGAGCAACTGGAACTCAATTCCCAGGTTGGCTGTTTCCTCTGACTGTGAGCAAGTAACTTCACCCTTCCCCACTTCCCAGTCCCCACCCATAAAGGGTGGTGAGGGCAGTGAAGGAACATATTCCCACCCTTCTGATGGTTGGGGTGACCACAGGCCTCTGTGATGGAAGCCATATGAGTCACTTGGTGGTCAGAGGTTCTAGGCAGGGCTGTGGAAGCTGATGGGACATTTTGTCTGCCCTGAAATGCTATCAGATCATTAAAAGACAAATTCCAAAGAATGGATGTCTGTGTGTAAAGCAGATTCCAGACTTCTGTGTTAGAGACATTTGTATGAAATCTTACTGTTTTCATCCCATTTGCTGCTGCATGAATTTTCCACATGGCAGTGGAATTTCATTTGCATAGAAAACCACCCTCAGAAACTGAAGGATTTGGATTCTAACTGTAACAGTCAAGCTAGCTGGGTTTATAAAATGCCATAATCGAGTCAAAATACATAAACAGGGAATCAGACATGTACAGGCAATACAGAACATAGATAATTCCTTTTAGGATTAAGCATATGGCCAGCAGCTGGCAGATCTCTGCAGATCTCTGTGAAACTATATGATAACATAGACCTCTTTTGCTGCACATTCCTGGGTGATAGTAAGTGAAAGGAACAGACTGGCCACTTGCAATCTTTATTTTATTTAGTGAGACTTATATTTCTGTTTTGAAGAGATGAAGAAAGACATCTAAAGGCAAAGGCATCAAGCATCCTCAAAAGTATATGCCTGTATAAATGGCAGCAAGGGTAAAAATAAGCTTTATTTTTCTTTCAAAGACATCAAATTACGGAGACCTATCCAGCATGAGGCAGTATTCATAACTGTTGCAGATCCATGCATCAGAACAGAAGACTTACCATGATTATTAGCTCTTTGTGTTGCGGTAGGTCTTAGAGATGAGGGTGCTATTATGCCAGTTGTTCGTAATTAGAGATTGTGTACTCCCCGGAGTAGTGGCTATCTTAATAAACAAGATAAAGGATAAAAAAAAGGAAGTGGTATTGTTCTTGCTGCACAAACAGTGCACTGAGAAACTGGCACATTAAATTATTTGCCCAAGTTCCTACAAGAACTCTTTGGCAGAATTTGGTAGAGAGCTGCTTGCTTTGTTTGGCTTCTACAAAATGACTACAGTGGATCAGTGGACTGACCTCTTTCCACAAAAGAATCTGTTCTTGTTAATGGGACAATAATGTCAGATTTCAAACATAAATAAATGTTGATGCTGTGTAAATCTCTTTCAGGCAAATGGAGGGGAGGAAGATGCTGCAAAGAGATCTGGACAGGCTGGGTCAATGGGCAGAGGCCAACGGAATGAGATTTAACAGGGCCAAGGGCAGGGTCTTACATTTTGGCCACAATAACCCGCAGTAGAGCTATAAACTGGGGGATGAGTGGCTGGAGAGTGGCCTGGCAGACACGAACCTGGGAGTATTTGTCAACAACCAGCTGAACAGGAGCCAGCAGGGTGCCCAGGTGGCATGAAAGGCCTATGGCATCAGGACTATTGTGGCCAGCAGGACTAGCAATGCAATTCTCCCCCTGTACTGGGCACTGGTGAGGCCTCACCTTGAGTACTGGCGGCAGTTCTGGGCCCTTTGCTTCAAGAAAGTGATTGAGGTACTGGAGCAGGTCCAGAGGAGAGCAACAAGGCTGGGGAAGAGACTAGAGGGAAAGTCTTAAGAAGAGAGGCTGAGGGAGCTGGGGTTGTTTTGCCTGGAAGAGACTCCGGGGAGACCTTGTAACTCTCTCTAGCTACCTGAAGGGAAGTTGTAGACATGTGGGAGGCCAGGCTCTTCTCCCAGGCAACCAGTGATAGGATGAGAGGGCAGGGCCTGAGGCTGTGCCAGGCGAAGGTTAGGTTGGATGTTAGGAAACCCTTCCTCATGGAAAGGATGATCAGACACTGGAGTAGACTGCACAGGTAGGTGGTAGAATTCTCATCCCTGGAGGTGTTAAAGGAAAGACTGGATGTGGTCCTTAGTGCCATGGCCTAGCTGTTGTAGTGATGTTAGGTCATAGGCTGGATTTATTTTTGTTTATTTTTGAAAATGTTGGCTTTCTTTTCAATTTTACCAGTTTGTTTCAATCTATCTTTCTATTTAAAAAGAGGCTAGTAGGAAAGCCAGGAGGAGAAAGAGTTGAAAGACCTGTGAGGAAACACAATCTCCCCACAGTTTTCAGATTCATTAAAACATGAAAATTTGTCAATATGGAAAAAATTTTTTTTCCTTTGTATGACAGACACAATTCATTTACTCTCTATTTTCACCTCTTTTACCACACACATTCAAGTCCCCAACCCCATGCTGAGATGAAACCAGAAGAGATATCTGTCCATATACCCATGAGGCTGCCCAGGCAAGTCAGCCCAGGACACTGTTCATTTCCATGACCTACTCATGTGACCTTCCCATGTTACTACTCATTTGGGCTGAGCTCCAGTGCTCCACTGCCCAAACTGGTGAGGTGGGACAAACACCAGAGTCAGGATGAAGTTGTACATCAGAGAACATACGTAGATGGGTAAGGCTGTGCTAGAGCGAAGTGTTAGGGTTTGTGAATGGTTAGTCAGCCAACAACTTTCAGAGCTGGAACTCACAACACTGGGGAGATTTCAGGAGGACTGCTGTGAATGGCTTGTGACAATCCATGATCCTGAGCTCTTGTGCATTGTGGGCTTTTAACACCATGATTCTGTCTCTTCCCTGCCTATAACACAGGACCTAAAATAGGGTTCTTGCACCAGTGTTGCTGTGTCTGACCAGTCAAAGCCTGCCTTGTGGTTACAAAGCTCTCAGGAGCTTATTTTCCCCTTTCAGTTCTTGTGTCAAGAGTACAGAATATCAATAAGGAACATATTGTTTATTGTTCGTGTTTTCAGCATGAACACATGAGAGAGAGAGTGAGAGATGCTGGATGCAGAACAGAAAGGTCCTTTGTCCATCCTTTGATCCATCCACTCTCTCATGTAGTACACTGGAGGTAGATGTAGTTTGTTTCGTTTTGTCCTTGTTCCTTAGTGCTAGGAACACTGTGGAATGACTCCTGAGCTCATACCAAGGTCAGAGTGTTCCCCCTAAAGGCAGGGGATAGGGGTCCTTGGACATCATCCCGGAATGTTTTGGGACACAAACAAGTTTTAAATATGTTCCGAGACCTCCTGTCATTTGAATGATAATGATGTAACATTTTTATTACACTGAACGACTTCAAAACTCCAAGGCAAAGCAACCAAATTAACAAAACAAAACCCTTTGCTAAAACTTAATACTTTCTAGAACACTAAGTTGCCATAACAACTTGATGCAAAAGTCTTTGGTGGCAACTTTGTACTTGGTCCTATTGAGGCTAAAATAACCTTACTCTTGTGCTAATACTTAGCCAGCATCGTAAATACTATTGGTTACAGAAAATTAAAACTTTTAAATAGTGAAACTACTTTTACTGAAGTAAAAGAAACCTCTTAAATCTAAGTGTTTTTCTTCTTTTAAAAAAGCATAATTTGTCAGACATTAAAATAACAAAAGGTCTTTGAAAAAGGATTATGGTTTCTGATGTTTCACTACTAGAATGGATTTACTTTATATCCTACTGATGTTGTAATCTTGAATTCTGAGGTAATGTTTTAGCCCTTTCTTTTCACATAAATAAAGATTTCAATGATAGCACTTCATTTCTTCTGTGGAACTTTCCCTTTATTTTTCAAACTACTCATTTTCTCTCGCTTAAACCATTTCATCAGAATAACATACAAATTGGATGCAGTGCGTATTAGGAGGAGGGGAGCAGTTAGAAAGGCAAGGCATTTCAAATCAACAACACTGCTGCCTGCCAGGTACATTTTCTATGTGGAATTTCCATATTTCTTATATGTTTTCCTCCACAAAGGAAAAAAGGTCTTATTTTTAAGGCTTCCCTGTGAAATGTGTATTTTTAGCGTATCACGGGTTATTTTTGTGTTTTAAAATCACTTGAACCTTCATTGCTCTATGGAGCACAAATGATTGCTTTCCATCAGTACTAAGCTCTCGATTTTAAGAAAACCCCTTATATTTTAACACAGAAATTAACTACTTGCTAATCAGACTGACTTCATCACTCTGAAAAACATGCCTTCTGTCTCTTCGGGTTGCCTAGATTTTAATTACCCCTAAGTGTCTTTAATCAGTCACAAATTCCCACCACATCTAACATGAAACCCAGCTTTTATAATCATTTTGGGTTGCCTTTGCGGTTTTTAAAGTATCCTATAGGAGAGTGAATGGTTAAGACAGTGGAGTGTCTTTAAAGGAAAGGGAACAAAGAGTGCTCTGCATACTTCCAGCCTGGGGAGACTCAACAAGAGATTTCTTCCAGCAACTTTGTCATCATCAGCTTGCTCCTCAGTGGTCAATGGACCATTCTCTTGGTTCTCACCCTACAAACTGTCGTTGAAAGCATAGAAAAAGTGTTTATAAACAACATTGGTTTTTGCTTTATAGCGAAGTGAAGGCCAAGGCCCGTTCTGCTTCAGGAGAAACACCAGGGTGGAAATACTTGTTATCTTAAGCAAGCAGGGCATAAAGGCTGCTGCCTCTCCAGCTGTGTAGTGTAAGGCATATTGAAAGGTGGAGGTGTCAGCTCCTGTAGCTCATAGCAACTGTCTGGAGATGCGGCATCTCCATGCTCCTCTCAGCTTCTCCCATGGGCATGTCTCCCAGTTGGCCATGCCAGTGGCTGAGGAGGCAGAGCTGTGCAATGGTGAATGGTCCCACTGATGGACAGGGCATCCTCAAGTGAGAGAAATAGCTTATAGGAGGGACTTGGAGATATTCAAAACATCAAGAGGGTTTCCCACTTGAAAAACGATGGCAGAGAAGACTGAGTTTGGTTCAATCCTGTCAGAATTATTCTCTGGAGAAGTTTTCAATGCCTCATTTGTTGGTGGATTTTTACAGAACCACCTAGTTTGAAAAATACCTTCAGAATCATCTATTCCAACCATTAACTGACACAAGTCCTCAACCAAACCATATCCTTAAGCACTGTGTCTATACAGCTCTTGAATACCTCTAGGGAGGCTGATTCCACCACTTGGTTAAACAGACCAATGCCCACCCCTCCACCTCCTTTCAGGTAGTTGTAGAGAGTTATTTTGTTTGAATAATAATCAAATTGATTTTTACTTTACATTTCAGCACAAAATACTCAAAATACTATTTTTTTTTTAAATATTTTATCTTCTTCCCAGTGTTCCTGGAACCAGCTTCTCTGCTAGAATGAATCAGGGAAACTTAATAATAGCACTTAAAAAAGAGAAAAGCCTCCACAGAGGGCCAGGGCATGAGGAAGTACATGGTGCTCATGGTGCAGGATATAATTGTGCCTTAAATTTGGGGGGAAAACCCAGCCAGGGTCCATCTGTAGCCCCCACCATGAGCCCTTCTGAACCCTTGTGGTACCTCAGGAGGTCTCGCAGGCACACTAAAGCCATTGCAGGTGTGATGGGGTGGCACTGACTGTGATGGAGGAATGGGACAAAAGCTGTTTATGCCCATTAGCCTGTCCTGAGTGTCCTAGAAATGGCATTCAAGTTCAAGGCTCCCACCCTGCACTGCCAGATCTTCACTGCCCTCTTGAGATGTGTGGCAGATTTATTTCTACTAATTTTTTAAGTACCAAGTGTATCTAGTGTACTTATTACTCCTAATTAATGTGAGAATAAAGAATCAAAGAGGGTATTCCTCCAATGAGTTGTTTTTGAAGAGTGACAAATTAATCCCCTTGGATATGGCTGAAGCCAGTGAAGATCTTTTTGTTCCTCTAACAAACTGCAGCAATTAGACATTCAAAACTCCGCTCATGATAAATAGATTTCAATACCTATTTATTCTCTTTGTGATTGCCAAAACTGTGGGGCTTATGTCCTTCAGACAAATGTTCTCCCAGGTTACCGGAAAGGCAAGAATGTGTTTCCAGTAGTCTGGACCTGTGTACACACGTGTGTGAGTGTGAGGGCACTGGTGACCACTCAGAGTCACACTCAGCCATTTACCCACTACATTAATCAGATTTTCTCATGCTCTTGTGAGCTTTTGTCCAAACTCTCAACAGCCACATTTGCAACCAAGCAAGCTTGGAGTAGATGATAGAGCTCTAAGGTCCCTTTCAACACTAGCCATTCTATGATTCCATGATAACTGCTCTCACTTGCCCTGAAAGAACATTCTGAGCACAGGATGGAAACGTTTTACAGCTGATTTTTTTTTTTTGGTGTGTGGTTTTCCCTGTAACTGCATCATGACATTTTGAGGGGAAACTTGTAATCTGCTTTAATAGGGATCAGGCAGCATTTAGCAGAACTCATCCAGACTTCATAGGTACAACTTCACATCTTCACCTGCTCGCAGAGGGCTTTGACAGCATTTGGGGGTGATAATCCCAGAGATGAGATCCTGACAGCCCTTGTCTCTGATGGGCTCTGGAGATAAGCGACTGAGTGATTTCCAGCCTGAATTGTTTCTCCAGGTCCCGATGCCAGGCGAGGAGCGAGGCCGATGGGGAAGGCGTGGAAGCCACCTTTGTGATGAAGTGATCAAAGCTGAGGACTGAAGGCTGCTTCAATGCTATCAGTCTATAACAGGCCCCCGCGGGACTCCTGCACCTGCCGGCTGCCGCTCAGTTATCCTTGTGCCCTCCGCTGGGGTGACGGAGAACCGGCTGCGCCCCGGGGTGTTCTCCCACAGCAGGGTAATCCTCAGCTGCCTGTCCGGGCAGCTCCAAGGGGCAGCAGCTGCCGGTTGCTGCGGAGGTGGGGTGGCAGCCACGGGAAGGGACAGGCAGCTGTAGGCAGCCAGGCCCCAGCAGAGCAGGGCTGGAAGGTGGCTTTTCTCCCCATATGCTGTTTCTGCTGTGGGCTTCATGCAGAGCTCATGTGGCTGGTGAGGTACATATAGAGCATGTGAAGATTTCAGTGCTTAATTAAGTCTTTTCTCCGGTGCTGTAGACACTTCTTTGTTGTTCTGAAATTTGTGGCTAGCTTAATACAGTAACCTTAAAACATGTCATACTCAATGGAGAGTCTGGCTTTTGCACACTCAGGGTGAGGAAGATAAGAGTTTCTGTTTCACTGCAGCCATATAAAGTAGAGAAAAATCGTTCTGCAGTGTTCAACTCCAGAAAAAGTGGTATTTTCACAGGCTTTTCTTTTTCTTGTGTATCAGACATTTTTCAAATGGAAGCAGGCTGTAAATAGCTGTGAAAATCATCGAGAAGGGTGAATTTTATGAAGCAGAGTTTATGCCACAGGATGTCACATGGATGAAGACACAGATACATGTCTGATGACTTTTCCTCATATAATACACTTGAAATGTCTTTTCTAATTAATATGATGTTTAAAAACTGAATTCCATGATGAATTTCCAGTGGTAGAACAGTGATGACAGATAAAGTTGAGGATATATCTTACTCAGTGCTGTTTGAAAGCCCCTGAGTCAAACCTGAGCTATTCAGCCTAGCAAACAGGTACATTTTGAGGCCAAGCTGGTGGTGTTGTTTGACAGTGAGGTCTAAAAGTGTAAATGAGAACTTGAGAGGCCAGAAGGGAAGGAAACTGGTTTTCAAATCCAAAGAAGTGGTGAGGCACAGATGGAAGACCTAGTGGTGTATATTACTAAGGAAGGAGTCAGAGAGACAGTTTGGGACAGCCAAATGGTGAGAGAAACACCAGAGAGAGACACAGAAGTTTTTGTTCTTGTTCCATATTTAAGGGAAATAATGTGCAAGACTTCTGGAAGCATGTTTTTAAGTAAATGCCAAAATATCAAAACGTGTTGTATAGTCTTGGAAGCAAAGAATGCTACAGTCCCTGGATCCAACGTCAAATGGAGCCAACTGACATCTTCTCTTTGATTTCGCACTCTTGCTATCCCAGCCCACACTGATTCTCACCCAGATATTATACAGAGAGGTTTGCACAAATAAAGATATTTTTGTTGCTTCTTTCTACTTCTTCCCACCTGTGGCTGCTGTAGTTCACACTGGCCTTGCCTTTCCCTCTGCTGCTGAAGAACACGGCTAGACTGCAGCGCAGACACTTATCACTTTATTTTCTCCTATGAGCAAGGAGTGGGGATGTCTCATCTGGTGTATTGAACTCAGATCTAAGTGCTAAAATGTTTACTGCTTTCAATCCACGCAGCACAATGCTCGGAGCAGAAGCGATGGTTGGCAGCCGGCTGCGGATGGCACCATCCACCTTGCAGGGCTCCCAGCAAAACTCCGTGGAATCTCAAACACGAGGCTTATAATCATTTTAAGGACGTGTTCCATAAGTACTTCAGATGGTTTTCTATTCACATTTGACAACACCTCAGCAATTGAAATACGTTTAGGGAGATTACAGCACTTAGATTGCAGTCTGAGAACTTCTGATCAAATTCTGCTTTCCCTAATTAATGCATTCCGGCCCATACTTAATGACATTCATAGCAACAAATAATTTCTGCTCTACTCTAATGATACCCACCATGCTTCAGCACTAGAGGTAAATACATATATGTTTTTCTTATTTTAGAAGAAAACTCCTTGTGCTGTGGATAATGAATTGAAGGTTAAGTGACAATTTTTCTTTGCAACCACTCATGTCTTACAGTCTGTGAACTGAAAACTGGATTAACCTTTAATTACCCCCCGTGATCTCTCAACCCTGAAACAACATTACTACTCCTCCTAGTGTTATTTGCATACAGCATTTAATGAGAGAAACATCTGTTTGCATATTTTATATCATTAATATTATGCAGATGAGCTGAGTTTTCACGTTGCAATGGGCAATTGTGCGGAAATCTCTTTTCTTTCTCAATTTTTGGTCTATTTTTCTCCTCCTAACAATTTGCTCTGACTTGTATTAATTAGAGGAAGGGCTGCCTGATGCCACTAGTCTTGCATCTATAATGCACAGGTGCTATGTGAGCTGAATGGAACATCCTGGCACATCAGCAATATCCCAATGAATTTACAAAATACACAATGTCTGTCTTGATGCTATTAGGCAAACCTGTTGATGTTGTCTGAGGAAGATGTACTCTTAATAACAGATGTTACTATGTGTAAAAACTAAATGAATAAAAGATCATTAACAGATACTTTCTCATGACTTTATTTATAAAAATTATTTCTACTGATAAGACAAAGAGTAGTCATTAGGTGTCTGATCTGGCTGCCATTTCAAGGACTGGAGGTTGGGTTAGAGCTTGATATCTGTATCTGTTCTCTCCAGCAACCTGAAGTGTTTTGTGTTGACTTATGATGAAATCTTAGCTCTCTATGGATCCATGAAAAGGCAGGGGCCACTGTTTTTAGTGAGCACGTAACACAGGTCTGGGAGAAGTCGCTTGTTTTTCTTAAGAAATAAGAAGAATTTTCCCTTTTGTTTAGCCTGAATGCCTTTTTGTTGAAGGTGTTCCTCTGAAGAGTCTAAGCCATTACTGAAAGAAAAAAGAAGAGAAAAGCAACAAAAAAGGCAGGGGGAATTGAACTGTGGGGAACAATTGAAAAAGGGGAGACACAGAGTATTGATGCCTAGTTAAAATTTGCTAAGTTGTGGATGTCATTATTTGCTGGGTGTTTAGTCAGCTCAGATGTGTGTAATGATCCCAGCAAACAAGGTCCAGTATTTTTGAAATTAGGCTTTTAGAAGAGAAGCTGAGGACTTGGCTGAACATTGTTCCTGAGCTATTTTTGCCATTTTCTGAGGGAAATCCCACTATATCTTTCCTATAGAGAGATCTGCAGCATTTTTCCATAGATCCTAAATTAATCTAACTCATATTATGAGGTGCTTCAGTTTGCCATTTTGTGCTTGAGTTGAACTGCCGAGCCAATGTCACTAACTACTGAAAGTTTGCAGACCTTCAAATGACTTATTCTAGGCTTTCATGTGGATAATAAAGAGGAGTCTGGTGCAGCATGGAATGCATGTTGTTACCTAAAAAGCCATCCAAACTATGTTTCTCTCCCAAACAATTCCTTTAGACCAGGTTTCTGTGAGGCATGGGTTTCCAACTAATTGCTTGGTCTAACTGTACAAGCAAAGCAGGTTGGGATACACTAAGATTTTCAGACAAGTATGGTGTTTACATTTGCTGCTTCAGGGTGTTACTTCCCTGTTGGACTTCACTAAAACTGCCCTGCACTCCTGCTGCTGCCCATCTGAGTCCCTGCTTTGGAACTGCTGCTCATCAGTATCACCCATTCTTCCTCCCAGCCTTTGGGCTGGGAGTTGTCTCTATGGAGACAACTGATGGTCCAATCTGTTTAAGTTTAATATAGATGGCTTAAAATAGAAACTTGAAAAGCTTGTATGTTTATCTACACATCAAAAAGTCAGTGTGTTATGGGTAGGTGGAATTATTCTGTACAATGCATTGCATTTTTACATCAGGCTTCTTTCCACAGAATTTTTGGTGATCCAGGCCTCAGCAGTATCACCTGTGCCCATCTATTCCCAATCTAAAAGAGATACCATAGATAATACAAAGAAAATCAAATCTGACTGATTGGAGTAAATTTTTCCTGATTCTGCTGCAAAATATTAATAATATGCCTCACTTCTAATTCATGACCTGAATTTTAGAAGAGAAATTTGTGAGCTGTTGTGTTTTGCG
Source organism: Upupa epops (assembly GCA_013397515.1). Taxonomy (NCBI): domain Eukaryota; kingdom Metazoa; phylum Chordata; class Aves; order Bucerotiformes; family Upupidae; genus Upupa; species Upupa epops. The sequence continues at coordinate 75,856 of VZRI01003138.1, forward strand.
ATATGATCGCCTTAATGATCAGTTATGCGTTTTGTGAGAACACATGTTCCTCTAAAGCAGAATTTCATAGTTAGCAGCTGCTTTTTACAATTTGAGCTTGTTTATCTAAAGGTCTGACTTGCAGGTAGGATTACTGTGGCTTTGTACACAAGTCAGTGCTTTGGCATCCACCAGGTCTTTTATGCAAAAAACCCCCATCCTTAATGTAGGCAAACTGTTCTGCATGCAAATTACAGTCCTGCCTGTGGAATTTAGGTATGTGAGTGAGCACAACACTTTGCACAGGTAATTGCCCTACCCCTGTGCAAGTCATTTGACTCCGAGTACCTGCAGTGGGTTGACCAGCTTGTGAAGCCAAGCCATTGTTCTGGAATTATACCTCTCTGGAAAAACAGATTGAGTTAGTGGTATTTGAAATTTATGTTGGCATAACATTTTATTTCATAACTTTTCATAACTTCAGTTATTTCATAACTTTTATTTCATTGAAGGGAGGTTGTAGAGAGTTGGGGGTCAATCTTGTCTCCTAAGCCACTAGCAATAGGATGAGCAGAAATAGGCTCAAATTATTCCAGGAGTGGTTTAGATTGGACATCAGGACAAATTTCTTCAGTTAAAGAGTGGTCAGGTGTTGGAACAGACTGCCCAGGGAGGTGGTAGAGTCACCATCCCTGAAAGTGGTCAAAAAATGTGTAGGTCTGGTGCTTGAAAACATGCATTAGTGGGCACAGTGGCATTGGGTTGATGGTTGGACTTGATGATTTTGGAGGTCACTTTCAACCTTAATGATTCTATGATTGTATAAGTCAGTTTATTTTGGGACCCGGTATGTATCTCCAGTGCTCAGAGTGATCTGGAGAGACAAATGAAATGTGGGGCAAGGACACATGAAATATTGACAGAGTTTGAGAATCACAGTGTTGCTATTCCAAAGCTGTGTTTTGTATTTCAGCTACCAAAACAAATTCTAAGTTGCCAACATTTTTTGGATAAGAAAGATCTGAGTCTATGATGACAAGCTTTGTTTATGTGATGTTTAGATATTTCAGATATAAAGCAGATGGTCATAATTCATGAGAGTGTACATTTCATAGGTGACTATCTTTGGTATCTTGAGGAGGACTCAGCAAAACAAAGAGGCCTTCTTTTCATTTGCTGCAAACTCCTTTTGCATCCTGATTCTGACACTTCCAAAGCAAGGTTTCCTCCTACTGCTGAGTGCTAACCAGTGGCTTCTCAAGTGAAGTAAAGTTAGTTAAGAAATAATCCCCTTGATTGTTCAAAGGCTTTTGTCAACACAAGGTCAAATAAATCGCTGTTGTCATGGCTGTATTTTTACACTGTGAGCAAGAAAAACAAAACCTGTGAGAGGTGGGGTGCTCAGTACTGGCCAAGCTCTTCTTGCTAAAATCAGTGGCTTTTGTGTCAGAATTCAGCTGAATCCTGGGTACCTTTAGTGCATTTTTGTTTGCTGGCAGTTGATAAATGGCTGTTCTCTCATGCCAGTTTATGAAGCCATTTCCCCTGTTTGTCCTTGGAGCAGTTCTATCATACTAATATCTGTCCTTTAATGTAAATGAGATTATTTTGGAATCAGTGAAACACATCACCAGTGAAACACTTTTTTTGCATTGCCATTGGGCTGTTTGTCTGGAAATCTTCCCTCAATGAAACAGCTCTGTGTGTTCTGTTTGTGTGTGCTTTCAGAAAACCACCAAACAAGAAAAACAAGAATAATATCAGTGTCATAACTGGGTTGAAATGCAGTGCAATTTCAGTTAATAGAGGCTTTTATGGGCAGTATTATATAGTAAATTAAATTATATCTTTATTCTTGTATCTAAGATAAACAGTAAGTATGTAATATATCAGTAATAGAAAACCCTTGGCATTTAAGAAAGAATTGTGCTTTAATGTAAGGACGTTTTTATACCTCAGTAATAAATTAACATTTCAAAAGTACTTTAGCCTGCTGAGATGGATCATTCTATGAGTATGGGTAACACCATGGACTCCAATAATTAGTGTAAATTGCCTTTGAATAATACAGAGCTGGGAACAACTTTCAGTGCTTAATGCCCCTTGCAGTACATGATGAAGAGTCCTTAATGGAGCTTGGAAAAACAAGTAATACCTATAAATCAAAGAAGAAAAGCCGTTTTTGATGCATTTGTCTGAGAGTGTGAGTTTTAAACCAAATTGTTAACACTCCTCCCTGCTGAGGGTCATGGATTAGCTAGGGTGGGAGTTTCTTATAGGATCTTTCACACTAACCAGCAGAGGTAGGGGGTTTCAAATACAAGTGTTTTCTTAACCCTAATCCCTGCCTCCCTGACCAGTAGAGCTCTGAATTTCTCTCTAATTAGGTGGAGAATTAGTAGGTGGATAAATGTGTTAGTGGATGAGGATGAAGTGATTAACTTGCCCCAGACTATGATAGTGAGTTCAAGGCGCTACTGAATTCATTTTGTTTCTAATAACTTTCTCTCCATATTGTAGCAGCACCATGGCAGAGTACTTGAATTTATATCTCTGTAATCTTACAACACTACATTCTGTCACTCATTCCCATGGCTTGATCTGTTATATTTAAGCATCGGTGCTTTTCCCAGTGTGCCAGTTCACATTTATGTCAACTATTAAATTATCTGAACTGCCTTGTAAGCTCATTGAGATACACTGATGTTACAGTAAGACCGTATGTATGAGGGAAATATCAATTTTATGGCAAGAGAATGAGACTGGAATACTTTATCCAAGTATTTGCTAGCTGTATTTTAAAACAAGCAGCAATCTGCTGCTTTGCTGTACTGCCTGCTTGCTGCTCTTTGCTCAGTATGTGGGGCTCTGCTGCCATAGAGGAAATGCATATTCTCAGGGCCAAAGCCAGATGTGACTACCAACCTGGAATGGTGACATTTTCTGTCTTTGCTTATATGTCCCTGCTGACCAGGTCAGGGACCATTTGTCACAGAGGAGGACAGAATTTTCTCCCTGCTGTCTGTCCCTATGCAGCCTTGACTTCACCTTGGGAAATAGATGGGAACTTCTGCCCTTTCACAGAAAAGCTGAATGATCCCCAGTTACTGCCAAAACGCTTTTTATTCCTACCACATGGCCACAGCAGTGTCTCAGCTATCCCTGCATGTCCTTGTCTGACTCTTAGTGGCCTGCTTAGACCTGTGAGTTCTCTTGGCCCCAGAGAATGAAGTGTACTGCCTTCAAAACAATCAGATCCACCAGCACAGGGACAAGGCTCCGAAGGTGACTCTACACTGTGACACAAACAAGCTGGGATGCTACAAAGACCTTTCCTAGAATTGGAGTCAATGAGTTTTTCAGGTGTATTAAGAACAGAAGAGAGTGCTAGAAGATGCTGAAGTAGGAGCAGATAATGTGCATTTGCTAGGAAAAAAAGACTGACATCCACAACTCATAACACTGGATACTCTTAACTACTTTCTAAAATGATTTTGCATCTTACAGAAAACAATCAGGTGTTCCTCAGTTTTCATACTGAAGGAAAATGAAAATGCCTTGTGGAAATGCCAACCACTGTTGGTTTAATAATGACAAAAAGAATCTGTAGGACACATGCCCTAACCCTTCATGTCTGTCCAGAGGGAATAAAGCCTCAGCGCAAGCAGCAGGTTCAGTGGCATCACACTTAAAGAAGATGGGGAGGAAGAGAAGGAGCATGGATGATGGCGGTCCAGAAAATATTTGAAATACAGAGGCACGTGGATGTACAGAGATAGGTAGCAACTTATCCTCCAGGACCACAGTCCATATGAGAAAGATGTTTCAAGCAAAACAAGGAAGATTAAGTTTAGAGAATAGCTGGAACTTGCTAATAATAGGAGGATAATGAAGTACTGGACTAATGTCTAGTAAGGATGGAAAGACAGAAAAATCCAAAGAGAATTTCAAACTGCCACTGGTTTAGTGATATTTTAGATGATGGTTATTCACTCTATAAGCACTGACCGTGCTCTACCTTTGAAAGCCTTTCAGAAGGCAGGTCAGGCAGTGGCAAGAGGTTCTGCAGGTCAGCCTGGGTAGCTCTGCTTGCATGACTGAGTCATTAGACTGGGTGCTGTGTGTGTATCCAATAACTCAGGTGGGCAGGAAATTTAAAGGGAAGTATACTTTCTATGCAGCACAATCAAAGTTGATTTTTATCCGTATTCCAGTTGTTTGCTCCAGTGAGCATCAAATGCCTGAGGAGACCATGGCTGCTGAGAAATACAAGGTCTAAAAGGCACATGAGTATGGCGGCAGGGTTAGGAGGAACCAGCCCTGGTCACTGTTAGCCCCATCCCTGTGTAGAGACTGGAAGGCTTAACATGCTCAGTAAGTGAAACCTGTGTGTGCAGTTTAGGTGCAGGGTTACCCCTCAAGAGGGTACTTTTCCCTGCCCAAGCCTGCCCAGGTGGAAGGATTGTCTTTGTAATGTTCTGCTGCATCCCATACAGAACATAAAAAGTCATTGTGCATTAGCCAGGATTATGTTGTCTCTTGATCTTATCAAGTTTTGCTGTGCAAACTACAAAAGAGTGTAGCCTGATGTATGAAATGTATGCAACAAGCCAGGTTTCTCCCCTGGAAGCAAGCATTTCATGGGCTAAAATCTTTCTGAAGCAACAATCTACAGAATTTATCATTGGCTTTTAACAAATGTACAGCTTCATTAAAGCAATGGGCACCAGCATTTTGCTGGCAAGGCAATTTTTTCTTCATTAAACAATGGAAGTGGAATTCAGAGAATGATTTTGTTTTCTTTTCTAAGTGGCTACCTTACTCCTTGGAACAGTTTTATATATTTAAATGGGCGAGGATGTAAATTGTACTTCCAAACTATTAAAGCCAATAGCACACATTATAATATGCTGTGAAAAGAAGATAGCTTCGGCCAGTGACTCTTAAGCCTAAATGAGTTGCTCCTAAGAGGAGAACAGCTGCTTAAAGTACATATATTTAAAATTAAATTTCTTTATTACAAGTTACTTAGCATATTTGGGACTTATATGTTCTCTAGCTTAAATCTTTTTATTTTTTTTAATAGCACATAGCTGTGGAAAATAATCGGAAGCTCAGTTAGCATTACAAATTGAAAATCAGAACTAATACGGATGTTTTTTCAGGTTCTCAAGCTACATAGGTGTATTAACCCTCATTAGTCATTTTGTGGCGGTGAGAGATTTGAAAACAGAATTCCATTACCGTATTTATGGTCAAAATCTGATATGATCAAATAATAGGTTTCCCAATAGAAATGTCCATGTGTCATGTAGTAAACTTGATAATAGTAAGAATATATTTAATGCATTAGAACTGAATACCGAACCAGGAGATTAACATTTCTGTTATATAATTACAAGTTCAAGGAGTTCAGCTTCTTATCATACTACAGTAAGTATAGAAAGTAGAAGTGATCCTCTTTAATTTGTAATTATTTAACTGAAATAGAATGTCTCCCAGTCTTATTCTTGCTCTTCTACACTGAAGACATTGGTATGCAGAAACCATGCACCAAGGAATAGTACACTATCAGAGTAGGACATGTTTGAGTATTCTTTAAAACCAACTAAGAGAAGTTAATCTCATTGAACTTCTTTTTATTCAACAAAAGAGTTAGATGTTTCCAAGTCTAATGTGACTATAATGTTCATTAAATGGACTTCTTTACACCTTTAAATGGATTAACTGTACATGTTCACAGTCTAATTATTAGACATGTCGCTCACAAATCACAGATCTAATTCAAAGCTCTGTAAAAGCTCTGTTTATGAGCATTAGAAACAGAGATACAGTGAGAATTGAGTGTGATTTTTATCTGGGCCATAGAGAAGAATAAGCATTGTCCACTTTATAGTACAGAAACGCATGCACCTTCACTTGTTGAATTTTCCTTCAACCTTGGTTTTCTGACAGCCTGCTTTGAAAAGTTAAGCCACATGGCATCTCCACTCCCTCAGTTTTCCATTACCCAAGATGATCCCTGGCTAATATACTCTCTCTGCAGCTGAGCCCTTAATAACTTTGAAACAAAAGTAGTCAGTCAGATAAAGGATGATACAAAATTTTGCTGGTGTAGTTTGGGTATCTGGCAATAACCACAAGTTAGTTTGTTGCCTCAAGTTAGTTTTGCTTATTAGAAGATGCTAAGAGTGGTTCTAGTGGTCAGATCTTTAAAGGCAGCTGGGTGCTTAACTCCCTGGTGCAATCAGGATCTAAACCCTTTAGATTTATGTTTTTGCCACATGTGAATGGTTGTCAGCCCACTGTGGGCTTGAAGATCAGGGTAGCAAGTTAGCTATAAAACAAGCTTCATGCTGCCCACCAGGGGATCTGAGTACACGGTATGATAATACTGTCCTCAGTGAAGATCCTACTGTCTGCAGTGTGATCCAAAGATGTTTGCCCTACATTTCTCATGCTTTCGTTTGGAGAAGAAAAAGGACCCCGAGATAATGCTGAAGATGTTTGCAGGATGACCTTAGGGCTTTTACTATGAGGAGCTATGATAACAAAAGCTACAGATATTATGCAAATGTGTTATGTATGAGATATATTTCCACTGAATCCTGACAGGGCAAAAATACCCTCATTGCTTACAGAGCTGTGTGCTGGCAGCAGTTGCGAGTCAGCTTGTGTTTATAATGTGATACCAGAAATACTTCCCTTTTCTCCTCGTTACAAAACCTTAGATATTCCTGCCACACTTCTCTTATAAAAGGTTACAGATTTCTCCAGCAGCCGACAGTGTGGATAATTACAATTCTCAGCTTGAAAGGCATCACGATAATGCTGGTTCCCTGGCGAGGCTCACAGACCCTTGCAGCCAGCAGTGGCCCAAGCAGCCAAGCTCTCCAACCAGAAGTGGGGTATCTGCATGAAGTACCATGGCGATTTATTTTTTTACAAGGAAGGATATTACTGTACAAAAAATGAAGGCATGTTCCAGTATGACAAATGATGCACCTCAGTGTGAGGGTCTGATTTTTCTCATGTGTTTGGACAATACAGATCTGATTTCACTGAATTATCCAGAAGCTGCTGTGAAACCGACTGCAGAAATCTGTAACACAGCCACAACAGCACGACTGTCTATTCCTGATGCTCACTGATCTCAGCTATGATCCATGATATTTATGTATTGGGACTTACATGAAATGGAAGAATATGGGATATAGTGGTAGTTGTTTATCCCTCACACACGTACTTAGGGTAACTACTGCCAACTGACTGAAATGGGTCATTATAGTTCAATCTGAAACTAATGATTGAAATAAAGCTTTTGGATCCTTGCCCTGAAAGACCACCTGCTTCTATTCCATCCTCTCCTGTGCAAAAGCATTTTCGTTCATAAAATAAATAGCTACCTTCAGGTCCCCCTGCACCATAGGCTCCCCTGCCCTCAGACATTTCCATGTTCTCTGTAGTGATTTAAATAAATGTTTGCTCTGATTTCCACATGTGCCTCTGTGTCCTGAGTGCTGGTGGCAGGTATGTTAGGTGCATGAAAACCAGGTGTTCCCCCACAATTATTTACCTATCAGCAGACATGATGGCTGCGACATCCGCTGTAGCAACTCGACAGTGATTTACCTCCTGCTGCCAGCTGTTCTCTGGTTATGGGGCTGAGCTGCTCAGATTCCTGGGACCTAGCACCAGAGTATCTTGATTTGATAGCAGACCATTTTGAGGTCCTGTTCTGTGATTTTGGAGAGAACCAGCCAGCTGTAGGCTTCTTTCAGCAAGCACCATGTCTAAATCTATTGCAGTGGCTCAGCTAGTAGGATCTCCAAGAGGTTTGCCTGCCTGTGATCTGAAGATGCTATTTCAGAAGCTTCCCACATGTAAAGGTTCATCTCAGTGTGAGACACTTTTGTCACCAAGGTACAGCCAACAAGGTAGTGTGGATCATTGCCCTCTGGTTAAAAAGTACTTCCACAGGTAAAATACTGTCTCTTTGCAAGGTTTAGTGTTTTAGTGGCATCAGGATAGAACAATACAAAAGGTTTGTGAGCTCGATCTTGGTGAAGGGTGGGAAGTGTTTTTAATTTCACTACCATATATCTGAGCAACTGGCTGGACAATTGCATCCTGCTTGCTGTTCCCTTGACACCTTAATTTGAGGGAAATCCATTTCTTGCTCACTGTCCTCCTACAGACCTGTGGCGCGTGGCTGGGGACTGGCATAATTGCAGTGGATTGAGTTTGAAGTGCATGGAGGGTAGGTACACAGGGTGGAAAGCAGGGAAGCAGCAGTGCAAGGAATTAATTTTTTAGTGCTCCTGTTCTGTTTCACTCTGCCATGTTTCTTTTACTGTACACACTTTGAGCAAATGGGTTTAATTCAGATTTGTTGAGATTTTTTTAAGGATTTGCATTTTTAAAAATGCCATAACATACACAGCAAAGTTCAGGTAATGATGACTTCTGTTTCTATGCCTGAAGCCTGAATTTCTTCCTCTCTTTTCCTTGTGATAGGTTTTGACTTACAGAGCTAAGTAAGCTAACAGCTTCTCAGGTGAGTAAATTTATTCTCTGTGAAGAAGGATAGGGGTCCCAAGCAGTCCAGGAAGGCTAAATCTCAGCTGACAGCAGAAGTCTTTTCCAGAGACCAAGCTGTAGAGGCAAAGGGCAGTGAGTCTAGTGAACCTCAGGGCAGATAGACGTTCTCAACATATTTGGTTCAAAATATAATTCAAGGGAAAGTATAGGGTGATTTCCTATTGAAATGGAAACTTCTGTGAGAGATGTGCAGGGTTTATTTTTTATGTTTTATTAAGAGTGGAAAAATTGTTCACCTTTCAGACAAGAATGTTCAATTCTAGCTTTGTGCATGTGGCAAGACCTGGAGATATCTGAAGCAAGTTATTTCAGATAGAAATAAAATCCCTTTTTCAGTGAATTCTCAGCGATTCTGGAGCTTTGTACTTTAGGATAACTTACACTGCCATTCTCATCTCTTTCCGCTTGTAAAGACCTCTAACCTACCCACATCTGCCCAATGTCCAGATGCTTTTCTGTGGGGAAGATAGAGTTATGTTAACTGATAGAAGACATCTTTACTCTTCATATTCCCTGGTCATTTAATGAGTGAAATTTGGGCCGGTTTAAGATGTAATGTTGACTGTGACACACAGTTATAAAGCAATACCCCATTCTGGAACAACGTGTGGGAATAGTCTGTTTTCTCCCTTGAACAAGTTATGCTTTGAAAACACAAACCCCAGGTCACTTCTGCTCTACATGATTCTGGCTCTGCCTCTGGCCCTGTTAACCCAGCGTGAGTCTTTATGATCAAAATTTAAATCCAGTTGCACAAACTGTTAAACAACTTGAATCCTACATGTGTAACTGATCTCAACAGAAATGTCAATTCAATTAATATCACATTAGGCTACCCACAAGACTATGCTAGTACGGAGCTGTTGCTCCAAGTCAAGTCTAGGCTTGTTGTCTGCTACCTGACAAAGCTGATAAAAGATGAATACGCTGCATGTAAGGTAACTCGATTAACTCTTTCTTTCCCTGAAGGCATATTCAAATATTTTGAATGCCAAGAGGCCAGCTAGCAACCTCAGTAAATGTTTCGTTCTGACTCATCGGCCAGTGATTCAGAACTGTTTGGGGAGCAGTGAGAGACGTTTGAAATCACTGGCCAGTTCAGGAAATCTGCATCTTAACTTGTGTTGGATTTTTATATATCTTACCTGAACTTTCCTATAATACTGAAAGTGAGGGGGAAAAGGAAATTACTTCTTTACTGTGACTTTTAATACTAATAAAAATAAGTTTTCTTAGAACTGTGGAGGTGGAGAACAGGCAGAATGTTGAGGACAGCTAGAGGGAGAAGAATGCATCTTCCTCTGTGGCAGTTCAAAGTAGGTCTCAAAGTATTTGGCATTCCTGAGCCACCTGCACCTGGTGGGGCTTCACTCCGGGCAGTTGTTCCGTCCACTGTATTGGTTGTATGGGAACAGCTTAATAGAAGCAACTAAACACAGAACACTTTCTTCTGTGGTCTGACAAGCAAAAGAACAGCCAGTTCTCCCTTTGTAAATAACAACTGTGGATCTCAATTTTTTATTTCTTGCTGACAAGCCCTGTGTTCTCTGGGTTTCTCTTATAGCTGCTAATCTCAGAGATATTTGACTGTGTGACATCAATTCTTGTATTGCCCTGCATGGTAAAAGAAAAAGCTGGAAAGTTATGTGAATTGTTCTGGTTTAGAAGACATGCAGCAAACAAGAAAATCTTGATTATTGTTTCCTTTAATTTGAAGTTATTGCCCCCTGCCACGGTTTCTTGGGAGGTGTTGTGTTTAAGTGTTTGAAAGATGTGGATTGGCTTGAGTTATGGGTGTTGCTTAAACTGGGAGTTAAATATCATAGTTTTAAGGAATGGAGAGAAATTGGGAACTATTGGTTTATATCCAGGATAATCTGCTTCCTATCACCCTTCATTTTTGTTTTGCAACTCTGACTGAGTACTGTCCAGAACCCTGTGGAGCTTGGCCTCTATGATCTCTCTCCAACACTGGTTGGATACAAGTTACTGGGTTTGGGGGGTTTTCTTCCATTTTCTGAACTATGATGAGCTGCTCTCTAGCTGTTTTGTCAACAGTGCACTTTTCAATAGGGATTTGTGTGTTGATATGCTAATTGCATTGATAAAACGTTTTATCTTTTGTACTCCACTCCAAAATGGCAGAAGAGGTGTCTCTCTTTCTGCCAAAGGAACTTCTCATGCAAGACAGAAAATTCTCTTCAGGTGAGAATAGTTGATAAAGTCCCAGGACAACTCATTATAATTTCTTTTGGCTCCTGAGTTTTTTGGAATAAAGCAATACAAATTCCTACTGTCTGCTGGACCAATGCCATCGTGACTTGAATGGCAGATGGGCCCCATACAACTGACAGGCACAGTTACAAGGGACTCGGTATTAAAGTGATTTAAAATGTCTGGGTGAAGACTTTGATTTAGCTGTTAATTACTTTCCCGTTCCGTATTGAGCATGAAACAGTCAGTGCAAATCTAGTGACTCATGGATGCCTTCAGAAAGCTTCAGGCTTAGTTTCAGTGCTGCACAGCAGCTTCCCCTGGGTCTGTGCTTGCTGACTTGTTGGAGTTTCACAAGTTTTTTAGAAAAGACTCAGATTTCAGATTCCCCCATCAGCAGGTAGTATTTTTTTCTAAAGAACCTATTGGTACCTCTTGGTAGCTAAAGATCTTTGCAATCTGATAAGCACTCCTTGCCTAGACATCAAAAAGCTGCATCATCAGGTTTGTCCAGATGCTAACTGTAATGGAGAGCCAGGACCTGAACCCTAAGCAAGGCTTTTTCAGCGTACAGCTGATGATAGTTCTTTGAGCTTCAAAAGTGAGAGACATTCTCATTATCTTCTTCATTCTATGCTACATGTGCCAGTTCAGGCGAAAGTAGCATTATTAGAGGGATATGGCAGCATCCAGAGGCTCCATAAATGATAGCCCACTTAGCAGATATTGAGTGTACAATCTGTGCCTCCTTTCTTGTAACTGAGGCATGAAAACATGAAGTAATACAGCCAAGCTCTGTGGAAGATCTGCCACTTCAACCAAAAGAGCATTTTTGTACTGTGGACTAACACTGTTTTGAGAGTCCTATATAAGCTGAATAACCCACATGGGAATCTGTTGTCCACGTTCAGAGTAAACAGGCAGTGATATGGATAAAGGGATGCACAATAGCACTCCTTGATGAAAACGAAAAGCCTGCAGCCTTTACTAAATGGCAGGTCTGAATGGCACACAGAAAATTATGGAGCACATTCCCTCACAGCCAGGAAATTGGTCTTGCTTGGGGCTCACAATTTGATTTATGGTGCTCTAACTGAGTCAGGATTCCTAATTGTTATTGAAACAGACTCCCATGATGGACTGGGGGTGGGGGGACTGTGCTCAAGAGCAAGAGGTGCAGGAGAGTGGTGGTGGGAACACTTAAGGAACTTTTGGCTAGCCCGTAGTGCTGCAGAGAGTTGCACAAAATTTCATCTTTCCTCTACAGCCACTGAGCATCCCGCAAGCCCAATATGCTCTGCCCTGTGCAACCCAGGGACGGAATAGCACAAGAAAGGGTACAGCACCAGAGCGACAACAAAAGAGAGTTGGTGTCTCTCAAGTTTTGGCCCATTAAGGAAATCCTACACTCTGCAGCCAAAGCTATGGGTCAGTGAAAACAAATTACAGCTCATTCCCCAAACAGAAAGATTAAGACACAGGAAGCTGCTGAATGCTGTAGGCACTGGCCTTGACTTCACAACCTGGCCAATTTGTGCTGCCTGTGGGGCTGTACAGCTGTCAGAGAGAAAACAAATCTTCTTCTACAGAAACTCCTCTTTTAGATCATATNCTTTGCATCTCCAAAATGCAAAAGCAGGACTTGTGCTCTTCAGCTCTTCATTGAAACTATTTCAGTTGGGTATGATTAAAAACAAATTAATTCATGAATGCCAAAGAAATGGCAGAAAAACAACAAGAACACCTGGAATGGGGAGGTTAGAAAAATATTGAATATTTCCGATAGCAGGAGGTAAACCCAAACAAGCTCAGTACAGACTAGACCACCTAACATCAGTCTTTCTTTATCAGAGAAAGGTCCCTCTCCATTGATGAGTGACACTAGCAGGCTGAGAGCTGCAGGGTTTTCAAAGGGAACATCTGATTTGTAAACAATCAACATCCTAACAAGCAGTAAACAGCTGTCTGATTATACAGCAGATCTGCTGATACTTGAAGCGCTAAAAATCATGTTTTCCTAAAACCTTTGTTAATTTGTGGCCTGGTATTCATTAGGACAACAAGCCTCGGGGGGCTACTTATAGCTTAGCTCCCCATCAGGTTGCAAGCCCCAATTCTACTGCTTCTGAGGATGGGAGCACAGCTTTGGGAATTCACTTTTTGAGATGTCCCCATTATGTGGAGGTTGGTTTGAGGACCTGAAAGGAATGCAAACAGAAGTAAGGGCACCAAAAATAAGTGTTTGGTTCCTCACACTCCAATCAACAAGTCATTTATCACTAGTGTTTCTAGGATCTCTATTGGTTAAGTAGATTTTACAGTGATGCTCCTGCCCCATATAAGAAATGCAGACTAATCCTTAGAGTGGAAAAAGATGATGAGGTAACTGGGCAGACAGTAGTGAGCACCAGTGACACTGGTTTGCACAAACCCATTTCAGGCATGACTTCAAGAGTAGCAGCATGTGTTTTGAAGTTGCAGATAGTATAAGGGGCTGTGGGAGAAGTGATGAGCTGTGGGAGAGGCTTGGCATTCTTTAAACATCCCCAAAAGATTGATTTAGTAAATTACAGAATCAGAGAAGACTGAGAGAAAGAAAGAAGAGGAATATGGGATGGTTTGTTTTCCAGTGTGGCTCAGGTAAACAGAAGTTTTCTCAATTAAATTTCTTCTTTGCAATGCATTAGGGTTGATGCGATTTTAATTAGTGCTTGATTTACAGCAGGATGTGAGTTATGGTTTAATGTGCCTTTTAGACGCTCCAAACCAAAATACTGTCAGGAACTGAACACCAAAATGAGCAAAATAAAGCTTTTTCATACTCACTTTCGTTTGCTCACCAGCTCTGCTTTGTGTAAAGGTGATCCTAAAATAAAGACCTTGGTTTCTTTGTGAAAGGCATATTCAATAAAAAATGCTCCACCTTGGAGCAATAACCACCCTGGCTTTGTTGCTGTTCTCATGCACTAGCCCTGCCTTCAGCCTCTGTTAGCAGGTGCCTGTCTGGGTCACACTTCTAAGGCCACCTATCTTGCCCTGTTGGCATTGAAGATAGCCAGGTCTGCAGAAGTGACCTTGCACTTGTGCTGAATAACTCCTTTCTCCAACTGTGCCATAATTATCAACTTTGCAACTGAATGCTGGATTACAGCCCAAGAGTTCCTTCTGAGTGTGAAGCACAAGGAATTCAGCTTTGGCAGTAAATCTGAAATAATCTGCACAGGTGGTTCTTACACTGCACCTGTCTTTGTGGTATTTGAGCTCCTGCAAAGGCCCATGACTGCATCCATGTTTCGAGTTCACATAAACAGAGTTTGACTCCTGCATTCCTTTTCTACTTCTGAAATGTGAGGAAATAACAATATTGGGGGGAGAATTTTAAAAAAGAAGCCTAAACAAAAGCAGCTGAGGGGTAAGGAACACTCTTCTTGAGTGCTTTCATCTAACGTAATTTGAACAGAAGCAGTTTCTTAGACCAAAATTATCACAATTAAAATAATACAAAAACTAAAAGAAGGAATTCTGGCCCAAACCTAGAAAACCAGTGGTCCCAGAGAAAAACGAGATTTGAATATTGAACACTGAAATGTCAGCATTGTCTGAGGTGCTACAGTTGCTATCACTGCAAGGGATTTGTAGGTGGTTAAAATCTGCCAATCTACACTTGTAACTTCTGTTCCTGACTGGGACATGTCAGCAGCACCCACAGGTTACGTCTCCTGCTGGAATGAGACTCTCTCCTCCAGGTGTATTCTTGACACAGGAGGACTTTGTAGAGGTGAATGACCCAAAGCTTCACTCTCTCCAGGTAACTGCTCAACTTCAATGTTCATTAGACTTTCTTATGGATTATTGATGTGAAGCTGCTGTCAGCTCTGGTGCAGCAGGATCTCAGCAGTGACAGCAGATCTCTGCCTCGGTGTAAGGGTCTATCTGCAGGGGTCCAGCTAGGGTCTGTGCATAGTGGGATAGGATGAAGGAAACTAAACATGATGGAGCTGGCTTCACGTGAGTGGTTTAGCTGAATACTTGGTTCGTTATGTCTTAGTCTAACACGAAAACAATGTGTTGGTATAAGAGAGAGTCCTGATGTGTTGGAAAATTGCATTGAATAATACTGAAAATGCAGCAAGTACATGAGCCTTGAGGTCTGTTCAAGTACAGCAACTGGACCAAGGCAGCCCTTCAAGCTGGTGTGTTACAGCTCAGAGGCTCAGAGTTGCTGTCAGACAGCAGACTGGACATGCCCTTGAGCACCCAGCCCAACTTTCTCTATATATCCCCTTTGCCCAGGACCCATGTAAGACAGAATTTGAGAGCCTCCTTGTCAAATCATTACTCAGTTAACATAATTAATGCTGGGAGATGTCTCGGCCTGAGCTGCCTAGTTTAAGCAGGACTTTCTTCCAAGCAATGCAGTCCAAAGGAAGGAGAAAGAAGGGGAAGAGGAACACTTTGAAAAATGTGCAGAGGACTTGAGCATCTCTCTTACAAAGACAGGCTGAGAGAGTTGGGGTTGTTCAGCCTGAAAAGGAGAATGCTCTGGGGTAACCTTATAGGAACCTTCCAATCCCAGAAAGGGGCCTGTCAGAAGGCTGCTGCTGACTTCACAAGGGCAGGGAGGAAGGGTCATGGTTTTAAGCTGGAAAAGAGTAGAATTAGGCTGAACATGAGGAAAAAAGTTCTTTAATCTGAGGGTGGTGGATCCCTGGAACAGACTGCCTACAGAGGTGGTGGAGGCCCCATCCCTGGAGCCATTCAAAATCAGGCTGGATGGGGCTCTGGGCAATCTGGTCTGGTGAGAGATGGCCCCGCTTGCTGTAGGAGGGCTGGACTGGATGACCTTTGAAGGTCCCTTCCAACCTAAACCGTTCTATGATTCTAGGAAGAAAAGGAGAAGGAGAAGGGGAAGAAAAGGAAAAGGAGAAGGAAGGAGAAGGAGAAGGAGCAGGAGAAGGAGAAGGAGCAGGAGGAGGCCGGGAGACCGCCAGAAGCGGGCCCGGGGCCGCGCAGGCCGCGCGTGTCCGCCCTCCTGCACTCTGCGCCACCACCACTAGATGGTGTTTGACAACCACTTGTGCTCCGCGCCCGCTAAAGGTCTCTTCCTGGCTGAACAACAGGCCCGAGGGTTTCTCTGTGCTTCTGATAAAACTCTTCCGATATTGTTTATTGTATTCTCACAGCCATAACGCACAGGTGCGCCAACCTAAGACAAAGCAGAGGGCTTTGGAGGGCTGGATGCTGCAGCTCCCAACCTTGTCCGCCGGCCCCCCTTGCTCCCAGAAAAGCACCAAGCGCCTTCCCGTCAGCATTGCTGGTGCCATGCCGTGTTTTCCCATCAAGATCTTCTTGGAGTGTTTTTACCTTCCCAGGCTGAAAAGCTCAGTCCCCACCTTTGACTGGTGTCAGGCTTCCAGAGCCTCTGAATATTCAACACCTTTGAGACCACGAGGGGTTCTACCCTACGGGTGGTAGTGTAGTGGGTAACCCAAACGGGACAGCCCTACCCTAACGGTGTGAGCAAAATGAGAAGCGATTCGGGTCAGGCTACCTCTGGAAATACAGGTAGAGCTTGCAAACAACAGCTTTTGGGATCTAGCTCTCCATACTTAATACTTCAGCTTCAAATAAGCATTTAGCTCTTGGGTTTTTTTGGTTGTTGTCATTGTGAAAGATGGACAGGACTCTGCCTTGAGCGGTCAGACTCTGATCTTTCCCACTTTAATTGGGTGGTTAGTTGTATCTCGTCTTTTCTGAAATTATTTGCAAGAAATTGTGATTTAATCCATTCTGCACTTAAGAAATGTAATCAATCATTAGAAATAACTGCCAACGATAGGAAAATATGGTAATTTGTGTTAGTTTTGCAGACAAAGCGCTGATATAAACAAAACATAATTAAACATGCCCTCTTTATACATTTCATAAAAAGCCACAGTCCTTGGGTATTATAAATCTAAACTTATTTCTCTGATCTCAGGGCATAAAATGTGTTCCGTGAATTGTCTTGCTTCTTGTAGGAAAACACTGATAATATTTGCCTTGCAGGCAGCATAAAGCACAAAATGTAAAATAAAAATAAGTTATTAATCAGACTAACGGGCAACTTAAATGGAAAGCTGTCTTCTATGTCACATTAAAAATGATAATGAGCAACATTTCACAAGGCTATATTATTAAAAAATAAATAAATAAAATCCATGTTACACACAGACTCCTCAACCCATATCTGTGCTGAAGTCTCCAGGAAGCAAACAAGAAGGACAAGTTTTGTGGCTGGTTACCATGGGTATGTTGCCTGAGGAATACCTGCATTTCAACATGGCCATACCTACAACAGGTGTTGCTTTTTTATCTGCAGCTAACCCAGCCTGAGGCAACTGTGATCTTGTTTTTCCAAATTTGCATCTTAGTGGAAACAAAGTTTTACCTCAATTAAATACCTGTCACAGAGGGGAGAAAGGAGTAGGAATATGTTGTGACGCATATGAATATGCTGTGGTTTTGAAAGGAGTCTGGTAAGAGCTGGTTTTTTTTAATGATCTGTGACAAAAACAATGCAAAAAGGAAAACCCTGCCTTGAGGGCCAGTATGTTGCTCTTTGCTTCTCACTTGGAAATTAAGAAACTGAATTTTAAAGTGAAATTCATTGTATATAAATATAGCCTGTTCCTTAGCTCATCTCACGGGCACGTGCAGGCTGCTTTTGCTGTTTTCCTGAAGACATGGGCCAAGTTGTTTCACCCTTTCAAGCACAATTTGAGCAGAAGGTTGGTTTATGGGCAATATCCCTATTCTAGGAAGCTTATTAAAGCTTGTGCTTCTCTTGCTCAGGAAAAATAGTTCAATTTAGGTTGATCCTCTATGCTTGTGCATCATAGGAGCAATCCCCTGGCTAAAGGCTGTGATTGCCATTTTTTTTGCTAACAGCAACATTCTTTGGGCTGCCTTTGATGGTCGCAATTGGTATTTTCAAGGGGTGTGTGATTCATGTGCTTTCAAATACTGAGTGCAGTATGTAGGACAGACTAGCCCCAGTATTCTCCATTTGTCCCTGAAATCTTTGTCTCCCTCATCTGCCCCTGTCACAACATCACTGAGACTGTGCTGGGCACACCAAACTGCCAACATCTTCCTTATGAAAACTCCAGCATGGCCTATGGAGGGACAGATGAGATTTGCAGGGCAGAGCAACCTACAACAAGGAGACCAGCTGGATACTACTGCTAACTCTCAGATGACCCTGCTCTTGGGGCTGCCCTCTGGACAGGGTAGCTCTGTACAGTGTAGATTTGGCAATTTATTTTCTGCTTGTAGGTGTGTTCAGGGGCTCACCCACTGCTGGAGGTGTGCTTCCACTTCCCATACATAAATGAAATAGCAAAGCTTACTTTTTTTGCCTTGTGTATTTTTACATGGAATTTTGAAAGACAGGTGCTGCTTGTTGGTGTGTATTTTCTTGCAGGAGAAGATCCAGCTGTCAGATGAGCTTTTAGTAAGTAACAATTACTTGATCACCAAAGCAACCCTTAGAGATATTTTTTCCTAGCTAGACAAAAATCCTGTTTGCTCATCTCACCTGAAAATGTCAGTAAAACTATAAAGCTGATACCTTTTGGGAATCTTCTCCAAATCTCTCTCTGTGACAGCCCAAATATTCAAGTGCTTTTTCGGTTATAACTATACTTATGTCCAAAGCCAGTGAAGGTTATCAAGGCTTTTAGCTTCAGACAATGCTCTTGCTGGATGCTACACCTTCTCTGTGGCAAGGGCTAGAATTCAGCCCTCTGACATGCTTCACTCTCTCCATCTGGCTCTGTGTTTAGCTTTTCTTCACATTCTCATCCCATCCGTAGTGAGAAGCACCATGTGGAGAAAAAAAGGTGCTCTGTGTCCTGGGAGGAGCAGGACTGTAGAGTGAGCACAAGGCATCTGGGCAGACATCCTGGGTAGGCTGGGCATGAATATTAGCTGGGAACAGATCTATACATGTATCATGGCCCTTGATCCACATCCTCCAGGTATCTGCAGCTTAACTGCTACCCTGCCCATGCTGCTCTCAGGTCCAGAAATGTGAGAAAATGTTATTTTTATCAGAGGGAAAAAAAAAGGAGGAAAAAAGCCAGTGAAAACAGAAAGGAATGATAAAAATGTTTTAGTTCTGTCATGGTATGTAATAGACTCGTGTTGTCCCTGCTTCAGAGCTACGATAACAGGCACAATGGGGTATTGCTTTTCATGCAAGACAGTGCATTTGACTGGGAATTTCCATGTATGCTGTGCTTACCAGGTCCTATGCTTCCAGGAAAGTGTTGACAGTGAGGGCTTGTGAATTCTCTTCTTCTGCAAGCAGTGCCATATTTGACTGTCTCCTACAACCACTTACAGTAATGAAGAGGATTGGGGCTGGCTGGTCCTTAAAATATCTAGGTAGTCAGAAACTAGTTTTGGGACTACAAGGGAAAGACAGCAGCTTCCTTGGGTGGTGGTGTTCAGGCCAATAAATGTGGAGTATTTTACACTAGTGAAATGACCCATTTTATTACAGTGCCTGCAAGGGAGACCAGATCCTCCTCAGCCTCTGCTCATCACTTAAACATTCTTGTCTCCATCAGAACATTGCAGTGGATATTGTATATCACACAGCCACTGAAAGAGCTAGTTATCTTTTGAAGGAAAGTGTGTGCAGAGGATGAGAGCAGCTATTGGAGTGCTGAGTCTCTAGGTGACCATTATGGCAGGTATAAATGAAGGGTCTCAGGGTGAGTATTGATGTACACAGTCCTTGGGGGAAGGTCTCTGCACCCAACTAGTAAGAGACATGCTGCAAATCTACATGCTCTACTGTGTTCTAGGGAAAAGGAGAAATTCTTTTTTGTGTCTCTGTTTAAATAACCAGGTGGAACTAGGATTGACAAAACTGCATCTACTGGTACGTTCTTTTCAACTAGAATATAGCTTAATGATGCTGATTTTTTATTTGATTAGACTTATGTATCTTTTAGTGAAAGAAATGGAGTTGCCTAATTCCTCCTCCTTTTGAGATCTGTTTTTAGTTGGGAAATTTGAAACAAGGACTTTCTATATATATGCATATATATATGCATGGCACAGAACAATGTGAACTAAAAATATTTTGAGGAATGAGATGCTGAAAGTGTTCAGTTTGATTTTTTGATAGTCCCTTCCCAAGCAGCAGTCATCTTGGAGAAAATGTCCTCCCTGTATCTTTTTAATGTGTTCTCTCAAAGAACTTCCATTTTCTAGATGAATGTAGTAGAAGTTGGTTCTGATACTGGTGTCTATCTGGAGCAACTGAATCCTTTGGTATAAGAGTGAAGAAACTGGCCCACAATATGCCTTTTCACGAGTGATATAATTCATGTACTTCCTTCATTTTGAGTCTATAGTCCCTTAGTCTACATAAAGTTGTCAAGAGGGGAAGGTGATAGTCCTGGTCCCATTAAGACTAAGTCAGCAGGAGCTAGAGAGACAGAATATTCACATTTTGCTCAAAATAGGTAGAATTAGCATCATACACAAATGCACAGATCATTAGGGGTTGAAAGGGACCTCTAGAGGCCATCAAGTCCAACCCCCCTTCTTCAGCAGGAGTCTTAAAAGTCTCCAGAGTAAGAGACCCCACAACCTTCCTGTGCAGCCTGTTGCAGTGCTCAGTAACCCTTACAGTAAAGGTTTTCCTCATCTTGAGGTGGAACTTCCTGTGCTCCAACTTACATCCATTACCCCTTGTCCTATCACAGAGCGCAAGTGAAAAGTGATTGCCTCTTTCTTCTTGACACCTAGTCTTATATTTATAGAGGATGATGAATTCCCCTCGTAACCACCTCATCTCCAAGCTGAGAAGTCCCAGGTCTCTCAATGTCTCCTCATAAGGCAAGAGCCAATCATCCTCATGTCTTTCCATTGACATCTCTCAATCAGATCTCTGTCTCTCTAGAACTGGGAAGAATAGTCTGCATCAGACCAAAAGGCTGATATATAGGACTGTAATTTCAATCACGTATTACTGTGTCTTTCTTCTCACAGATTCTTACAGATTCTCCCTGGATCATGTCTTTTTCTTTTACTTGTTGGGTTGTTTTTTCTCAAGGATGATGTTACAGCTCTGTTTAGGGGTTGAGATTTTTTAATGCTTTTTTTCCAAGTCTGGAAAAGCAAATTACAACTAGGTAAAGAGAAATAAGTGAAGACAGTCTGAATTTAAAAGGAAAAGTATAAAGGAAAAGAAGAACTTGAGCTATAAAAGTAATGTAGGCACCACAACTGATGTAACTGATAAAAGGCTCAGACCTGACTGATCTACAGTTACAGAAATGCGCTTTGTGGGGATGAAGAACTGAAGATATGGGAAAGGACTTAAGTCTTCTATTAAGTTTAGTGATTAAGATGTTCATGAAGTCAGAAGAACTCTGTGGCAATACAACAACAATAATTTTGAAGGAGTAACTAGAATTACTGTAGTTCATGTTTTACTGTGTGTCTCCCCCAGGCAATGAATATACAGGCAGGTTCCTTCTTTATTCCTTATGTGTGAAAATAGCTTCTGCTCCTAAGAATAATCTTTTATGTTTAATGAAAAGCAAAACCAGATCATCTAAACCCAGGAGAAGCAGGAAATCTGAACAATGTGCTTCCTGTTCTTGGGGCTGTTTACGGGAAGCTGTATTTGTATGACAAAAAGTGTAATTTTTCATTATATCCAACTTCTCACATCAAATACTACTAATGCACTTCAGTTCTTCCTTTTCTGTCTAACTATTACCAGCTCATTTACCACTTGCTGAAGTGGAGGATGAGCCAAAGCTTTTATCTGTGGTTTCTTTTCTTCATTGCTAGAGTGCTGGTGTGCAGTGGAATCAGCAAGAGCTCCATTCTCTTCAGGCCCTGGTGCCCCACTCTGACTGCTCAGGTAGTTTTGTTCATTAGTTAGAACATTTATTTATCCAATAGATAAACGGGTTTTATTCGTTCCAGACCATTAGGAAGCCTTTTGCTGCCAGACCAGATATCTTTTTGTTAACTAACAACTTAGACATCAAATTTGGTGCTCAAATAAAAAAAAAAATCATGAAGTCTTTCTGTAGAAATGCATTGTTTGTCTTAGGTACTGCTGTGTCCCAAGTGTCATTTATAGAATCATAGAATTGTTAAGGTTGGAAGAGATCTACAAGATCATCAAGTCCAACCATCAGTCCAGTGCCACCATGCTCACTAAACCATATTTTCTATTATATTTCTATTATATTTTCTCACTACCTTTGGGGTTTCTGTTAGAGTGCTTTTGGTCAGAGGTGTTCTCCTTTATTTCGATGGTGACTGGTTATATGATCTTATCCCTACATTATATAAAGGCTGAGAATAAACTGTGCTTCCTGCTGATGGCAATGATCCTTGGTCTGGGTTACAGAACAGTCAAAACACTCCACCACCTCCTTGTGCAGCCTGTTCTAATACCTGACCATTCTTAGAGTGAATACATTTTTCCTAATGTGTAATCTAAACCTCTTCTGGTGCAACTTGAGACCATTTCCTGTTCTATCACTAGTGACTCAAGAGAAGAGAGTGACTCCCATTTACGGAGCATCTGGATTGTAACATGGTGTTTGCTGGGGATGTGAGACTAACAGGTGTGTCATGAGACATAAGACTAAATAATACATTTTGAGAAGAAATGAAAGGGGGGGGGAATAAGGAAATTAAATTTATTTCCAGAAATTAAGCTATCTGTGTCAGTCCCTAGTGAACCCCAACAGACTTTTTCATGTCTTCCACTCTAAAAGACTAATGTGTCTCCCAGTGCAGTACACAGATCAGTCTGTGAGTGATGCTTTACACATCAATATTCAGCACAGTTGTGCTGATGCACAGTAGCTAGTTCCTGCATGAATGGATTCTTCAGCATTAGTGGGAAAATTTATTCTTACATCTTGTCATCCTCTTGAAAAGCTTTGTCTTTCTTCAACAGCTTAGGTGTCTTGGGTAGTCATGAATTGCAGAAGTTCTCATGATCTCAAGTGCTTTCTGCATACCCTGCATCATGGAGGGAACTGCCCTTCTCTGTGTTGATAATGGAGCTTTCCCCCAGTGAAACACAACGGCATCCATAGCAGCTACAACACAGTAACAACAGCGTTTAATCCCATGGTGAAGAGAAATAGGACTGGAGGAAGGGGTAAAAGAAGAGATTAAATAAATCGGATACAACCCTTCAGGATGGAATCTTGCCAGGAATCGCCTGGCAAAGTAGAGTATCAGTAGAGTATCTCAGAGACATCAATTATCTATACATTTAGGGATGTATCATGTTCTAATCAAACAGAAGTTTAGAAAAAGGGTTTTATGACCATATATACCACAATTTCATGGCCTTGTTTTGGATAGTGTATTTTGCAAGGCCTATACATCCACAGCTGAACAAAGAAAGATATTTCAACCTTAGATACTGTGGTTAGTGAAATTCAACCACAACAATGAAAACAACTGAAATCTGTTATGATTTTGAATTTTCTTCATTTGGAATCCCAACCAACTAAGAATGAAGTGTTGGTTTATGACAGCAAAAATGTAGTAGTTTTGGATTTTAGAGTGTGAGTTTTCCTGCAAGTTTCTTCTCAGCAGAGTGGAGAAAGTTGTGGTGATCCTTCATATACAGTTTGGAGAATAAAATCCCAAACACAAAGGTTCCTGTCTTAGAGGATGCAATTCATGTAGCTCCAGATGGCATTCTGAGGAAAGAAAAGTAATTGTCCAAGTTGCTGCAATTAAAGAAATCACAGGTGTTGGTTCTGTACTGAAAAAATGCTCCTGCAATGGGCATGCTTGCTTAGGGTTTACTGGTGTAATCCCCATTTTCCCTCTGGGAAACCAGAAGGATTTTTGAAAACACAGAAGAAATCTTTCAAGCAAAGCTACTTCACATCTTAGTGGAATAAAAAGCTCTCTTATCGTACAAAAGGTAATATTGTTGTATTGTGCTTTGGAGAGTCAAATAGCTTAAGGATATAGGGCTTCTTTCTTCTTCCCTTGCTGCTATAATTCTATTGACGTGTATAATTTCTTCTGCTTTTCACCAGATTTGTTTGTGCTGAGTCATTTCAGTCTCTCCTGTTTGTCAGTGTGGTGCTGAGGAAAAGACCTTCATTGTGTAGTTAGCAGTCTCAGGCAGAAGCTACCTGCCGCTCTGCACAGGTCCACTGGAGCTGGACCCAAGTCAGGGGGGACCCTTACCCTTCACACTGTGGTCCCCACTAGCATTCCCCTCCTGAGCCTCTCCTGGGCAAGATGCAGCTGCTGTACTTTCTCAGGACATACTGGATAGGAAAGGGCCAGAACCTCTATGGTAAATCCACAGCAGTGCACAGCCACCACCTCCTTGTCATGCTAGATCAAGTCCTAGAGACAGGAGTGGTGTCACAGCCAGCCGTTCCCACAGCTACATGCCATTGAACAATAAAGGGCTGTGTACTCTAATGATGATTAATTACATTTTCTCATATCTTTCCATCAATTAACTGGAAATGTTGCTTTGTTTAAATAATTGTCTTTTGGTAAATAAATGCATAAACACTACTTTAAAGCATTTTGGGGTCTAATTATACTTATCTGAAAGTTAACAGATTCAAGATGTGATTTGTATTTTAATTGTTTCAATTTATGGTAAAACATGGTGTGTGGTATTGATTTTCTGAACAGGCTGATCCCTGTTGGGTAGGAATTAGAGGATAGATTTAGAGGGTAGATTTAGAGGGTAGATTTAGATTAGATATTAAAAGGAAATTATTTACATTGAGAGTTCTGAGGCACTGGAACAGTTTGCCGAGGAAGGTTGTGGATGCTCCAGTCCGTGGAAGTGTTCAAGGCTGGGATGGATGTGGCTTTGGGCAACTTGGGCTGGTGAGAGGTGTCCTTGTCTATGGCAGAGTGTTGGAACTAGATAATCTTTAAGGTCCCTTCCAACCCAGACCATTCTATGATTATGTAGTTCTACTGGATGAAAATGAGGAACTGAAAATGTTTTTCTCAAACTGATCTACTTGTAGAGCAAAGTTCTGTCCCCAAGCCTGTGTTTATGCTGGAAACCCATTGAGCTAAGCCTCTCAGCCAGATTTCAAACACAACTTAAAGACATGTGGACCTGGCTGTGATGCCCAGTGGAGTTTAGCCTCACAGCCCTGGCCTCTGTGCTGTAATTCAGGTGCTGAAGTTGCAGAGTCAGATTAGCAGGGCTGGATGTGGCTTCCAGTCCAGTTCAGTCCCATTTGCTTTGACAGAGATCATGGATAACTCACGCGCTGTGCCTGACCTTAGGGCAACAGAGATCACAGCTAAATCCCCATGATCTAAATGTATCAGGCTCTTGGACTCACTTACCTTAAACCCTTTCATCTCCCTGCCCTCTCTAATAGCAGAGGAGCACTGTGTCACTGTGGTTTGTTATTCTCATTAGCTTCCATTAGCTGAAACACTGGGGGCCTGTCTCTGGCTCAGAGAGGTGCTGTGTCCAGCCCTAGTAAAGATAAGGAATGTCCTGAGGCTATGGTGAGGGTCAGTTGGTAGAACAACCACCAGAGAGAAGAGAGAACCAGGAGAACCAGTGTCAGCAGCACAGCCTGGGGCACCCCAGCAGTTTTCCTGGTGGCTGAGAAGTGCTTCTTCATAGGGAATGGCAAGAAAGGATCTGCTGAAGGACAATGTGCTGCTGCCTTGCTGCTCTCACAGTACTCCTGTGCTGCCACAGAGCCTCTGTGGATCCTTACGCAAGGAATGATGAAGCTGGTTACTTCAGGCAGCCTCTGCACTCATGCCCTGCTGGGGCTCAGCATAGGGAAGATCATTCCTGCTCCAAACAGTGTGTCTGTGGCCACGGACCTCTTACATTATCAGCCCTCTGTCTTAATTTCCCTCTCTCTAAAACAAGGGTAATATTTCCTCAGTTCAGAATGGTGTTAGAAGGTTAAAATCACAAATCTTGAGGGGGAATAAGGCAAGACAGGATAAGAACAGCAATGTAAACAAAGAAAACAGTTCTCTGCTATATTTTCCTTACCCAAAACGTATTTGCGGGCTTTTCTGAGTTTGACTTTTTTTCAAGATAAGGAGAAAAGAATGAACAGCAGAAAAAGTCCTCCCACGCATTCAAACAGAATTTGCATTTGACTGTATTAAAATTTTTCTTAAATTGCAATTAAGCAATAAATCTTCCCCAGTTGCAAAAATAAAGAGAGTGGGGTGGGGGAAATTTATTAGATAATGTAATCTTTCAGGCATTTTTTAATTTCCTTCTAAGATCTAGAATATCAGTTGGAGTCCCAGGTAAAATAGGATTTGAGTTTTCAGCCACAAGTTGTGACTCAAAGTGCTTAGCTAAATTAAACAGAACAGATGTGAAAAATAAGATGAGAGCTATGCATGGGGCTCTCAAACCACTCTCCCACCCCCATTGAAGAGCCCCTACTAATTCCCCTTTGTTGACTAAAGTCTGCAATTCGATCCTAAAAGCTTGTCAGAATTAAGCACAATGCTTAATAGAAGTTTACATTTTAACTGTTTTTCTTTGATATTTGACAAGGACATGGGAAGTAGCTCCAGAACTTTCTCCTGGGCCAATTTGCTCAAGGTTGCTGTGAATCACGCTTCCCCTTGGGCTGCTTGCCCCGGGGACTGCACTTGAGACCCGGCACCTGTTAGCTGCCAGAGCAATTAATAATAAATTAAAAAAATAACCCCTTTACATTGCATCAAAGCTTCAGCACAGGAAAGAATTTTACCTTTTAGGTTTCCAGAAGTAACCTCTGCCCCAACACTTGTGCAGTGTGTGGAGGAGCAGATATTTCCTTTTCCTCAGAGAATACTAATTTTTTACGAGAGAATCAGGGAATAAGGAGAAAAAACCAAGGAAAGATCAGCCTTGTTACATCCTTTCTAGTAAAGACTACTCCATTATCCAGTGTCCAAACATTTAACAGCTAAAGAGAAAAGGAAATACTAGAAATCCCAAATATTGTTCTGGATCGGTGGAGCCTTTCAGCTTACGTTGCTCTGTGCACCTTCTGAGATGGAGCACGGTTTGTCTTACTGCGGATATTTCAGTTTGGGAGATGACAAGTGTATCATGGCCTTTTTTTCCCCCCTTTGTTTTCTTTTTTTTCCTCCCAAGTAGCTGCACATTAAGGAGATAAGTGAACTTCAAAGGGCTAAATACCAATAGGAAGATGGAAGATGGCCACACATAAAGCTCTGCTGCTTCTGCCAACCCCTTTAGTAGCCAGACAAGGTCACTGATCAGGGTAATTTGCAGGAAAAGTCAATTTCTCAAGTACCCAAGGCAGGTGTTGTGCCATTCTGTGACAATTTACTGAAACTAAATTGAGGAAGTTGAAAAAAGCAAAGGTCATGAACCATGGGAGAAAGGAGGGAAGCAAAGTCTCTTTGACTGTATTTTTAACTCCTTTTCAACCAAAGCATATTTACAAATCACTGAGCCTGTTTCCACTTAAAAAAAAAAATAAAAGAAAATCCCACTTGTGTAACACAGACCTGTTTATGAAAAACTGAGATAAAACCTCATTGCATGGGAGGAACCACAAAGGCTGGTTAAGGAATATCCAGAATGATTCAATAGGAACTCTTAAAGACTAAAGGGGAAAATAAGCAATTAGCTTTTCTCACTGAAACATTTCTCATAGATTTTGTGTCAAAAAAAAAAAACCTGGCTGAAAGTAGATAGGATGGAAGTGAAAGGATTAAAACATATCTGAGAAATTTGAAGCAAGTTACTGAAATGGCTGCAGAAGGAGAGAAAGGGGGTTGGTGTTATAAGAGGCATCTGACCATGTCTCTGCTTTAATTGTACCCCAAAATTAACTTCTTAGACTTGGGGATTTTTCAGAGAACTTTGCAGCACCCTTCCTGCTCAGCCTGGGTTTCCCTCCAGATCCAGATCTTTCCTCAACTTTTCATTGGGGTATGTCTAGAGCATGTCTGCCCTGAAAGGTGGACACTGTTCCTGGGTTGTGACACTTATTTGGGCCCTTCCAGCCCCTGTGATCCTGTTTCTTGACCTCTGCTGTTTGATGGCAAGACAATACAAGAAAATGCCTGAGACGGTCTCAGTGCCAACAAGATTTGCCAAGGCTCTGAAATAAGAGGCACAAATAGGAGTGAAGAAAATGTTGACCCTGCCTTAACAAACTTTTTTGCCAAAACAGAGTTCCACAAGTGTTATTCATCCGTTATGTAGAAGAGAGGAATCCAAGACACAACAGGCTGCATGAGGTTCAGATGAGTAATGGGAAGATTCCAGTCTTATTTCCTTCCTGTCAGCACAGTTTATGAGCTGATGACTCCTTACAGTGTAGGAGATGTTTGAGTACAATTACAGCAAGCCAGTGTTTGTCTGACAGTGGTGTGGAAGACACAGTCATAGAATCATAGGATCATCATCAATGTTGGAAAAGATCCTAAAGATCATAAAGTCCGACTCTCCACCCTACAACCCAAGCCCCAACCACTAAACAATCTCCTGAAACACCATGTCTACCTGTTTCTTTAATATCTCCAGGGATGATGCCTCTACAACCTGTTCCTGGGCAGCAAAACCCACCTCACTACAACCTCCTTTCAGGTAGCTGTAGAGAGCAGTAAGGTCTCCCCTCAGCTTCCTCTTACCCAGGCTAAAACTCCCTAGCTCCTTCAATCCAAACTGGCTGTGTCCACCAAAAAGGAGCAAAACGAAATGAAACCACATCAACACTTTTCCTCCTGTGCTCCTTACTGAGCAAATATTCATAGTATTGTTGGTGACACAACTTTCCTTCCTATTCCCTGTTATAAGATTATTTATTTTATGCTGCATTTACACAGGCCATGGGTGGTGTTTAGCTGTGCCTCTGGCCAGGAAGCCTGTGTGGTTTATGTGGCAGCAAAAGACCATTCTCTTGTGTTTTGTGGGCTTGAAAAAATCTGTCTTGAAGATAATATTTTGAAAAGGAATATCCTTTTCATTTGAAATAGGTAGACAAGGTGGAAATGGTTGGACATATTGTTAGATCTACACAGATTGAAAAGAGTGAAGTTGGTTGATTGAGTTTGTACCTGTATACTCAGCAGAATGGATGGACTTTGACATGAATGTGGATAATTAGAAAGTGGTTTTGACTGGGATTTCAGTCCTAGCTACCTTGGATGTTTGCAGAGCACAAAAGGGGCCACCAAGCAACTGTATGGGCCACTGGCTCACAGTGCCCAAGCTATAGAATTTCATAGCTCATGTTTAGCCAACTTTAAGTCTGTGGTGTGTGAATATGGGGACATTCTTGGTACATGAGCACATCCTTCTGACACGTGGGGCTGGTGTAAGCTGTGGGAATAGGCACTGCATCAAGGATTGGAGTACAGGTGTGAACTCAGGATGCTGGAAAGAGGGATCAAGCATTCACACAATGATGTGCTTGTGGGATATACACAATCCAAGAAAACCATAAAAGGGAAGAAAATCAATTCCACCAGAAACACCCCATGCAGGCAGACCTCAAATGCCAAAGGAAAAACCAACATTTCAGAAAACCAATCTTTTATTTGGATGGATGCATCCAGTGCTCCACAGCAGGGGTTAGTAGTAATTCCGCATTGTGGCTGCCTAGTGAAGATGTGAATCCATGGTATTTTGAGAGATGCCTGTGGCCTCTTAGACAAGGGTGGTCAGAGATCTAAGAGAAGACATTGAAAAATACTTTGATGTCTGAAAATAACAAACCTTAACAATCAAAGGTGCAGCAGTCATACTGCATCAGCTCCTGAAAGGGAACAGGTTTGTTCCAGCTTTTGTTTTTTTGAGTAGCTTTTGCCCCTTTTCCACCAAAACCAACTGTGTTGATGTCTTGGATGTGCAAAGAAGTCCAGTAAAAGCAAACTTCTCTTTGCAGTTCCTCTCAGAAACAGTAGTTTGGGGCATACTGACCTGGAAGTGAGTGGCCCATTTCCTGATTTTGTTTCTCTCCCACAGTACAGAAGGGTCAATCAGAAAAGCTTCTTTTAAATATGGAGAGGATATGATTAACCTCTCAAATGAGTCCAGCCCCACTGCAGCATCCCTTCTGCTGGCTAAAGATCTCTTTATGACACTGGGAGGTAATTGTTTTATGTGTCTGTGCTATTCCCAAGTGCTGCTGGTCATATCAGCTTCTCAGTCAGACCTTCTAGAAATACAATCTGTAAGTTCCTTGTAAGTGCAAGACTATTTTTATTTAGCTGTTTGAGGGCCCCATTGCCTGAAAACCAATCCAGTTGTTTAACTTTGAGGAAAAAAGCCCTAATCTCTCTTGCTTCTATCCCATGTCTTTTACATCCTGAGACTGGAAACAATCTATATCCTAAACACTCAAGGTTTCAGGAATGTTAAATCTGAAGGCTGTATCTGCAGTGGGCAAGAGGACATGAGTTAGTTAGTCAGGCAAATAAACAAACACAGTAAAACACACAAATAAAGCCACCACACCTGCAAGAATGTTAGATATGTTAAAAGGGGTTGCATCCCTAGGCGAGCTCCACTGGTTCACTTTTCATCACCAATGACCATGTTACACATGCAGCTGGTGACATTACTTAGCCTCCAGCAAGGTCAGAGCACGCCGTGAAGTGAACAGAGGGAGAACTGTTCCCCTGTTTGTAGCAAAAACATGGTCAGAAGTGATTTGAACTCCAGCTGCAACTTGGCCTGCTTAATGATATCTAAGCAGTACTGCTGCTAAGGGCCAGCTTCCCTTTCTTGTGGAAGCATCTCACTTCCATGAGGCTACCTTTAAGACAAAGATACATGAAAAATATCACGATATCTCATGCAGCTTGTTTTTATAGGTCTCCCTGAAGTGAATGATAGGGAAATTGGGATTCATCAGTGAGTTACAATAGGGTTTTTTTGTTGTTATTTATAGGCATTTAAATATTATCATCTGAGTTTGTGGCAAAGTGGATTCAGGACAAATTTTGAAGATGGTTAGTGGTGCCTGGCTCATTCAAGTGCTTACTCAGGCTCTCAGAAATGCCCATACAGCTATATCTAGCTCATAATAAGAACAAGATCTTATCTCTTAAGGCATCTGAGTACATTTAAAATCTAGACAATGATGTTTCAGAATGCTACGATAATAATCAAAGGAATTCCCCAGGAATGAGAGAACTTAAAGAGGAATTAAAACACAGGCTGGTGTTCCGAACTGTTTATGTGCAATGAAATACACTGCACACAAACTCTCCTTGATACAGAACTTACTATTTATTTAATTTCCATTAGTGGGGATGTATGGGAATTCTTAGGCCAGTTAGTCATATTGCCTGGTTGGTAGATTTAATCAAAGGCACTATCTGAAAAACATGGTTCATTCCGAAAAACTTCAAGTTTTGCCAATTGCTAAAGGGGTTAATGGAGGCTGTGCATGAGGAAGATAACCTAGGTTTAAAAAAACTATAGTCATCATTGTTCATTTATTCTCTTTATTGAGGTAATTTAATTATCATATAGACACAAACATTTGCTCCCATGCTGGGCTCTTCACATCTGTTAGTAGAGATTTGATTAGGTCTACACAAATGTGCTAGATTATACCATCTAGTTGGTGAAATTCAAGCCACCTGGATATTTTAGCAACATCAATAAGAATAATTCTCTTTTTCCAAATCAGTAAATCCAAGATATATTAAAAAGAATTAATTAATGAGTACCAGATAGGCAAAACAAACATTTGACAATGAATCATATTATCAAAGGTTTTGTGGGAGATCCCTCTCAGCTTATGTTTAGATGTCAAATTATATTACCAAAACTAAACAATCTGTTAAACCGATCTCTTAATGCAATAATTCTCAGCACCATACTCTCTTTTCCCAAAGTCCTTCATGAATGCAGTGCTGCATTTAAGGACAACAGTAGTTAAAGCACCAGCAATAGAGTTACGTTAAGTCATTAGTATGAAACAGCTGACTCCTAATGTATTTAGTGCCACTACAGTTTTGGGTTGGTTTTTTTTTTCATCACGTAGACCTGATGATGAAAACTACTAATCACCCAAGGAGCCATTATGCATGTGAGTCAAGCCAGGGTGACTGCATAGGAGCATTAACGCCCTGGCTGTGTGTTTCTGGATTATGCTTTTAGAAAGTGAATGACCCAAAAAGCTCACAGGGAATGTGTAGTAAATACAGCTGTTAAGATTACTTACAGTGATATTAAACCTAAAAAAAGGGGAGAAAAAGCAGCTGTTGTCCTCTGGAGGACTTCTCCCAAAGTTAGTTTAGTAACTGACACAGATGTGCCATTCTTTTCTTTTTTTTCTGAATCTCCAGAAGGAAGTTACATTAATTAATTTAGGAAGAGTCTTTTTTTTAAGAACTTTAGTCAGAGGGAACACACGGGAACACACCTTCACTCTGGAAGTATTTCTGAAAATACTTGCTTTAAGTCACTGAAAAATTTATCTAAATAGGTATAGAATTATTTGAATTTGCTTTTAGTAAGTTCTGACACTGGAAGAGAAGAAATGCAGAGCAGTCTAACCACCAGTTCCTGGACCCCAGGAAATGTGGTGAGTAGGAGTGCCTGTGCAAGTTCACACACATTCTGCTCCCCAGACTCCTGTTACCAAACATCTAAAATGAGAAACATATTAGCAATTTGTTTTGTTCTTCACCTTATGAGGCAAAGTTGAGCAGAGTTTAGTTTCTTGGTATGAAGAGATTTGTTTCTGGATGGGAGGCTGATGGCCATGTCCAGCCTGGGGAGAACATCCCAGTCCCACATCAGACTGGATACTGCCTCTATAGTGCTTTCCAGAGGCCTTTGTCATTGTTGGATATTGCTCTTTCAGATCATAGAATCACAAAATGTATTGGGTTGGAAAAGACCTCTAAAGGTCATCTAGTCCAAACCCCCTACAACAAGCAAGGACATCTCTAAGTAGAACAGGTTGCTCAGAGCCCCATCAAGCCTGACCTTGAATGGCTCCCAGGGTGGGACCTCCACCACCTCTAGTCAGTCTGCAGCCAGAGAAGGGGGTGATGTTTCTGACACATCTGTGCTTTATGCTCATGTGTCCCTACCAGATGACAGCTCATGACACTTGAGGTGATGTGGTGGCACAACAGATAAAGACTGAAGGGATTGTAGTAGCCTAAGAAAAGTGTTTGTCTAGGCACAGTCTTGTCAGAAGTGGTGTTAAGGCTTATGTTAGAACTTGTCACTGCAAGAGCAAGTTGGAGTAAAAGCTTTCTAAATCCATATAATCATCCTTAATTGTTTACATAATGAAATTATTTTTCAAAGAGAACAATTGAATGATGATGATTCAGTCAAAAGAATTTGCTTCTAAATCTCCAAACTAGCCTCCTCTGGGAAGATTCATTATCAGGAGGATATGTCTTCAGTCTAAGGTAGTTAGATGTCTGTGCAACATGCACAGTACATAAACACACCTGAAGCAGAAAGTGACTGGGTGGGTGGCAAACCCACCCCACTGCAGCTTTGGGAAGCCTGCAGAAATTTACTAGGTTTGTTTTGGCCTATCTGTTACACTGAATATAAAAAAATAGGTGCTGTGGTTTTGAATCCACAGGATATGGAGAGATCCCTAAGAGGCACTAGAGGTGGCCACGGGGCTGAAGCAGAGGTTGAAGCTGTATTTTTATTATTGATGAGCCAGCAGTGTGCCCAGGTGGCCAAGAAGTCCAACAGGATCCCTGTATCGTGAATAGTGTGATCGGCAGGAGAAGGGAATTCTCGTGCCCTTGTACTTGGCCCTTGTGAAGCCTCATCTTGAGTACTGTGTTCAGTTCTGGTCTACTCATTATAGGAAAGACATTTTGATGCTGGAGTGTGTCCAGAGGAGAGCTACCAAGCTCATGAGGGTTTAGAGAATAAGTTGTATGAGGAGAGGCTGAGGGAACTGGGCACATTTAGTTGGGAAAAGAGGAGGCTGAGGAGGGACCTCATTGCCCTCTACAACCATCTGAAGGGAAGTTGTGGAGGGGTGGGTGTTAGCCTCTTCTCTTTGGTGACTGCTGACAGAACCAGGGAAAATGTTTTGAAGTTGAGGCAGGGGAGGTTTAGATTAGATCTTAGGAATGACTCGGTGATCTAGGAGGTCCTTTCCAACTATGATTATTCTGTGATTCTGTAAACTCAGGAAGGAGGATGGATTTATAAACATTGATTTATGCCCTTGGTGTTCTGCTGAGAACATGTTGGGGCAGAGTCTTTCCAGTTAGTTGCTTTTTGTTGATTTTTTGTGAACTTCTGAAAGTTGGTGCTTTTTAATAAAGTAATATAAATTAGCAAGATTTGTTTAAAAGGCTTTTAATAGTACAAGAAGAGATATATTCTGTGGCTATTTCACATCTTTTATTTCAAGTCAGTACTAGAATTTTAATTATTGTTATTTCCTGTGACTATGCTCAATTCGTACAGCAAAACTGGCCTGAAGAATTATCAGTTTAATTAATTCATTGTATTTTGAGTTGCATACCACAACACAGCTAGCCACAGGGCTTAAGGTCCACAAAACTATTAGAGTTTTATGGAACTGGTTTAAGTTCTTATCCCACCTTCATTATAGCCTGGATATGACTTGAAATCAGATCTTATTACATGAGAAACAGTGTTGTAACAGGACTCAGCAATGAAAAGGCAGGTCCTGCAGGGCACCTACAGCACCTTCTTTTACTCTCTGTAGGATAGCAAAGTCTTTTTCGTGTTGTGAGACACTATTTTTCCCATCTTGTTCAACACAGCAGTCTGCAGGTGCTGGGTATGATCACATGTAGTTCCTACCTAAGGTGTGTCTCAAGCTGTAATTCAAGTAATAATAATAATAGCAATAATAATAGTAATAATAATAATAACAATATTGTATGGGAAGGTCCACAGTTTAAAGCTTTCTTAGACTTAAGTCTAAGTAAGACTGCTAAAAAAATTCTGCAGGACATTTTATCTGTAGAATTCTGCACTGTATTCTAACAAGTAATACATCCTTATTCCCACTCTTCACACTTGAGGGAAGATACAGATGCAGCTGCTTTCCTGAGATTCTGGTTTTTGGTCATAGAGAAGGTTGCACTTCACTAACATATCCCAGTATTTTATAGTGACTGGAGACCATTTAATGGAGTACAATGGGGAACAATTGGCACTGGGATAATTGAAAGACAAAGTTGAAAAGGTAGTTTAGAACAGGGAAAATATGACAGGAATGGATTTGGGAAGGTGCTACTTTAAAAATTGGATAGACTTGTAGCAAAGAGTTTGGTGTTTCTGGAGCTAGAGAGACCTCCTGCAAGTGTTCAGAGACAACCAGAAGCAGTAGTGATCATTGAGCCATCAGGGATGACATCTGAGGTTGGGAAGTGAAGACACCCAGACTCAGCATTCAAGAAAGACTCTGAGGTGCTGGAGCATGGACAGAGAAGGGCAACAAAGCTGGTGAAAGGCCTAACCAACAAGTCTTTTGAGGAGCAGCTTAGAGAGCTGAAGCTGTTTAGCCTGAGGAGAAAGAAGCTGAGGGAGACCTTACCACTCTCTACAACTACCTGAAAAGATGTTGTAGGGAGGTGCGTGCTGGTCTCTTCTGGAGATAGAAAAAGAGGGAAGGGCCTCAAGCTGCAGCAGGGGAGGGTTAGGCTGGACATTAGAAAAACTTTTTCACTGAAAGAGTAGTCAGGGCTTGGAACAGGCTGCTCAGGGAGGGGGTTGAGCCACCATCCCTGCATGTGTTCAGAGATTGATTAGATGTGGTGCTTAGCAATAAGGTTTAGTGAGGAACTTGTTGGGGTAGGGTTATTTGTTGGACTTAATAATCTCAAGGGTCTTTTCCAATCTGCATGATTCTATGATTCTGTGATTCTAATCGATTAATGCTGCTGCGGGAGTATGAAAATGGCCAAGTTAAAGTGCTTGCTTTTCTAGATCTCAGACAAATACTGCTGTGAGTTTGACTTGTGTGCTGATAAAGCATCCTGTTAATAAAAGTTTGTTGATTGTCCAAACCAAATGCAAATGCAGAAAAGTCTAGAATGTCTTTAAATGGGCTCCATATTGAAGTCTGTAAGAATCAAAGGCAGAAAAGAACTGATTGATATTGAGCCCTTAAAAATCAATTCTTTAAGAAAATGCCTGTCATTATTCAATCTTTTGGAATAACGAATGATGAAGTGTTTTCAGCTGTAGGAGACACAGTATGGGCAGCTGCTGGTCCTGACTCAGGCTTGTGCTATTGTCAGGAGGCAACAGCATCACAGACCTTAATTGAGGAATAACTAGTCTGAAAAAAGAGAGAGGTTGAAGATTTTCGTGAGCAACTGTAGTCAGACATAGACTATTTACCAAACAGGCCACACCTAACCAGTGTCTTGGATTCATTCTCTGTTCCAAGTATTTTGATTGGTTCACACAGCATGTTTATCCACAGAACCGATTCATCTCCAATCTCTATTTGTAACTGCTGTTAAAAGTAAACTTGAGAAGGGCTTAGCTGACTTGATAGTAATCTAGAAAGACAGAAAATAGGCCTTATAGCTGGTTTGTGGTTAATTATTGTAAACTCCTATCTGTAATTTACTCCTTCCCAAAATGGAAAAGAGAGTTTTGCTGAAGTGTGCATCATGTAACATGGAGTTACATCCCAGGCAGTGACATGGCATTGTGCAACTTCATACAGCTGGATCAAATGCAACACATTTGTTCAATGTATCTGAACAAAATGCATGGGTCTGTTCTAGTAGAAAAGACATTTTCAGAGGACCCAGTTTGACAAGCCTGGCTTATGCCAAATCGCAGTCTGTAATGGAAATGCTAATCACCACATTTTTCTGCAACTCTTGCAGAAGCAAATCCAGACTATCTTTTAAGTGAGGAATATTTCTTTATGGTCTTCAGATGTTTATAAATATACACAACCTAATCTGATTAGGACCAGACTCTACATGCTGCTTGCTCTGAGAAAAGGGCAGAAAGTTCTTGCCTGCAGCCTGTGAATTCTGTTCCATTGTACTTCTGGTTTTACAATATCAGAATGCATCTAAGAAAGTATTAAACAACAGCCAATTCTTTGTTGCTCTGTCTTCTTCTGGAGTAAAGTGTGTGTGCACTAGTTACGTGGGTAAAGCCAACAGGAAAAATCTTGGAGGACTACAATTTTTTTCTTGCAGAATGCACTTTAGTTGAAATGAAAGTATTTGATGCAATGGTATCAATTGTGAGGAGAATATGGAGCAGAGGAAGAAGTAAGAAGGGATTCTTACAGAGCTTGTAATGTGTAAGCTTTCATTTTTGAAGTGGAGATCTTTTAAAATTATGCTGCTTTCAGTATTGCAATAACCAAAGTACAATTTTTCAGTGTGGGTGAATATAATGCTTCAGTTGGTTAAAGGAAAGTCATGAGGAACTTCTAATTTTTCTGTCTTTCATCCCACATCTGAATTTGATTGTATTTTAAAGTAGCATATTCCTTCATGAAATAGAATGTCTAGCCTCCTCACAGATTCCGCTTGGGGAATTTATCTTACTGCTAAGCAGCTCTGGGCGATATTAAAATTGCCTAACTAACTTCCACATAGGTCTCGGATCCATTGCTTGGCTCTGTGCCTTCCAATCTGGCTCACCAGTAGGAAACAGTAGACTTTGAATACCGTTTTAAATTTGGTCTGTCTGAATATGTCCTTCCATCCTTTTCATAAGATTCATTCTGTAGCTCACTTACATTGACTATTACTAAGCTCTCTAACAGCTTCCAAATGAAATTTTGGCTCATCTGATTTAATGTCATCTTGTAAAACAAAAAAGGGCAGATCTTGAGGTGTCTATATGCAGGCTGGGACCTCTTTCCACCTCCTCATTTCTCCTCCCTGAGAGATACATAATATGACCAATGGTTGGTGGTGAAATCATAAAAATTCATCACTTGTTCACAGAGTGGAAGTCAAGAAAGAATGAATGGTCAGGAAGACAATTTTTTAGTGTAAGGTAATGTTGACCTTAGCAGGAATAATTTGTGCCCTTCAGCATCTGCAGCTGTGTAATAGTCACAGGGGAGTTGTCTGACTCTGAATATGTATATATATATTTTAAAATGTGTCAGCCAAGTCAGAACTCCAAATGTGAAATGTATTGCTCGGGAACACTGGGAGGATTTGTGTCTCTCTCTGAAGAGCAGTGGTGTAGAGAGCAGTGAGAGATACAGATGCAGTTGGAACATTTTCATATCCTGATGAGGACAGGCTTTTTGCAAGACAGCTCACGTTAGGGAAGAGAAAATAGTTCCATTTCTCTCAGACTTGCATCTGCAATTTCACAAAAAGGAAAGTAACACTACAAAGAAACACACTGAGTAACTTTAGGAAATACTTGAGTTTTCATCAACAGTAAAGGAATTCTTCAGAAATAAATGATGATAATATATGATATAAATGAATAACCATGCTGACTGGCAAGTCTTTAATAGATAGATTCAATGGCCTTTAAGCATTATGAATAAATGAAACACCTGTCTATGAAACTCAGTGGATGTCTATTGACTCAACCATGTTCCAGTGGTGATATTGCACCCATTTGTGGCTATCAGTATCCTTACCCATGACTTTCATTGCTGTAGCACAAATCGAGTTCTGACATGGCTACCATTGGTGTTTGTTGCTGAGTTGGGCACTGTAAGCAACAAATCAAGAAGATCTGGATGCAGAACCGGCAGACTCACAAAAAGAGGCACAGCAGAAGTGGTTGATATTCATAAGTGCAACCTATACCTCTTCTGCTCTATCCAGAAAAGTCCAAAAAGTCTTCTCATTGGGGTAATCCAGGTTTGTCAGAATTCCTATGGACTCCATACTGACAATTTCAGGGGGATTCCAGTTTGTGACTGTGACTCACTGTTTGTGCATAATGTTGCTCCTTTCTGAAATGTAGTGATTTTCTCATGGTCTGCCTTACTGTTTATGCACATTTAACATCCCTTTGCTAAATACTTTCAGCCTATCCAAGAAAAATCAGTGGGTTGCATTGGCACAATCATGAGTATTCTAAAAGCTGTAGTGTTTCCTCTTTGCCAATGTACACATTGGGAAAAGTGTCAAGGCAGATAATTCTGTATGTCCTTCTAGAGGCACCATGTTTATTCACAATGATATATTGCATCCCAGTCCTGGCTTCTGAATGAGCATCAGTGATACATTTATGGCAGATCTGTAGCTTCTGTACGACTTCACAGAAATGAAGGATGAACTATCTCCTCTTCCTTTTTGCCTTGTTCAAGGCAAAAAAAAAATGACTGCATTCAGGGTAGAATATCTCTCTGTGAAGCTCTCTGAAGAAAGAGCTGTGCACCCATGCTATGGGCAGAATTTGGCTAGCTGGTGTAGACACAATTCAATATAAATAGGAAAGCATTGCTTTCGTTTCGCTTGATTGTTCTAGTAAGACAGAAAATCATCAGAAGGTGAATCACTCTTGCAGCTGATACTTGCCAAGACATGAAAAAAGGGGGATGGCCTGCGAAATAAAAGGCAATGGGAATAAGAGTGAAAACAAAAGAGTTGTTCAAAAATACTAGATGCTATTGCATGATAATGGAAAATAATTGCTAAAACCTATGAATGTTACATCTGGATTGCTGTCTACCCTGTGTGGGAATTCCTATATGAGTTTAAAGTGTCATGCTGTAAATTAATGAAGATAAAATTAAACACTTGTAATGTAAAATGTTACATGCCTTCTCATAGGATTGAGACATACCACTCAAGAGGATTAGCTTATGAAAAGTCAGATAATCCTCACTAGTGGGATAAATATAACTTATAGAAATTCCTGAAGCATGTTCTCCAGAAGCATTGGACTAAAATTAATTTAGCAATAAAATAAGAATTCCTTTAGAGATATTTTTCAAAAGTTTTTTAAGATCCATCAGAGTGATATGAAGCTTTATTTCCTAATGTACCCAGATTACTTTTGTCCCTCAGCAGCATTAGATAACCTGCTTACAACTCTGCTCATCCCAGCAGTGATGAGGGGGGATGAGAAAATGAGATTTTGTGCTAGAAGTCTCTTTGTGAACCAGAGATTTTGTGCTAGAAGTCTCCTTGTGAACCAGGAGAGGTAAAGATGCACATTTGTTGCTTTTAGGGGAAGAAAGAGAGTACAGCATGTGGGAAATGGGATCTGGCTGCAGCTTGCAGCATGCTGTCTCTCTGGGATGTCTCAGTGGTAACTAGGATGGAGGTTCTCAGCTTGAGAAGGAGTGAGGATTCCTACTCAGGACTGACAGCTTCTCACCTGTTATTCATTAAAGTGAAGTGAGAAGGCAAGCTGATGAGTTTAAAATCGAAGAAGCCCAAAGACTTGAATAATTAAACAGGAAAACATCTGTGGAAATTTATGAGAGAGAGAGAGAGAGAGAGTGAAAGAGAGAGAAATCATCCTTAAAAATACTTGTTGGAAGAACTGATGATAACAGTTACTGAGAGAGCAGGGAAGGTGAACCCCAAGAACTGGAGACCACAAGGGGACTGGACACAGCAGCTGGCTGATGTGTTGCCTTGGGGTGGCTAAGGCTACGAAAACTATTTCTACATAAGTGGCACTTGATGGGACTTATTAAAGTGTAGGTCTCTGGAGCAGTGTAAGCCAGGATTTAAGATGAAAGAAAAATTGGATTGAGGGATGTATTCAGGATTAGGTTCTCTTTTCTCAAAAGAAATAAAAATAAATGGACAAAAATAAAAGCAGGACTAATGGAACCACATCACAGGACAGGAAAAAGGAAGGAAGGAAGATAAAACCAGAGCCTAGACCTGGAGGAATGATGAGGTGAGCAAAGGCAATTGTAAGAGATAATTAAGAAAGGGTTATTTGATTGAAATAAGGGAAAAAAGATGGAAAAGACTAAGGGGGAAAACGGATGTATGAAAAATATGAGTTAAATGCAATCCTTTTTATAAAGGATTATACCGCATTTATATCTTCAGATTATATCATATTATGTCTTCAGGGGGAACTTGCAAAAGGTGATCCAACCTGTGCCTGACTTGGAGTACTGATCTTCAGGGACAAAAGCTGACCCAACTGATGAGCGCTTTAAATTGAAAGTAGAAGCGTGTATGAATTGCTTCAGGCAGTCAGGTGTGGATGTCTAGCACATGTAGCTAAAGATCTAGACTTAGGCAGTAAAAAATAGAAAAATAGCTAATGTTGGCTTACGAGCATCAAGAGCAAACAAAATGTGTGAACTTAAGCTGGAACACTTTGTAGAATAGAATAAAATAACAGTCGAAATAGCAAACTATAGTGAAACAGAATTCACGACTTGAATATGGAAGGAGCGGAAGGGATAGGGCTGTTCAGATGAGAAGACTGAAGGTGAATGTGCTTTAATTGTGACGTACAGCAGAGATGTCAAAGTGTAAAGAAACCAGGGTGTGGACAAAACTGGGTTCAGATGGTCAATAGTAGACATGTTATGTTGGCATACAATGTGGTGGTGGGGTGGGGTGAGTGTGTGACTCTAAATCTCATCTTTGTACTGGAGTGTGGAGAAAATTCAGAGTTATCCTGAAAAGACACATGCTGTCAGCAGTAGCCACTGTGAGAGAGCAATTATCTACCCAAATACACATTGAAGAGGAAATGCTGCTAATTATGATACAGCCCAATTGTTCCCTCTTCACAAGGTCAATCAATGTAAACAAACAACTGAATCTATCTTACAGATGTTTTTGATAGGTGGTGAGGACTTTGAATAGGCTTTGTTCATAACAAAAAAAATCCACATTCAGTAGTCAGGAGGTTTTTTAGTTTCAATTCTGTAGTATTGTAAAATTAAGTGCCTGGAGCTTTGCATTCTCAAACTGACAACATTTCTGCTTAATAAAGAGAACAAAATTGCAGGGAGAGGATTATTTGAATCCAGTGAAGTCTTGATTTAGTTGAAATAAAAATACAAAAGATATCTGGAATATGTACTTTTAAGTCAAGGAGCAAAAAGTTATAGAGAAGTGCTCTGGATTTCCCTGGATGGATGGTGCAGAATCTGGAAAACATTGTATCAAGCAGTTAAATATTATAACTCTTAATTTATCCAAAGGAGAGTGAAGAGAGAATTAATTAAATTTCTTGATGGACAAAAAAACTCCTGTTCTTGAAAACCAGTATTTTAGCAGTACAAGGCACAATGACATCTAATGTTTAGAACATGATGCTGCACCAGCTCCTGTAAGAATGAATATGCAACCTGTGAGACCATGAAGAAAGTAGCTAACTAAGGTAACTAACAAGTACCCTTATCTATAAAATTCTAATATCTAAATGTATATTATCAACAAAATCCTTATTTTCCATGAAGTGGGGCTACAAGCATTCCAAATTTATTATTTGCAAACTCCTTGACTTTAAAATATACCTTATGAAATAGTTTGAAATTATAATGTAAACCTCACATAAATCTTGTTCTTTTTTAAACAAGCTCACAATATTTTTGGTAGAGATTATTTACTTTTGTGTTCCTGTGAAATGGATTTTTTTTATAATAGTGTGGGAGGAATGGTTTAAACAGAATCAGGACAGAGCAATGGGGTAGATGTGAGGCTGTGACAGCCCTAAGCCCATTCGTTAAGGATTTGCATTATTATTTTCTATGACACCAGTCTTTCCAGTATGTTTATCGCTGACACTCATA
The DNA here is from genome assembly GCA_013397515.1 of Upupa epops. Lineage (NCBI taxonomy): Eukaryota > Metazoa > Chordata > Aves > Bucerotiformes > Upupidae > Upupa > Upupa epops. Next base: position 118,377 of record VZRI01003138.1, read on the forward strand.
TTCATTTATTTCTATCCCATGGCCCATATTCCTCAGCTGTCAATTTAACACAGGTATTCCAAACAAAGGCAAAATAAAATCATTTATAATGACTCCCAACAGTCCCATGCAATTATTTTATGATTTGTCTGTAAACTTACATCATGACAACATTGCCTTTGCGGAGAGTCAGTGGGCTGAAGGAAATCTCCTATGCGATGTAGAATAATTTCACATAAGCAATGGATTCATGTAATTTCCCCTGGCTGTAATGGCACTATTTACTCTAGGTCAGTAAAAAGCTCTCAGTCTCTTTTTAGGCAAACCTCCTCCCTAAGCTGAGGAGTGAATCCCACAACTGAGTAAATATTTTATTTTCATATATCACCACTAGCAGTGTAATACAAACTTTTCAAGGTAAATAGCTTCAGAAATTGCAGTTGTGATACCCGAATGGCATGTCTATCCTTTGAAGTCAGGCTTTGCAGGGCAGAATCAAAAGTAAATAGTGAAACCTAAAGTGCTTTGGGTTTTTCTAGTTACTGTAATTTTGGTTTCACAGCCCTGGGTAAGCAGAGACACAAGAGGCAGCCTTCCCATGGCACTGTGCCTTAACGGAGCTGCTAGGCTCAAATGAGTCTCTTATTTGCTCATGTGCAGTTAGATTTCACGAAGTAGATGTTTCTGAGAAGCAGGATAGATTCACCCAGCAGCCATCTGAGCTGAAAAACTTTCAGGTTCAATTAAACTCAGAACAGAACAGAAACAGTCTGTGTTTAGTTTGAAAGAACAATTGACTTCCTTTTTGGAATCTGAAGGTATAACATCTCAGAAATGGTATTTAAATGCAGAATTTTCATGCAGGGTATCAGTCATGATCCTTTTGGGGCACTTGGATAAATGATCTAATTTTCCCAAAGAAGAATGGAGCAGCTAAATTGGATCACTGTTTTTTGAAACTTTTTCCTTTGTAGCTGAAGCCCAGCTCACTGCATACGATAACAGTAACTGGCTGAAAACCTGGCAAAAATAAAGACCTGCTTTTCCATGGCTTGGAAAATCCATAGTGTAGCTCAGGGACATCTGCCCATGCAGAGATGTCCACGCAGTGCGGGTGGCATGTGGCAGCAGAGGGACATCAGCATCCTGCTGCTTCATGCAATGCCATTCCATGTGGTGATTCAGAGGGGCCGGTGCTTTGTGCATATGGTGAAACGGCTTTTGAAGAAGGTGGGTTTTTAGAAGAGATGGCACAGTAAGTGATGCCCTGCCAGCTTATGGGTACTTAATATAGTATTGCAACACCATAAGAGCAGATCAGCCTGATTCTCAGAGAGTCACTGCAGCTAATGAAACAGAAAAACACCCCAGTATGCAATGACTAAACCTTTAATTACCTCTCTGAATGATGGAGAGAGGCTAAAATCTGATAAACATGTTTAATTGCTAGCAATTACAAAAGAAAAAAAAGAAAGAAAAGAAAGAAAATCTTTTTGAAACACATCAGGTATTTTGAAATATCATTTCAACACTGTAATGACAACTGTGCTCCTTTTAGGAAGTGGGTGACAGGAAATTTCTTCCATTACTTTCAGTAGAGAAGGATTAAGCCCAGTGTTTCAAGGATTGAACATCTTCAGCTAAAATGTGATGTGGGATTGGTGAGATTCTCATGCTCGAAGGTGTTTATTTTATCTAACTCTTTGGGAAAGGAGATTCCTCTTTGTAAGACTTGGCTTTTCTTTGGAAATGACTGTGAGCTATGCCATACAATCTTTGCTTCTTTTTACGGATAAAAGCACTTACCTACACTTCAGTAGGATTTCATGTAGGTGAGTAAATAGCCATGGCTGTCATATTGCTCCCCAAAATGTACAGTATTCTGTTTATCTCCAGTAAACTTGTTACTAGAAAATTCATTAAAACCTTTTATAAAGGTCTTATAAATTATTTGCAACTCTTGAAAAGAGGGATAAATTTCTCACTGATTTCTGTGTTCAATGTGAGTAAGAGTAATAAAAAAGGTGGTGCTTCCTGTAAAAACTTGACAAAGGCAGAAAAAAATAGCCCCCCGGCTGATTTATTATGTGCTGCTGAGCTATTGACTCAATGTCCCTGAAGTTTGATTGATAATGTGGCCTATCAAAATCAGCTAAAAGTGCATCTATTCTTACTAAAGCCAGATACAATGGATTTAGAATATGGCTGAAGAGTTCAGGGAATGAAGCATCAGCTAGTGCTCTGCCTTTGGGCTGCACTTCACAGGAGAGGTTTGTTAGGGGCTCAAGTCGTTCCATGCCTGATTATGTGAAAAATCAATTTTGTAATAGGAACATAAACAGCCTGTCTTAGGATTTTTTCCATATCCCCGTGTTCAAGCATCATCTGAGAACCTCATCATCTTCTGTACATTTGGTATTTCAATGAAGTGGGAAAGCGCTGCTATCTCCAGGTGAGGTTAGAGGAAAAGGTTCTCAAATGATGAGTTTACAGATGGAGAGGAGAGACACAAAGAGACTATGTAATGTACTGGAGTCTGGGGCAGAGGAAAGATGTGGTCCCAGGTGTTCCTGCTCTCTCATCTGTCCATCCTCTTGCAGTGGCCATTTAGCTGAGAGGTGAAATTCATCCTCCTGCAGAGACAGCACCAAGTGCCTGCATCCCTTGAGCTATTTGGGAATTCAGAATCTGATGGCTTTGGCACTGCTTCCTTCCCCTAGACCAAACCCACTTTCAGAAAAAAGGTCACATGCAGCCATGGCAAAACATTTTTTTGCAGATACTTTTTCAGATGAAGACTGGCATTCACCAAGTCGTGAGACCTGCAGAGATGCAATTAGCTAAAGCATCCTAGCTGACGCTAGGTGGACCTGATCTCTAAAGATCTTCCCCTGGTTGTCAGGTCTTTAAAAACACAGCATGATGCTAGTGGCTGGGTACAATTAATTACAGAGAGGGTTTGTATGGAAAGCTTCAGTGGGAGAGAAGGCAGTTTGTCAGGTGTTACACTGCAGAGTCTACAAAGTCCTTGGCAAACAGGGGAAGGGGGATGTGGTTGATGAGGTGAATTTGGTTTATGCATAAGACATAAGCTGTAGCTTGAAGAAAATGGGGCTGAAGACCTCAGCTAGAGCATATTGCTGAGTGTGTGTGTGCTGTCTGTGTGGCTGCATCTGTTTGGAGGGAGCTCCCAGTGATCCACAGGCTGTGGCTGTGGGAAGAATTGGCCAGGGGACATTTACTATGAGGCTGTTACATTTTACTGTGATATATAAGCTATTTAACATGTTATACATTAGGATCTGATGCCGATAAATGTCTGTGTTTGCTTGTGATTCCATGAGCAAGAGAAAGACTGTTGAATTTTAAGCAGTGATCCATTACTGCAAGCCCAGTGTCTCTACCTTCTTCACTGATGAGATGACAATCTGCATGTGCCACCTCACTTTTAATTAAAAAATCACTCATCAGGAAGCCAAAAGCTCATCTAGTGAGAGGAGTCTAACACTGTATCTCAAGCTCTATTTGCTTCTGTTCCCTGGCACACCATGTACGGAAAATTTTTACATGGTGTGAAGAACGATTGCTGTGTAAAACAGTGGGGTTCAGCTTTGCTGGGTAGCCTGGGTCTTGGCAAAGACATAATTGTTCATCCATACCTTTAATCACCAAATCTGTGTAATGGGAGGATGAAAACTAAGTCTCACCTGAGGACTCTTTTATAATCCCCATGCACTGAGTTAAAATTACTCAGTCTTGAAACCTTGCTGCTTCATTTCTTAGCGTGGCTACTCTATGTGTCTTTTATCTCTAGGCAGCAAAGACAAATGATTTTGTCCACTGCATGGCTGGATTTGACTGCTAATGTAGCAGGAAAAGCTGTGAGCTTGGACTGGTGGACTTTTCATCCTCACTTATGTTTCCATCTGGGAAGCCACTGCACCCCACAAAGCAAATCTGTGCTTCCCTCCAGCAATGAGAAACACAGAGACTCTCACTTATCCTTCTTTAAGAGATTTCCTAAAGGAGATTTCCTTCTTTAAGAGGAGTAGCTGAGTGCCCTTGGCACTTTAAGCTCTTGTTAGAAACATCAGGTCACAGTCACCTAGCCCCTACCATTTCTTTGACATAGTACTGGCTCAGTTTCGTTCATTCTGGAACTACCTGTACACGTCTGTTTAATCAATGGGGTATTTATCGTTGACTGATAAGAGAGGCACCACTATTCATTCCAGCCCATCGTGTATATACATGTATTATACAAGTGTCTCATCTACAAGCTCATAAGAGAAGTGATGAAAAGTAACTTCAGAATGAAGATTTTTAAAAAATCTACCAAAAGAACAATGAAAGGAATTTGATGGTTTTGTTTTCTACTAGTTGCTACTGATTACTTTTAGAGTCTTAGTATACAAAACAATAAATATTTACCTGACACTATTGTGTCACACACTATACAGTAACCCTTGCAATGCAAATATCGAGTGTCTGGGATTTAACCACAGTAAACTATATAGCCATGAGACAGTTTTATTTCCCTACATGTTGTGAAAGGTCTTGTATTTCTTTTAAAACCATAATGGAAAGAACAGATTCACAGCTTTGGAATTCATTCTTTCTTGGTCTGAAACTGCCTGAATTTCATGACATTCAGCCGTGTAGAAAGTTCACCTTTTCTCCCTCAGGCATTTGAGAATGACAAATAACTGTGGTGGTGGTGGGGAAATAACTTTTTACTGTTATTATTATTACCTGTCTTACCAGCAATGGTTTACATTAAATTCTGTTGCTTTTCTTAAGTTATTACTTGAGATTAGAGTTGTGAGAGGGGGAAAAAAATCTGAAAATATGGTTTAGATAGAACCAAAAGCATTTAAATGAAAACCAAGTAATGCCAATGCCGGTCAAAGAAAATTTTTCCTGAGTTATAGCAAATCCATTTCCTTCCGTGATGGACATGTGCAATGAAAGTAAAGTGATGCAAACAAAAGGACTAGACTTAAGTATCTTTCCCCGAATGATGCAGCAATAATGTCTCCTTCTGTCAAAACAAGCACACAGCCAGACATAGGCAATTTCAACCTGCAGCCTTAGGTCACAAGGAAAATGAAGTTTTATGGATGGTAGGGTGGCTGAGACTCTTATGATCTTCTGCTTGTGTTACCTTTTTCCCCCTCAAATCACATGTGGAAAGATTGTGTTTAATTTCAGACTGATTGGCAGGATATTCCCTAGTGAATTCACTATTTATAGGAAAAAATATTTGAATGTTTAGGATGGTTAATTTTTAAGTAGCGAGAGGATCATGGTTATATGGTTAGATGTTGCTGCTGGGTTTCATCTAACCCAAATAAAAATGTGCAGCTGTGTTGGGAAGTTACTATTAACACTGCACTCCATTTATAGACAGAAACCCATTACACTCAGCACTGTATAAATATAGACCAAAGGCTCGGTTCCTGCCCTTAGTCACTTCTAGTCACAGAGGAGAAACAGTAGTAGCAGATACACTGGTAGTTGTACCAGACAAACAGGGAAGCACAAGGAAGCAATTAGGCAAGAGTAGCCAGATTAAAAAATTTGTTATAATTGCTGTGAAGTGTTTTCCTGTGGCTATCCCAGGAAAAGAGATGTTTCTAGAGGCATTTGTGAGAGGAAAATGAGGTGGAGTTGCTAGTATTTATGGGAGCCTTTCTCAGGCATGAAGGTTGGGATGAGAGGGATAGGAGAAGGTGCTCATCAAGGAACACACCAAGTGGGTGATGATGGCAAGCAGCACTAGCTGATCAGTGGGGTGAGCTGACATGTTGATAGAGTAGGAAAGAATGATAGGTGGAGTGTGGATAGGTCATGAAGGGCCTTTAGAGTGAAGACGAATAACTTACACTTGATGCAGTGCCAACTTCACAGATGATTTGGTTTCTTTTTTTTTTAAAGTTTGAATTTCCACATTGGTTTTGTTTGATTAATGCTGTTGGGTGCTTTTGACTTACTTTCTCATAATAACAAACATTCCGTTCATTTTACAAGGAATCTATTCAAAGTTGATGGATTCCTTGAGCTCAGTTGATGTCAGGACATGTTGGTACATTTCTACACTATCAGTTACAATGGCTCAGTACACAGAAAAGGTAATTTATATTACTTAATATAAATTACTTGATTGTTTCTAGGTAAAGAGCATCAAGCAGGCTGTTGTAGGCTTGAGATGGTAGCATTAATTGCCTGGAGAAAGACTTCTAATAACTAGAGTTGAAAATTGGATGCTACTTATGGTAGTTGAGTTTGTTTGGATGTGTTTACCCTTTTAACTTGTGATATTACAAGAGGATTTCTTTTTATGCCTTTCTAAGAACTGGAGTTTGAAACTGAACTGGAGTTTGAAGAAACTGATCCCAAGATGCATTTTCAGTGATGAGTGCACTAAATAAATCACTGAGTATGCTTTTTCTGTCTCATGTTAGCTGTTCACTTTCCTTCTCAGGAGACATGGACAGACATTTTTATGGTAACAAAATGAACTATATTCTCCAATTTTCTATAGTGCCTGAGTGTTTAAACTAGCTAATTGCATTATGTATGCACAATTCTACAAGAAAACTGCCTTTCCACCCTTGTTTGGAAGGCAGGCTTATCTCTGTGTTATCCATACACACAGCACCTCCAGTAATGAATTTTTGGTAGAAACCTCTTCTTGATACCTGAGAACAAAATTTATAGCAACAAAATTAAAATGCTTTAAATTTTAAAATTTAATTTAAAAAAAATTAAGTTGACCAAAGATCTCCCCTTTTGTATGAGCAGCAGGCAATGTTCATACGGTGACATCTTTACAAATGGCTAACTGCCCTCAAAAAGAGCAAACGGTGAGACTTGGCTTCCTAAGGCAATCCATTAACCATCTGACAGATGTAAGAAAATGTTAAATTTCTTTGTCTCTGTAGGATGAAGCCTGTAGTCCTGAATGAAAACTTATGCAAACCTTGGAGAGGATGTACTTGATAGCATTTTCATTGAACTTGCTTTGTTCAGAGCAGAGCAATCAGCTGGAACATATCCATGAACCCTGGTTTTTAGAAGAATGAGAAAAACATGTCCATGAGGGGTAGTTTGATAGTACGGCACTGAAGTGCTGTTCTCTTATATGCATGTTACATGAAATAATTGTCATGATTTTCATTCTTATCCAAACTACCTGTAGATGGTTTGCTGTCCTGATCACGGACAGCTAAATTCTGTTTCCCTTCACGTATTGCAACGAGTGTCTTGTAACAATAGAAATCAGGGACACTCATATTCTCAAAATCCATGAGAAAGAAATTACAAGATTATCTTGGTCTGGAAACTGAGATGAAAAAAATGTAGTGGGTGGGTGGGAGTATCCTCTCTATTTCAGGAATATGTATGAATGAAAAGAATTGAACCATATGTTTCCACAACATCCCTAAACCCCATGGTTTAGTCCTTAGCTGCTGTAGGTTGGTGGAATGACATAGATTTACATGGATCTAAGATACAGCCCTTTGAAAAGGTGAGTTCATGCATTTTGCTTGAACATTAAATATAGATTTAAGTACTAGAGCAAAGGCATCCAACTTGAACAATTTTAGCATGTACCTTCTTCTCTCTGGACTCCCATACCACTCCCAAAGCTGAGAAGCTTGTTCAGTAAATGTTTTTGAAATATTACAAGACTGAGAATCTTTTCTTTTAGATATTTGCTTTTAGAGGGGCTTATATATAATCCCTTTTAAATTACCATGCCTATGGAAGTTTGCATGATAAGGCACCTTATAAATTAGACTGTATTATATTGTATTGAAAGTCAAAATATGAAGCTATATTGGCTAGACGATATCTTATAATTAGAGTTTGGTTTCATCATCTAAGTGGAAGTGTTGACTGCTACTCAACCTGAAAGCACTGTTCTCTGCTTAACATACATGTCTGAGTAAATCCCTGTCTTTTAAAACTCCACATATTTATAGGTAAGGTTTCTAGTATGTAGTACATAATTTTTTCTCTCAATTTTTTTAGGCAAATGAAAGCTGAATGTTGAATTTGAGATTTTTCAGAAATAGGACCCTAAAGATTTTGGGTTTTTTAGGTATCTGTGTACACAAGAGCTGGACACCATATGATGCTGATACTGCCAAGAGCTACTGAGTGCTCAACGCTGGGAACCAGCTGACATTTTTGCCAAAATATGCAAAAAAGATGACCAACACTGGAGACTGAATTGTTTGTCTGCAAACAGAGAATGTTTCTGGGACAAAGTCTGTCCATATGCAGGACATTTTGATGCCTTTCTTTCCATAAGATTTCAGTGTAATTGTAAGTTTTGCTTATAATAGGCCAGAGCTGGTTTTTGTATCTAACCATTCTCAGTTGAGCCTCAGCTAGAGAGCAGCAGCAGTAAAAAGGAACGAAGAATGCTGCATAAAGAATGGAAAATAGTGGAGGATTCTGAAGACCACAGATGTCCATTCTCATGCAAAGTGGAACCAGTTTTGAAATTGGGTTAACTTAATAGGCTGTGAATTATACAAGCTCTTTAAGTTAATCTGATTTCATAGGCACCTTAGCGTATCCACACTTAACTGTCTGAGGACCAGAGCACAAATCCTTTGAAGTGTCACATCAGGTAGATATTGCCGCAAATTTCCCTGCCATTGGAGGATGTTGCTGGTGGGATCTGCTACCATTTGAACCTCAAACTATGACATGAATAGTTTGGTGCATAAAACGTCATTGCCAGCACTCGTTTGCTTGGAGTGATGACAAATGATTATGCTGTTTCTTTCCATTGTGTGCACAGTTCTCTGATGTTATTCCATCCTCTTTGCTATATCACAAAGATCATTCAATTTCTGATTGAAGTCCTTGGCATCATACTTCCAATGCCCTGCGGCATTAACACATTGCATGATTCTGTTTCAACATCCTTTGCTTCTTGGCAGAGATTTCCTTCTATACTCCAAGCGTAGACAGTGCATGAAAGGATTTCTGAGCTTTTATACAACAATCTTGGCTGCTTTTATTTTTTTTACATTTTTTTTTCCCAGATAGAGATGAACTAGTCTATCTCCCCATTAGCTGTAATGAAGACATGAATTACACAGAGGTTACCTGAAGGTAAATGTCCCTGTAGGATTCCACACAAATGTTGCCAGAAATGGAGCCTTTTGGTAACAGATTTTTTTAATAAATGAAAAATGTAAAACCTCAGATTTGTTTTATCCCAATTCAACTGAAAAAGCTCATACGTGTGTGTGCATGCACATATGTTTATTTATATATATGTACCTATATAAACCCCCATGAACTTCTGTGATTGGCTTTGTCCTCAAAGCCATTCCTCCTTAAAACAGATATTTTTGTGAGATGGAATTTTATTTGGAAAAACTGATTCTACCAACCTTTTTGTGCCTGTTTCAGGCAGAACAATATTAGGTTGATTCTCTGCTTGAATCAGCTAGGAAGGCATTTTATACCAGTCCATCTGTGTTATGAAGAAGTAGTATGTCTGATTCCTCTCTCAGGAAAGGCTAATAAATTTACAAGTGCTCAAAAATCTCCCAGATAACCACTTCTGTCTTCCCCAGCCTAATGCAGAGCACATTAGATAATGAAAGTAAACAGAAAACGCACACACCAATATTTCCTGTAGCACATAACTGCATCCTCACCTAAATGCTAATCACAAGCTGATACTTGCCTGCGTAAATCTAATCAGGTTCTTTCAGAATTGCATGAGGAGTGATTCCTTTCATCTGCATGGGAAAACATCCAAATCGAGTATCACATTTGTGTCCTCTAATAGCGCTGTTTTCTCTGAAATATACAGTAACAGCCTCTCCACTTCTCACAAGTGTCCTGATAGCAATATGCTCGTGCTCATTTTAATTTCCTCAGCAGAAGGGTTTTTAAGTGCCTAGGCATATATCCTGCCAGGTACAGAGCAATTCAGCTCGAAGAAGGTGTTTTGTCACTATATACAGTTGGATAGAGTGTTGTTATTAGGTGTGATGAGATACAGAAGCAGGACTCTTGGCTGATGTAACATAGTGTAGCTCCTATCAAAAGAAGTAGTTCTGGTCTGTTGAATAGAAACACTGCAACACAGTTGTGTTGATTGTTCATGGGTTGCTTTTAAAGCAAGAAAGGCAGAGAAAAACACAGGTTTAAGTTTAATTAGCTGTTTTGTTAAAGTTCTGCCCTGCCCACCCTGCAGCCCTTAGTGGGTGAAGGGAAAGGGGATGTCCTGCTCCCTGCTCAGCATAGGCTCTGCTCTTTGCTTAGCTATGCACTTCTCTGCAGCTTAGATACCTATTTTCCACACTGCTGTACGTGGTAGAGGGTATGGTGAAATACTTCCATCATGTTGCTCCCCAGCAGGTGCCGTATGGAGCTTGGTGAGTGCAAGTGCCACATGGAAAAGGTGCAATCTTACAATCTATAGGTTGTATAACCAATGCAGGTCTCAGCATGAGAGTGTACCCAGCTGTAGGCACCTGGGAATTTTGAGGGTGAATGGGAATATATCTATAGATACTAGGAAGAACGACTCATTTTCTGGACTGCTTTTGTCTCAAATTAGTTTAGTTTAACAAACTAGACTAGAGACCCTTTGCTCTGCCCAAGCCTGGCAGCAGTCTGCATCCTCTTCCCATGTCTGGCTTTTGGTCTCTGCATTACTTCCCAAAACGGGAGAGGAGCATGGCCTCAGAGGAGGAGTTGCTATGGAAGAATTCTGCTTGACTCAGTATCATGGCAATTGGAGTCATAAAGAAACTACAGAAAACAAGGAAAGCTATTTTGTTGGTGGTTTGATTTTATATCAATGTTTTTTAACATTATCTCGTCTCCTTCAGACTCATCACAATAAAACTAGCAGTTTAGCCCAGGATGAAATTTAGTAATGAATTCAACGTTCTGTGCATCTTTTTTTCAGTTTTAAAAGTTGCTCAGATTGGCTGCTGCACAGGTTTTTTTCTTGTCAAACTCCCAAAAAAGTAATTATGTAAGTCCTCGTTACAAATGAGTCACCAGCATTGTTTTGTTTTATAAAATGAAAATGCTTTAGCACCAAATTGCCTCTGAGAGTGCAAAAGAGCACATATAAAAGTCAGCCTGCTTCTGCTTTACCTCTTCATAACTCAGACATGGTTAAGCAAATTAAAGGCACTAAACACCATGTTTTCTTCTAGAAGAAGGCTTATCCAGGGGTAACTACTATGGTGTTGCTGAGCAAGATTTAAGAAACCACCAAAGGCAAGATAAAACTTAACAGAGAAACTGCTTTCCTTAATATTTACCAGATAATGTTATTCTCAATATCTTTAAAGCTAAAGTGTCTTAAATCTAAACTCCAACTCTCTGCTCTAAGAGAACTTGGAAGAGGTCATGTTTTGAGCATATGTGTAAACCAGCATTCCGTAATTGATTTATTAGCATATGAGGTCACATTTATGATTTTCTTTTTGAAATATATGAAAGCAAGCTATAACTGTATAATCCTGTATGATCTATTCAACAAAAATCTGCTTCAAAAGTCCAAGAGAAGAGTGAAGGCGGGAAGGAGGGTGGGGGTGGGGGCAGGGGAAGTGAAAAAGCCAGTCGAATGTATTTTCTGTCATGGTTAAAGGTTATTCTCTAAAAGACAAATTAATGTAATTTGTATTTAGTGAGGCTCATATTGGATGTTTTATTTGCATTCTTTCATATCTCAGGAGAGGTGTTGCTAAATAACTCCAAATGGGATAAAAAGAATATTTGTTATTTAAATGCAAACACTGCAGCTTTCAGACTCCAATGTCATAGCGTGCATGTTGCTTAGAATCACTACCTTAAGAAGAGTCTTGATGTCCAGAACTTTTGTATGCAGCTTTTTTTTTTCCTCCTTTCCTTTCTTTTTTCATCTCTGAAGTCTTTTTCTGCATATAATTTCTGAAATGTGAAGCACATGCTTGGTTGTTCTGTAGCACAGGTCCCTCTTCAGCAGCCCCTACTCACTCTCTATCAAAGTCAAATCTCCCTTTGAAGTGCTACGTTTTGCCCAAGACCTGCATGCTGTGGAGGCGATGCCTCTGCCACAGCATGTTCTCCAGGGCAGCGATTGCTGTGGAGTGTTTGCATGGGGCCCAGCCACGCTGGGCATTCACCCCTGGGCTGCTCTTGTCGTGAGAGTGTTTAATCACCATTTAAACGCACAATTTGATCCAACAGGTGCTCCCACTCTGTGTCTGGCTACAATTTAGTTGCCATTTCTAGGTTCAGGTCTGAGAGGCATGCTTGGGTCCTCCCAAGCTGTGACCTCCAAGATCACCTAAACTCCCACCAGTCATTTGCATCTACTTTCCCAAGGCTCTGCAGGGGTTGCACATTGTCTGGTCCTCTGTTTTATTCCAGGATGATGTTACAGGAAAAAAAATGAATTTAGTATGGGATATTTTTAAACAATGAGCTTAGCACATGACTCTTAACTATGGGATTCCTTGAAGTTGCTCAAGTATTAGACATGCTATTAATCATAGGAGAGATCATGTTGGAAATGTCCTGGTAGACACTGTCTCCTAATCTGAACAGACATTACTCTATTCTGAGTATCCAGAATTAGTCTGAGTATACTCCACCCACACTGCAAAGGGCATATGGAGTAAAGTCCTTTCATCGTAACTCACCCTGTCTCCTCATCACATGCTTCAGTACCAATGTCTAGTCTTCTTCAACAGCTCAACATCTTGGGTGCCATGTACTTGGGGACCATTTTCCTTCAGAGACAGCTCAGCAGTACAAGGTGGCACAGGGTTACAGACTTGACAGTCTCCCAGTGGTAGTTCTCCAAGGGAGTGACAAGTGTCTCCCCTGGGGAGAGTTGCTGTCTGGAATGCTATTTAATAGGTTTATCTTGGGCAAGCTGAGACATGAGTCAAACATATAATACGAATCAGGGTTCATAATTTCATCCAAACAACCCTCTGTTGGTTATGATCTAGTCTCAAAGCTTGCTAATTGAGCTTGCTAAAACAAAGAAGAGGAAAGAACATTAAATGAAGGGCAAAAACCTATTTAATCCATAAATGTTGTAGGAAAAGATTTTAATAATCATTGAAGGTGTTTTTCACCAGCTGTATACATGGTTCAGAAGAAACTGTGGATGTTTGATGGTCTTCTTAACATTTTTAAAATAAATCTTTAAAATATATTCATTCTGATCAAGATAAAGATCATCCTCTGAAAACTCATTCCAACTACAGAAGAGTGAAATTTTTGAGAGCTTTGCTGGTTGTTGAATCTTTCTTTGTGGAAACAAGAAATATTGTGCATCTCTATAGAGAAATTCTGTGGCTTAATTTCAAGAGCTGGCTGATTCCAAGAGACTCCTCATACCTAATTATCTTACCTTTTCTGAAAAATTGTCTGTTGGTGTTCTAAGTTCAGTTTGTGTGTTGGCTCCTAGAGAGACTACTGGGATATTTTAAGATGTTTGTGTCTGCTTTGGTTCATTCCTTCCTAACCTTCTACCTACTTTCCTACCTTTCTTTATGTAGGTGGATGCTGTGATTCATTGTTCAAATTAACCACAGCTTCAGAAAGAGGGAAGTAAAAAATGTTTTCTGAAGAAAAGGAGGTTGGAGGAGACCTTATTGCTCTTTACAGCTGCCTGAAAGGAGGTTGTAGAAAGGTGGGGGTCAGTCTCTTCTCCCAAGTCACTAGCAAGAGAACTAGAGGAAATGGCCTAGTTATGTCAGGGAAGATTTAGATTAGCATCAGAAAAAATTCCTTCACTGAAAGAGTGGTCAAGGATTGGAGCAGGCTGCCCACGGTGGAGTCACTGTCCCTGGAGGTGATCAAGAACCATGTAGATCTGGTGCTTGAAAACATGGTTTAGTGGGCATATTGGGGAAGGGTTGATGGTTGGACTGAATAATCTTAGAGGTCTCTTCCTTAGTGATTCTATGATTGATATAGATGCCACATTGTGTGGTATAAAATATGATCCTAAGATGTGACCAAGAAAACAGCTGAGCCCCCTGGGTCCATGAACCAGACTGGAGATGCTGGAGCCTAAAAGCCCACCCTGGTGTTGGCAACCACTTGAAAAGCTGCACCTGGAGCTGGGTTTGGCACGAGCGGTTTTGAAACCTCAAATGACAAAGATAAATATTATCCAGAGCTTCTACAGTTGTTCCTGAGATCATACAGTAATCATGGATATCCTCTTTGAAGAAAAACTGCTTGTTTTCTAAAGCTGCTTGTTGGCCTGTGGCAAAAAAATTGCTATGGGAAAAAGATGCTGACAGTCACATGAAAAAACATTTGGAGTTGTGTTATACTGTAATTAACCTCCTGGAATCAGGCATTCATATAATTTTGGTCTAACAGTGTGCTAGGAAGTTTCTCTTTCCCTGTGATTTTGGTAGGGTTCTTCTACAGACTGTTCCCAGTCTATAATTTCTAATCGCTGATGGAAAGAGTCATTGATGCATTCAAATGGAAGTTTTTTTGTGGGATCTCATGCTTTTGAGAATCCTTTAAATGGCTAGAAATTCCTATGTGAAGGAACTGTCACTGTGTGTGTGTGTGCCCTGAAGTGTGTTTCAAACAGAGTCCTTGCTGGTGGGAGGGCTAACCTGGAAGGCAGGTGCTGCCAAGGGTCGTGGTAGTGAGTTATGGATGAAATACCACAGTAGGTAGAGTTGTGGTGAACTTCTGTGTCATGCAGAAGGAGATATTTTCTTTTAGGGAGAGAAAACAGAAAAGCAAGGAATGCAAAATCAGCACTTTCTATAGGGAAGATAAATACTCTCTCATCTTTTTAACAAGCTCTTGTAAAATTAAAAATGATGGGCTCTATGATACTGAAAAAATGAAATAAAAAAGTTAAACAGCTGAGCCAGGAACCAGATTTAAAATTTTCCAGAATTAGTCAAAACCAATTAAAAAGGAGAAATGGATGTAATTTTGTAATTACTAAAGTATTTTAGTAAACATTTAGGGGGAAGATTTTTGGGCTGCAGAGAGGAAGATACTGACTGGTCTCCATCCGTGATGGCAAAGTGGCTAATTCATTCACCCCAGGTAGTGTCTCCCATCTAATATGTCTGTTTCATGAAGAATTTTTCCCCTCTTCTTTATTTTTGAATTCTTACATAATTTTTCTTTTTATTCTGGAAAAAGATTCTGAAAATTTAAACTTCTTAATGAAACTAAACTGCTGCTTTCTAGTTCTTCCTCTTTGTTATGCGGGTTTCCACTCATGTTCCTATACAGTGTTTGTTACTAGCCACTCTCGAGGAAATTGCTAGAAAATGTTTCCACATCTAATGTGTTGTGGCAAGTCTTGCATGTCTTACTCTGTTGAAGACACCTTCAGTCATACTGCATGCTTTAAGTGAGAGGCAGACCATGTACTTTTCTATTTTGCCAGGTTATATCGTGATAAACCATTCCCAACAGTCCCAACAGTGTTATATCTTCAGAAGCCTGGGTCATGTAAATCGCCAGTACAATACCAGTGGTGAAGAAGCCACTGTGGTTTCACAGGAATACAGGGAAGGCTGTGGCTTTTCTGTTGTGGGGAATGCACATCCCAAACATGGAAAATATTCTACCTGCCTGTCTTGTGGTTGTGGTTTGCCAAATAGGGGCTCACCCTCCCCTTGTCATCTGCAGTGATGTCAAATTGGGGTGAAGGTGGCTGAACCCAGTACTGTCCTCCCAGGCTGCCTGGAATTTCAGGCAATTCTCTGGAAATAGTTCAGATATTTGTTTGTCTGTTTGTTCATTCTCCTTATCTCATGAAGTTACAGAATGCTAATGAGATGTATTTCTATTTATAGAAAATAAAACATATGGGAAATGGATTATGTCTGTCACACACTGCCAAGCTGATTTCATTGAGCGACAGCTCTACAGGGAAAGTTTCACTCGCAGTACTCCTGGGAAGTTGATCCGAGACTGTGAGCCAGAAAGCCTGGGTTCCAGTCACTCCATCCGTGAGGCACTTAACCCCCAGTTCTTCACCCTCATCTGCAGATTAATTGGTTTAACTACATTTCCCTGTCTCACTCTGGGAGCTGCAGGGTTAATTAATGTGCAGAAAGTCCTTAGGATTCTTGGATATGAATTTTGTTTCTCTGTTCTCACAGTAGCTCTAGAGAGGAACCTTCATAGTAAAGTAAAGGCTTAGGGTTGTTTAAGTGGAAAGTCACCTCTGCTATAAAACCTTTTGTTGAGGTGGGGCTGTGTTGGGTAGCATTAGCCATTAATAGGTCAGTTTTGACAATCCCGTCAGTCTCTACAGAGCTTACACGTGAATTTCTTTGGCTGTATGTCATCCAGGCACTCCTCAGTGACTTCCCATCACGATACAGAGCTGGAGCTGGTGGAAAGGGGCACATAGCAGTGCATACAGCCATGCAGAGACTGAGATGACCCTCAAGAATCTCATGGTGAAACAGTAGGTGTGGTGATGTCCTCTGTCTTCTGCTTGTGCTTCACAGATCCCATTGAAGCAGATTTTCATGCAAGGTTTGAGGATCATGAACTCAGAACCTGAACTGAATGGCACTGTCAGCCTGAGCAGAGACAAATCTGCACAAGTGATATAAAGGCTTGGTTTGTGTAAGATAGTATTTAACTGGAGAGCTTTGTGAGCAGATGAGCTGAAGTTGAAGGTAGAGTGGCCTAGATCTCACTTACATGCAAAGTACTAAAGTGACTGGCATGCAGTGTTTGCTCTTTGTTGTCTCAAGGTGTTCAAAGGTGGTTCCTCAGTAAGAGTCTCTTAGACTGGGATCTGTGTGATGCTGTTGTCCATGGAATCCCACCCCAAGTTTCTACAGTGTTTAACATAATCTAGATGTTAGATGTTAGGTTTACTTGGTTTTAAGTTGGACTGGATGATCTTTAAGGTGTTTTCCAGCCTCATCATTACTGTGATACTGTGAAAGATCCCAATTCTTTATACCAGCTGTTGTCTTGGCTCTCCTTTTCCTGTACCCCTCCCAGTCACATGAACAAACCTTGTGCATGCCCCACAGCATGATCTGTGCCATAGAAGCAGGGTCAGATGTTGATCCCTCTCTCACTTCACCATCATCTAGGTGTCAGTGCATTAGAAGCTGCAGTTGAGGTCACATGGGTAAGCTCTGTGGGCATGGCAAGTAAGTGTATGCAAGTGTGAGATTCATGTCTCTTAACCTTGAAAGCTGCAGTGCTAAAGGATTTGAGCTCAACCTACAATGAAATAAGTAGCATTTTCATAAGGAAATTCACTCCAAGGCAGAGGAAAAGACCACCTTGCTTATTGTATGTGATTGTCACTGCATTTGAACATTTGCCTGTGCCTTGCAACCTAATCCTGGTCCCCTGAGCAAAACTGGAAGGAACATATTTCACACAGAGGATCCCTACAGTGACTGGATTTCTCTCTAGATGCTCTAGTGTAATTCAGATTATTTCTCTTGCACTGTCTGCAGAGAGGATTTTGTCCAATGGACCTGCCATGCACCCACCTGCCTTTTCTCATGGCTCTTTTTATTTCCAGGGCATTCAGTGGTGCTGTGTGCTTAGTGCTCATTCCGACTGTCTGGAGAGATTTCCTTGCCATACAGACAGCCTGCTCTCAAGTCCCCCTCCTTCCTTTGCCCAACCATTAACATAAATCATAACCTAGCAGATGAAAAGAAATTTCCAGTCTTTGTGATCTCCTGCCAGAGTTCTCCCAGTTTTTCTCAGTTTGGGAAAACAAATGTGCATTGCAGCATGTCCTGAGGGTTGACAAAATAGGGCTGTTTCAGACCAAGGAAGATGAATTCTGAGCATGAGGTCCCAGTGTGGCCCTCAGATGGGGTTCTCCATGGGTAGTTGTGGAGCAGGACAACCTCTCTGCCCACCTGCCACAGAGACAGACTGATGGAGACATATGAGACCTGCTGGTACAGTAGAGCTTTCTTCATCTCTCTCTCTTGGACCACCAGAGTTGTCCACCATGTGACATCCCAGGACTGGTGACTGTAAGGTGGGGCAGAGTTTGTCCTCATCCTTAGGTACATCCCTGGGGACAGAGTGAGGAGAGATGCAGCAAGAATGGGGCAGGGCCGTTCCTGTTGTGACCCTGCTCAGAGATATCTCCATGGTAAGGGGCTCCTGCTCTGCCAGGTGACACAGTGGCATTATAAAAGCTGAGCTGCATCTTTAAGCTCATTTCATATCAAACAAGGGTTGTTTTCCAGGTCATCAGCGGTCCTGAGTCATGGTCCATAGGGACACAGGCTGGGCTGTTGGTGTTTTTTAGTTGTGACCTAAATAAGACATGATTCCAAGTGCAGTAATTTCTTGGAGAGGAGAACAGCTTTCTAACAGGGCTTCAGACAATGAACAAATTTCCAGATATCCTCCAAGAAGTGAAATCACTTCTAAAATGCTGTCAGAAGTCAATAAAAAGTTCAGCTACACTGATAAAAATGAGCAGCCTGAAACAGACTTACAATATGAACCAGCAAAGTTTCACCCTCCGCCTCGCTGTGCTGGAAATTCAGTGTCAGGACATGCTTGCCACTGTCTCTGCTGTTGTGGGACTGAGCAGAAGGTCTGTGAGGTTCTATCCTGCAGGATATGGAGGGATACTCACAAGACTACAGCTTTGCAGATGTGAAGTGAGTCTGGAAAATTTGACTTTGGTGCAATCAAATGATCACATCTCAAGGTCACTAAACGCAGATAATAGCTGAATGACTAGCCTCAGCCCTTCAGCACAGCCTATTTTTAATAGGTTGATCCGAGTCCATATGGTCCTGTTTTATTGTTCCTAGCTGCCTACTATATTGAATTTTGAGGTGAATTTTTGAAATGGATATGGCTTCCAAATTTATTCTGCTCAAGACTTCAACTTTGCTGTTTGAAATTTTATCTTTATTTGAAATGTTTTATGAGGAAAATAGATGCCATGTGACACAATGGGATTTGCATTGCCAGGCAGCCCCCTTCCAGAACAGGAGGTACAGTGGGTGCCCTTGGGGTTCTGTGTTAGGGTTTCCTTTGGTTTATTAATTGAGTCAAACATAACTTTATCCAAATAATGCCAGGTCTTGTTCATCTAATTCATGCCTTGATTCATGCCATTTTTATTAAATTCCTCAGCCTTCCATTCCCTGGGGGTTTTGGGGTTTTTTTTTGTGTGGTGGCATCATCTACCAGCAACAGCTTCTCCTATTCACTATCTCCATGAAAACCTGACTATCTCAAGCCAAGGGGATACTCATGGAAGGCCTGTTGAGACCACTTTAGCTGACTTGTGATTCTGTATGAATTTTTACAAGAGCTTGTGGTGATAGGGCTAGGGCTAATGGCTACAAACTGAATGAAGATTTACAGTAGAAATTAGGAAGTTTCTCACAATAAAGGTGATGAGAGACTGAGACAGGTTGCCTAGGAAGGTTGTGGATGCTCCACCCCTGGATATGTTTAAGACCAGGTTGGATGGGGCTCTGAGCAACCTGGTCTAGTGTGAAGTGTCCCTGCCCACAGCAGGAGGGTTGGAACTAGATGATCTCTAATGTCTCTGTCAGAAGAAATCATTCTGTGATTCTAGGAATCTGTGATTCTGAGACACTACTTTACAATTTAGATTATAAAAGCCAGGGTTAAATGAATACTGTGCGTTGTTCTCCCATTTAGAATCTGTGTTGTCAGTCCTTTTCAACCTAGAGCTAGGAGTGTTACAGACACAGCTGATTTCTGCCTCTATGGGGAAAAGCCATGCATGGAATTGAGAGCGTTACACATGGGATCAGGTTTCTGGTACAGTTCTTACCATCATAATCTGATCTGCTATGATAGAGCTCACATCTCCAAAGATGTCTGCACTATAAATAATGATTGCAAAAACACAGACAAAGAATTGTACTCCAGCATGTTTGCTCTTTCAGAGTCTGTCAAGGCATTTGTAGGAATTCCTTGGAAAAGTAGATGCCAAAGGCATGTGAACATAGCAAAAAAATTCATTGAAGGATTCAGACAAACATTTGAAGGAAGCATGTTACAGTTTCTTTCAGCCTTACAAACAGGATTACATGAGTAATCTTCAAGTAATATAAGGATAAATCATTTTTGGAAAAAGCCCCCAATGGTTTAGGTATCAGCAGGCTTTCCCTTGCTAGCAGGCATGCCTGTGTTTCTGGCCCACCTCTCTCACAGTGTACAAAACACAGGCAAAATCCCAGTCTTTCTTTAGGCACAAATTTGCTGTAATCCCAATGAATATGCATTTTACATGCAATTCCAGGAAGCGCTCAGATGCAACGTTAGATCCCTACATTTCTAAGTTGAAATACTGACATTAAAATGTTGTCGCCTGTAGATAGGTATGGAATTTTTTCACTTTTGGAATCTCCCCTTCCCACAAGATCTGCAGGACTGAGCTGCTTTCCCAGTTTTGGCCCTGTGGCCATGCAATGGGTGGATGTTGTAGCTACTGAGTCCTTTGAATTCTCCTGTATTCCTACAGACTTTGGGATTTTCAGCATCTCTCCCTTGAGCCTAGTGCAATTCTTCCTATGATTTCTCCTGTGGGACTAAAACTTTTCCAAATAGTCTTGAGGATTTGCGGCTACACAGATCGAAATGGATGTGTCAAAATAGTTTCTGTTTCTGTAAGTGCTGATGAGGTTGTAATTACAGGGCTGCTTGACTGTAATTCCTACCACAGCTCTTTCCATTCACAACAGCTTTACTTCTGAAGAACCACTTTGACTACTGATTCTATATAATTAATACATAAATGAAACACATAGCTCAGAGTCAGGTAGGCAGAATGTCACAGAGCTGTTGCGATGAACACAGCCATGGTAACAAATTCCCTCTGACTCCCTATGAGTGGCACGGTGAATTTAGTGGGCAACAGAAATGACACGGGAACACTGAATCCACAAGAATCAAGGTTGTGTTAAGACGTAGCTACACATATTTATGCACCTGCATCTCATTCCTGAATACTACAGGCATAAATTGTTGGATGATAGCATTTTAAAAACTATTTTAAAATTGATTTTAACCCGTCCTTTCAGAAGCTGTTAGACTCATTGAGAAGATGGACTCTGAAAACCCAGTTGCAGTGCTGAGCTCTCCGTTTTTATTCATGTACATCGAAGACTGTGGTTCAAGAGTACATTCAGTCTTTGAGATCCTTACTCAGGTCTGTAAAATAGCATTTAAAAGAAAAAGAAAAGGGAGAGATAGAAAAGTTAGTCCAGTTCTGGAATAACTTTTAGCTTATGCACCTGCTCTGTACACAATAAAAATCTAAATTTTAATTAGTGATTTGGCATAGTCTGCTCTTCTTAACTAGCAGTGTCTTTTATTTCTTCATCTGACAGCCTTCTCACCCCCAGGGTATGATGGAAAATGCCTCATTTTCATATAAGGTAGAGGAGTTTAGTGAATAAATGACCTACAGATTTTCCTGATTTTTGTATAATATAATGTACTTTGATGCATTTCAAAGATAATCTGTCTGATGCTTTGCATATTCCTACTTAATTACAGTATATCTCAGGATGATTTACTAGAGTCAGATAATTCTGAAAGAGTCCTGCCTTGGAGAACATGCTTACCACAGGCAACTGTACAATTAGCCATAGAATTCATAGGGGAAATTACAGGAGCGTGTGGAAGGGGGGAGGGCTGGCACAGGAAGACTTACCAAAGTAAGACATATATGGTCTTGTCTAACATTTACTGATGAGGTTTTTCTGACAGTTTCAGTCTGTTTTGGCTAAATCCCAAATATTATTTAAGCATCAGAGTGCTTCCAGCCTTGCGTAGTAGTGGGTGATGAGCGGAGGAACTCTGAAAGCGTTCTGAAGACATTTCCGAGCTCACTTCTTTCTTTTTCCAATTTTGTATCATAATACTCTATTTGGGGGCCAGAAAAGTCTGGAATAGCATTTTGGCTCTTTATTTTACCAGATGTGTTAATGTTCCAGTGACTCCCTCTACATAAAATTAGCCCGGAATGAAGCGATTGGTGCTTGAGAACATTTCAAAGCTGTAGTCCAGACTTTGAAGGCCAGTTGAGGACTGTGACAACATCCAGGCTGACCTCCCGTATTGCATATGCTGTAGGCAACTGGAAATAGATTTGCACATCTTCAGTAAATCCTGTGGCAGAGGGGGGACATTGGCCCAAAGCAGGTGGAGTGTTCCTGTGTGCATGGTGAGCCACCAAACCATTCAAGATCCTCCAGGCCAAGTCATCCAGGTGTTTCCATTTGAAAAAAAACACCAAGATATTAAGTAATTTTGGAGCTTGAAAAGCTCTTCTGGAATTCAGGATTCCCTTGACTCAAATATTGGTGATATTTACCTCTTCAGATTTATTTGTGTTGTAGTTAGTGGAGTTGTGGACACTGGATTACCATGACCTATTTATTTTTTGAAAGTTTTATTCTCTCTAGGAATTCACTTATTTTCCCCTCTCCAATCAAGCATTACCCTGGCGAGAGAGTCGTCTGTAAAACTTACTGCACATCTGCAAATATCAAATGTCCACGAACAGGCAAAAGACTCACTCCACTTACTTTTTTTTTTTTGCAGATGGTTTCATTTAGAACCCAAAGGGTCAGGAGTCACAGCATGACCTCATCAAATTAGACTCAACTGAGAGAGGTGTTTAGCACAACAAAAAGGAAGTAATCTGAAGGACATTAAATGCAAATGAGACTGCCATGTGCAAACTTCAAAAACACCTGATCCAAATGAACAGTGTTGACGGGGGTCGAAGGGGTGAGAAAGAGGGTTTCATATTTTGGTTGGGTTTTGGGCTTTTTTAAGGACGATCAGCAATATTACATCCTGTAGAGCTGACTGAAAGACTCCTTAATATGTGAATATTTAAACTTAAAAAATGACCACTTTTCTTTCTGCCAGGTGAGAATATGTCAGTATGTACTGGCAGGAGATGCTTGGCTTGCAGATCAAACCTGGTAGCAACTCTTTCTCTCTTATGGATTTGTTACTACCGGGTATTTTTAGAGGGTTTGTTATGGCCCGAGTCTCAGTCTTGGGAGGGAATATAAATTACTTTTGAATGCCTAATTGGAGAATTAAAGGGAAAATTCAGTTGCTGATGGTTCTTTCATACAGAGAAGTAAAAGCTCATTAGAAGGTTTGCACATTTTCCCTTCAGGACATTAATCCATGCCCCCATTGGCTGAGATCTCTTTCAGCTACGAAGGCAATGGGGCAGTGAAGGTCTTGTTATAATGGAACCAGACTATTTCCAGATAATGTGAGTCAGATTGGCGTTGGAGATAGATCTGCTTTCCAGATGTTGGATATAGTCAAGTGGAGCAGGGAGACGAGATGCCAGCTAAGTATACGGAGAACCTTGGAGTAAATAGCAAGTCAGAAGTGCTGTGTTTGCAATGACTAGTGCTGACATTTTCAGCACCATGTGAATCAGGGAAAAAGCTGATAAACAAATATTTGCTGCTGACAGACACAGGGATAACTAAGCATACTGAGAAATGAGCCAAAATAAGATCAAAATGGGATCTAAATAGGCCTGAAAGCAGTACTTTGCTAGAACTCGGGATCTGAACACATCCATAAGAGTGCCAAAACCTGGAAAGTGGACTAAATGGCCAGTGAACAAAAAAAACCCAACTATACTCACAGAGAAATCTAGGACAAAGTAATACAGTGAATGCAAGAAGTGAGTGTAATTCAAATAAGTTCAGGTACGATAAGAGCTAGTAACAATCCTGAATATCTAATCCAAAGCCTGCAGAAGTCAATTTAAGCTCTGTGCAAGTGTTAAGGCAGAAGGACTGGTTTTGTTTCTTTCTGTTTGACTCTATTCATCTTGTTTTTTCTGCATCTTGACAGCCAAGAGATCAAAATTATCTTCCTAACCAAGTACCAAGGTCCAGGCATATCACTGCTGCCTGTGTCACAAGACAGGAGGAATTTGTATGGACAGTCTTTGAATTATGGGATGATGGGTGAGATCTTTGTGAGCTGCTGCCACGCAGGCTGAGCTATGACTGTCCAAGGAGAAAAGAGAAGATTATTTTATTCAGCAATAAGCAAATGGACAGACTGCATTATACAGATCCATGCTGTCAGGAGTCTCTTGTAGCTGGGATGTTCACAACTGCAGTTCTGGTCCTTTGAGAAACATTCAGATGAAGCCCTACTAAGAGGGTAGGAGAGAAGAACTGCGTGTGCTTCCCATGGCCTGTGGAAAGGGCTGCTTTCTTTTCCTTCAGCGTAGAAGGTCTTGTCAAGATTGAGCCTGGAGAGAGGGTGCAGCTCCTGGGAACAAGACCAGCCCCATGATCAGGTGTCATTTTCTTAACCCGGCCAGTGGGTCTTATCTCAGAATCAGTCCAGCTGGCAGCAAGCTGAAGGCGACTGCTGGCGGTACAAGAAGTCAGGGGAGGTAGCAGGAGATCTGTACAGTCAAGCGTATACACTCAGGGTGTGGGGGCTCACATCTGGCTGCAAGATGCTTTGAACAGTTTGTTGGACAAAGGCGCTTGGTCAAAAAAGGTCAGGGCAGGTTCAGTTGTACTGCCAAGGGTGAAAACTATAGTGAAAGTCAATAAAAGTCTCTCATGGCTTCTAGTTTACCCAAATAAGGAGAGAGAAGAATTGTTAACAAAGGGTTTTCACTTACCTTTTCAAGGTCATAGGAAGGTTAGCTCAGCTCCAAATTGCTGCATAAGCTTGAAAGGAAGAATGACAAAATGTGGATTAGGAAAATACATGGCTTTATTTTTAAAAGGTCATTCTACTGAAATGGTGGAGGATGGTGGTCACCAGGAGGGTGAACTGCAGTCAGGGTGGGAGGAAAGCTCAAAACTTCCTATCTTGAAGGTTTTTCTGTGAGTTTTGGAAAATGGTATGATGACAAGTAATGTTTTGAAGTTACAGCTGGATAAAGATGTGTGTTTTCAACATTGTTGGCGATTATCCATGGGCAAAAACTATCAGGCAAATTGGGCCTCCCTAGTTTGGTTGTGTCTTGGAAGCTACGGTTTAATTGAAGAAGTCATTGGGCACAATATGTGGCAGATTGGTGAAAATCTTTCCTTGTGTTATAAAAGTAAATCTGGTAGAAAATCCTGACATAGAAAGCTTAAGATTCTCTTTATATATAAATAAAAGAATCATGGACAATCGTGTGGGCTAGGTCCTTTTAGTTCTGCCTTTAGAACAACTGATGGAGGCAGAGAATGAATGAATTACTTTCACTGCTGAAAACACTAATTTTTCTGTTTTATATGACACCCCCCACCCCATGTATATATTGCTCTTTCTGTTACAGAATTTTTCAGTGATTTCAAAGATACCTGAAGGGTTTGTCATCTTGCCCAATGATAAATGAATGGTAGCTGGATGCCCAAACCCAACAAATCATCTCCAGGTAGTTCCATCATCAAGAAGCTAATGTCAGTTTACAGTAAAAAATATCTTTCCTCATACAGAAATAGAAAGGGGGGAGTAGGGGGAGGGGGGAGTATCAGAAAAAGGCTTTGCAGTCACTTTATAAATGCTTTTCTTTAAGTACCTCAAATGTTCTTCAAATATTGCAGCATGGAAAACTAAGACCCTGGAACAGGTTGCCCAGGGAGGTTGTGGCTGCCCCCTCCGTGGAAGTGTTCAAGGCCAGATTGGATGGGGCCTTGAGCACTCTGGTCTGGTGGGGGGTATCCCTGCTCATGACGGGGGGGTCAGACCTAGATGATCCTGAAGGTCCCTTNGATCTTGAAGGTCCCTTCCAACCTGAACCACTCCATGCATCTGTGAATCTCCCTCATTTGTGCCTCTTCCACCACTGGTTACACATTGATGATAATGCATTCCCACTGATTATTAAAAATAATCATACAAACAGAGAATTCAAAGCAATTCATGAACAAATACTTTATGGTATTTACAAGGTGCATTTTTTATGAGTGCTTTTTCTCCTCTTTAAGCAATGCTTCATCTGTGTCTAGTAAAGTCCTAGATGAGAAACAGTTTCCTAGATATAGAATATAAATATTGGGTGGTCATAATAGAAAAGTCTGAAAAAGGTTTTAAAAGAAAGCATAGAAGCTTTCATATAAACAGCTAGAATAAATATATGAAAAGTTGGACTCCCCTAATCAAATGTGCTTCATATGTGTGTAATTAAAACAATGTCTAAATTCACATGCATGTATGTGTGAGAATATATATATATGCACTCGCGTTGTTCAACCCTACATGTATCCACATATTTTATGTATTTATAACATCTGTTTATTATACTGATAGATGGTTTTCAACACTCTTGTGCCGTTTCAGACTGTTCAAAACTGCTAAATGCAAAATTTTAATACTGCAGCTGAAGGCAAATGTCACCCTTCTGAAATAATGAGCTATAAATATTGCTTTTCTTTTAACTGTTTATGCCAGATCAGTGGTATTTATCTTTGGTTGAGTATCTTGAGGACATGGAAGCTTTCCATTTTACATATACATGAGATTTGGCCACTGTTTAGTGGAAATAATACCAAATGACACCAGGGCTAGAGAGACACTAAGCAGCCTGAACCATGATATGGTGGTTGAACTTAGAAGTTCAGTTCATTTGCAAACATGTTACTGGTTCCAGCTGTGTTCTTTGTAGAGGGGATAGGGCCAAACTATATGTCCAGCTGGAAATAGAATGAGCTACATGGGCCTCTATGTTCAGACTGACTACTCGCCAGAAACCAACCAAAAAAGCAGCCTAAAATAATACATGGTCTCAGAATAAAAAACAGCAATTGCAGTTGGAACATGTCATAATAACATGAAATACTTTACCTCCTACATTCTTCTAGGGAACTTCTTCAGGTGACACTTTGTTTAATAATGCAAAATACTCCTATACGTAACCTTTAGAATCTCCCTTAAAGTCTTGAGTGATGTCTTTTCATAATTGAAATTTATAGTAATATCAGCATTGGTAATTTATGTGTTTTAATTTAAAACATCTGGTTTTAATTTCTGTAGTTCAAGGTTTTTTCAGCAGTTGCCCATGAGTAAGGATTTGATCTTGATACTATATTTTCTGTCTATATTTGATGACCATCTTTCCAATGTGTGGGGTTTCATGAAAAATCATTTTGTCTCAGCCCAAAAATCAGTTTCTCATGAATGAAGTGAAATAGTTTTAAAATACTAAAGTGACTGCTTTGCATTTCAACCAGCCTGGATGGTGAAAACAGTGCCGTTTAATTCACATTTGATTTTGCTCATTCTCACCTTCAATAGTTTAGAGGTTTTTGTGGATTGATTCAGTGCTGCTGTGCTGGGTGATACTGAGACGTAAGGAAACATCACCATAACAGAGAAGCTCTCCTATTAATTTTCAAGTAACAACCAGACTCAGCGCTTCCAGTTAAAAAGCAATGTTATTGCTTTGTGAGACATATGGCCTTGAGCTTCCCTTGTGGTTTTGGGATGAGTCATGAATTTTGATGATTTTCTTGAAGACTCAGTTGCTAGGGATCCTGCACATACATTTGAATTTCTTTTTATTTTAAAGTGAAGGGAAGGGTTTTCTAGCTCTTTGGCTGCAAACGCATGGTCAAGAATGCAAAGCTCAAAGGCTCAAACACATGAAGACATTAAAGAACCCAATATTTCTTTGAAGACCCAGTAAATGAGGAGGGAATTTCTGAATACATGGGACTGGCAGCACTGCAGATCACTTGTGAAAGCCATGAAGATGGATACCTAGTAGCAATTCCTTGGTTTCAAACCGAAGTAGCTCAGCTTGCATTACCCCGGTTTCTCTCATCTGTGTCCTTGTCCATGAGTGCTGTAGCAACAGACTTTCCCACCATGAAACAGTAGCAACAAGTTTTCCCTTTGTGGGGTGGTAATGAGAGGGATGGGTGCAAAGTTACTTCAGTGTGTTTTGTCACTGGAGCCCTTAAAGCTCCTTCTCTAGCAGACGAAAGGAAATACAGTGTGAAGGCTCCTGTTACCCCAAAGTTGGGAACACTCTCAGAATCACAGAATATCTTTGGTTGAAAGAGAACTTTAAGACCATCAAGTCCAACTCTTGACCAAGCGCTGGCAGGTTGCCACTAAACCATGTTCCTCAGCACCAGGTCAACAAGCCATTGTTTAAACGCATCAAGACAGTGACCCCACCACTGCCTTGGGGAGCCTGTTCCATTGTTTGACAGGTGAAGAAATTCTTCCTAACATTCAACCTAAGCCTTCCTTGGTGTAGCTTGCAGCCATTTTCTCTAGTCCTATTGCTTGCCTCCTTTCAGTTAGTGCCAGAAAGTGGTAAGGTTTCCCCTCAGATTCCTTTCCTCTAGGATAAACAACCCCAGTATCCTCAGCCGCAAGAGATAGGACTTATGCTCCAGAACCTTAAAAACCCTAGTTGCCCTTCTCTGGACCTGCTCTAGCATCTCAATGCCCTTCTTGTAGTGAGAGGACCAGAAGTGAACACTAGTGCTCAGTAGTGCTGAGTACAGGAGTACTCTCTCTCCATGTCTGTGCTTTATTCTTTGTAAGAGGCTGGTTTTCTGTGATCACATAAGCTCAGAGTACTGAAACCTGCAGGTTCGTGCTACAGCAGTTCTTAAATGCATGAAGCCTGCCTGATGCATAGTTCCTGTCAGTAAAGGAGGCACTGAAGACCAGAATTAGGAGAGAGAAGGTGACTAGATACGCTTATTTAAAATGCATAATCTTTTTTTGCTCTTTAATTAATTAATTAATTACAAATTTGCTCCCAGGCTTTTATAGTAGGAAGCTTCATAATTATCTAATCTTAACTGCTGTCTAACATACCAAAGAACTGTGTCTTAATTCCCGCTCCATAAGTGATGGTAGTTAGAAGGAAGAGATCCAGTCAGGAACATTACTCTATCAGGACTCATTTCTTTGCAAATCACAGTACCATAGAGTACAATTAACCAGGAATACAGTAGATTTCCAGACTTCAATAGAATTTAAACCAAAACTGGGAGATATTTCTCTAGCTGCTCTACATTCACTGATATGAAGCACATTAGTCTAATCATAACCTTGGACTGAACTTTAGTTCCCAGCATATTTGAAACAAGCCTTCATGATTTCTGGTTTTGAGACGTCTTGGTTTCCTGCCCAGAAGCTGGCCATGCTGGGAAGCCTCACTGAAGTCTTTTATTTGTTTAGCACATTTACCAGTACCTGAGTATAACAATGCAGCATGTTTATCCCTTGAGCACAACGCTTAGTCTTCTGGAGCTCCAACTGGGAATGTCCTGCTTCTCTGAAAGGACAAAACATGTCTCTTTAGAAAGTAATCCAAAGTAGTTTGCCTTTGGGTATAAGAGCTGTAAGGAGC
The DNA here is from genome assembly GCA_013397515.1 of Upupa epops. Classification (NCBI taxonomy): domain Eukaryota; kingdom Metazoa; phylum Chordata; class Aves; order Bucerotiformes; family Upupidae; genus Upupa; species Upupa epops. The sequence continues at coordinate 147,733 of VZRI01003138.1, forward strand.
ATTGGAAGGTCTCAGACCATAGCCTTGCAGTAAGCCAGTTTAATCAGAGTCTGGGTAACAGTGTTATTTGAAGAAGTTTAAATTAATCTCTCTAAAAATTTGTGCTTTAAAAATAAGATTAACAAGTCCAAATCTTAATTAAATGCTATATTTTAAATTCTGTGAATAATATTGTTTAAGAAACATTTAATCATTGTATTTTCTTGTTTAGGATTAGCTGTTTAAAGACAAAAGACTCTAGGCTCCAATTAACTGCTGCCAAAAATTAATTTAAGTAGCCTAATTGACAACTTGCTTTAAGCTACATAAAATCTTGGCATAAAACTTATTGTCAAGGGAAAAATATTCCTAATTTATAGCTTTATTATAAACGAAACTATTGACCAAAATGCACTTGCTCTACTGCAGCTGTTATGTAAAACAACAATATGTAGATGACAATGATAATGAGTCCTTGTCCTTATGTGTAAATACCAGTCACTCTAAAGTCGTGCTGCTGGTTAATGACTGTTTGGTGCCACTGGGCTAGAGAAGAGCTTGTTTTCAGGCAGCTCTACTGGATCCCAGCTCTTCCTCGGTGATGCTTCACTGGTTGTGCAATACTTGTGACCATGAGACTGGGCTCCTGACAGGCTGCAGACAAAGCCTGTGAGCCTGTTCTGCTCACTGTGAAAACCGAGCCCTGTTGCCTTCCACCTCTATGCAAAAGAGAAACGTAAACTGTTCCACATGTGGGAGCAGAATGTGATCGCTGTGGGGAGAAGGTAGCAAGGCTATTAAATGTAAAACCAGGGCTGAACAATCAAAATACTTGTCCGTGAGTGTGCGAGATACTCGGATATCTGTGAACAGGGAGAGAAAATTAAAAGCTGTAAGTACATACTGTAAAGCTCTTTAGTTTCTTGTTTATGGTCGCAATGGGCCAACTTTCAAAGCCACTTCTTGAAACGTTGCCCGTGGTTTTCCACCTGCAACTAGTTAGACACAGAAGTCCTCTATTTTCTGCACTGGTACAGCTAATTTGCATCCCTAAATACCCCGCTGATGCTCAGAGGCATTGGTGCCTGCACAGGGCACAGGTTTCTCATGCTGGAGACGCAGCTCTTTCCCCACTCTCACACCGCAATGCAGTGCTGGACCTTCTGCCGCTCAGCTTTGCCACTGGTTGTTTCATGCTGCTCATGAGTCAAACTGCTCAACGCAGTGTTAGCCATTGCGCTGAGTGTTTTTCCTCTTAGGACTGCAAGAAGTGATTGCATCGGCAAGGTGGCTGGCTGGCACACAGCATTTCCAAGGAGCCTCTTTGAAGGCTAAAGAAGGTTGCTTGGAAAGTATAGTATCTTGGCTCAATTTTCATTGTCTAGGCACATTTCATTTCAGAAAATCACAAGCTACCAACACAACCATGTCATTGCAATTTTTCAAGCATTTTCTTTTTGTGCTGTGTGTGTTTTATATCTTGGTGAAGTCACATCCCCTCCAGGCTATTGGAACAAAGCTCAGCTAAGAGCCGAATGTACCAAATGAGAGGAAATTACAAAGGAAAAGTTAATGTCTAAAACCATTAGTATGGGCACTTCTCCCACAGCCTCCATGAACTCTGGAACAGCAACCTGAGTTCACTCCAAGATGGCATAGAGAGGTGTTCAAAATCCAGCCTGACTGGGAACCTGTGAAAGCAAAGGCTTCCCAACCAAAAGTACAGCATCTCTGGAACCTAAGAGATGCTTTTGAAAAGCTCCCAGGGCACTGCGACCCTTCACACTGCTCCTCCACTGAACAAACTGTTTAGAGACTGAGATGTGCTGCAGAGATAACAAGCACTAAAGAATTTACAGCAGGTGCTATTTGAAGAGACTTCGAACAATGCAGAATTACCTGTGCCCATTTATGCCCATTAATCTTCTCTTGTAAAAATTGCAATAAACAGTGATTTAGAAGCAGGGAGGAGCGAAGCTGGAAGCCCTGAGGTTAATAAAGAAAGGTAGGTGCTTGAGGATAGTTTTCTTTCTGTCTGTGCAGTGACTGAACCACCAAAAAACCATAACTGTAGATACAGCTTAGAAATTGATAAGTGTTGTGGCTAGCATTATTTAGCAGATGCATGCCAAGGTTTTTCTAGCAGGTAGTACTGGGTGTCATACAAGTACACAACAAATAGCATGCAGAGCACAGAGAGAGTTTATAAACTGCAAATTCCCCTGCTAACAGATGGCTGAGCTCACACTGAACACCCAGGGAAGGCACCTAAAAGAAGCTGTGTAAAATCAGAGCAAGCACCTGAAATTCAAAGGTAGGCAACAGCAGTTACTCACAATAATAACCACCCGCTTTGCTCTTATCTCAGTTGTGGCTGCTGCTGTGTCCACAGCATGTACCCTCAGCCTCAGAACAAAGTAATGTTATGATGGATAGGCTCTGATTTTTTTAAAACTAAAAGAATAGCCCTGGAGACATGACCAGAGATCACTGGAGCCAATGGAGATTCTTTTCTACTGGAACAAGCCCCGTGGCTTCAGGAACCCATCACAAAAAGGTGATTTACAGGAGTACAGCCATAGAATATTTTCTTCCCGAATGAAAACAAATGAGCTGGCAAAGTATTAATTTAAACTACCTGACTTGTTAATGAGCAGTATAGATTATAAAGATTGTCTCTGTAAGGACTTTCTGCCTTTGCTCTGCAGGTGGTTTCTGTCTGCCCTGCTCTGGTATGTGGGTACCTCCCCCGGAGCGTCCAGCGTGGAGCTGAGGGATGCACTAGCTGCCTCCAGGCTGGGAGCTCTCTTGAAGAAAAGATGGTTGTGACTCTGGCCAGGCTGCTGAAATTTTACTAGATATTAATACTCTTTAACAAGTTAGCATTAATTTAAATTACCCTTGGTTTTCTTCCACATTAAAAGAAGAATTTATAGAATAATCTTTTACATTATTTTGCTATTGTTTTCATATGAACATGGACTTTCTCAGTATCACTTTAGTAAGAATTTAGATTAAAACAATCCTTCATTACTTATTTAAGACTCACAGGAACAGCTGAACATTTTAAACCCAGTAAGTTCAGAAAAGCAATACTTTCTCTTCCATTTTTAAAAAAAGCATGTATTTCTGGGTTTGATCACATTTGTGTAGTAAATTGTAGCTGGTTTTGAATGAGGCAGCAATAAATGATGACCATAAAACTCTGAGGAAGGAAGGACCCAGCATTATCTAAAATATTTGGTGAGATAATAAATGCAATTCTAAAGTGAAGCGGCTGGCTAAATACTGATGTAGTCAATTTAAACTTTAGCTTGTGGAAATATTCCCTTGACAAGTTGCATGCCTTTCTCCCCACTCCTCCCCTCCTTACATGCTGAGTATCTTTTATTTCTGGACACCAGGCAACACAATAGAACGAAAGCAAGACCCGAGCATCCAGGCAGAAAAGCAGGCCTTGTCCCCGAGCCAGGAGGTGGCCGGGATTCCTGCTCTGCACAATACTGCGGCCCCAGTGCCGTGCCGTGCCATGTAATGAAGCCCAAGTGGCTGCCTTTTAATTCTCAAGTGCTGGACTGGCTGGATGCTGAGCTCCGCCACTCCCAGCCCCAGCCTTCAAGCGAATCTGGCACCCAACAATAACACTGAGAAAGGCACAAAGGCCGGTGCTGCTGCCCAGGGCTTTCGGATGCAAACTGGCCAAATATGTTGGGGTCAGCAGGACCACGATGCTCTTTGTTGGCAGCTTGAATACAGTCAAGGGGCAGGGACTGGCAAGGATGGTAAAACTTACCAGTTTTTTCAGACAGTGCAGGGGAAAGTGATTTAAAAAAAAAATAATCACCCCTCCAATCTGCAATCTGGACAAGGTTTGCAATGAAGCAAACAGCACTTCTGGGAATGAAGAGGACCTATCTGTTTGGCCACAGGTTATTTTGCAATGTGGCTTCTGACTTACCTGAAAAGAATTCCTCTCCCCCGTTTCCTGATCAGGAATTCATCCTCCAAATTCCCCTCTCAGCACAGCAAGCTGGGGGGAGTGGTGGTGGTGGTGGGGTGTCAACATGGTGCTCCCCCAGTTTCCTACACTTAAGCTTTCAGCTGTGAAAAAATCCCTTTTATTAAAGGCAAACTACAGTTTAATTGAGCTAAATCTCCAGCCTCTGTTGGAGGTAGCAATGCCACGCACAGTTCACGGCAGTGCCTCCTGTCCGAGGGATTTTTATGAGATCATATTTCATGAGGAAATAAATTTCCTCCTCCGGTCTGATGCAATCAGTCCTCCAAGTGGTAAATAGCTCTGGATATCTTCTGCGCTGTTATGCAAAGTGTTTGCGGATATTCGAGGATGAAAGTTGCCAAAGATAAGATCTTAATCACTGAAAACTGGAGAGCGATAGAGAAAATGGCCCCATAAGGCTGCTGGGGCAGGTTCCCCTGAGGAAGCCCAGGCATCCCCTGCAGACACTGAGCAGCAGCAGGACCCACAGGAAACTATTTATCAAATAGCCCATCCCAGCTTCGATGACAGCTCTCAAGGGACAGTCTCCTCACAAGTCCCAAAGCACTGTCTTCAATGTCTTCATCTCTAAATTGCAGCTACGGAATCTGGAGTAAAATTGTTTGGTCTAAGCACATCCACTGTACTTCTCTTGCAAGAAGCAAAGGAAGGTAACAGCTTCCCAAGTAGATCCTCTTCTACTTACACACATTTTCAGGGGGAAAAAAAACAGATGGCCACTGCCCTGTGCTGTAAAAATCACTGAACTGAGTTTTCAGGGAGATGGTTTTGGAAAGGCATTTGGATAAAGTGCTGCAGGGATGGCCCAGGCAGGCGGTAGGGACTCTTTAATCCACGGAACAGGCATTACGTGCCCTATAGAGGAGTTAACTCCTCTTAGACAGCAGCCATGACAGCTGCAGTCCTAGCACCATAAAAATCTGAAAATTGTCCATGACCAGCGAGCAAGGCAACAAGTGTGGTCTTCGTGCCACGTTCAGTCCTGAATTCAAGCTAAAGAAGTTCAAAGAAAAGTGAAGTCATGCTGGTTTCTATCAAAGCTTTTCCCTAAAAACTCCTAATTTTCCCCAGACGAGAAGGCAGAGACAGTTGGAGTGCCAGCAAGAGTGCTGGCTTCTGGCAGCTCCTTCTTGAATAAATCCTGTGGATCTCTGCTCAGAGAGAAGCAGGAAATGCAAAACTTCAGGCTGAAATTGGAAACTGACTCTTGCTAAATTTGCTGCATCCCTCCCAAAAGGAGACAGGGGACTTCCTAGAAATTCTAAGATGTAGACCAGAAACTGAGACTATTCTGCCAAAACAGTGGACATCAGCTCCTGCCCTCTTGCAACGGACTGTGGAGAACCCTTCTTCCACCCACGTGTGGGAGAGCAGTCTTCAGCCCCATGCGAATTTCTCCTGGGGATGGGCAGCTTGCACACACTGGGATTTAGAAGAGAAGTTTTACTGCCAGTTCCTAGAAAAGAAACAAGGTGTAAACAGAGCAAGCAAAATGCGTAACCCTCATCACCACATCCCACCTGTGTTCTTCACACAGGCCAAGATTTGGGCTCTTTTTTTTTAACCCTTTAATCCCTTGTTCCTTGCTTCTAAGTGTTTCTGCAATATATTCATGTAAAATCCCCTCCATGGGGTTTGTGCTTCTCCTTTTCCATAGGCACTTGCTGTTCAGTGCTTCCTTAATGTGGGATTGTGAAACACCTGAAACAAGGTCTGATCTGGCAAGATAATGAACGCGTGAATCGCTGTTGAGATCCGTGGTGATTGTGTGTTAACGTGTGCAGTGCGAACCAAAAACGCAGGCAGCAGAAAGCAACTCGGGACTGGGTTCAAGAGGTCACGAACGGGGAAGTTATCTTGAGCATTTTGATACGACATCCGAAGGATTTACCCCGGTCAGAGCAACATGAGGGGTTCACTTGAAAGTGAATCTCCCTGGAAGCTTTCCTTCATCCGAGAGCAAGCATGAGGGATCAGTGGAGGAGTTCTTCACAGATCGTGCGATATTCAGCTCACGCAATCCTTTAGCCGAACAGGTCAGAAAAAGGCTGATGGGTTAGAAGTTGGGAAATAATGTTGTATCCTATGTGCGTCCTCTTTCTTTCCAGACATGAGCACATGTGCTCCTGCAAGGCAATTTTTTAAAAAGGGGTTTTTTGACCATCACACAGGACACAAACTCATGAAAATTGTATTTTCCTTAAAAGAATTGGAAATATTTTAAGAAATAAATATGTATTCACGCAGTGAATTGGTCCATTCTCTAATGTATGCACTTTTCTTTTGACCTAATAAATTACTAAGTGACTTCCAAAGCTTCCTAGGACCTTAAATACAAATTAAAGTATTAATTTAAAAAATCACTTGGGAAATGAATTCATTTCAAGGAACTGTTGTAGTCATTCTCAGGGTATATATCTGAATTTGCTTCATCGAGTTGCTTTTCCAAGATGGCCAGGTTACAAGTGTGACCTATGCTTCCTTCGGACTTTCCTTACGTGCTGGTTTGATACAGGATTTGCATGTCTTTCGGAAGCTGGTTTCAGCATCCCAATAGAAATGTATTTTCTATTATTGTCCCAACTGCCCATCCTGCACAGGATGCCTGTGACTTTTAGGTGAGAGAAAGCTTAATCTGGACCAGGATTTTGCTTCTGTGCTCTTCTTTAATTCTAATTTACCTGCATGACAACACCCAAAGGTGTGCGAATACACAATGCAGCGCCAGCACAGCTCCTCAGTGGGTGTGATGCCTGGAGGAAGAATATGGTGACAGTGTGGTAGCAGGCTCAGTTGCACCTTCCCATCTTGGAGGTTCAGACCACAGCCTTTCTGTGGCCAGTGCTCAGGGTGCTTTCTGGCTCAGACTGGGAAAAAGCCCCAATGCCCCACTGACCAGATACAAACTACTCCCATCTATTTTCCAGGCTGGAGCAGCCCACAAACCTACTGTCTTTGCCTTATAGGAGTCTGACGTATCCTGTGCCAAGCAGCCAACATAAAGACAAGAGGGTTTTGCTTCTTTGGACTGACTGTGTACTCAAACGATTGTAAAGCAATGCTCTGTGTATGTTGATCCACTGAAAGGCCTTCTCTGCTAATCTCAATAGCCCTCATTTCTTTAGACATTCCAGGAGGATTTTGCGTCTCGGTCTAGACACACTTCATCTCTCTGTTTTGAGAGAGAAAGCCTTTTGAAAATGCCAGATCGGCTTTGTTTTCCTGCTCTGAAGGGCTTTGCTGCCTGTGAACAAAATAGGATAGGACAGGATGAAGACGAAGCCTTCAAAGCTCTCTGTTTCCCTACACATTTTCCAAGGTACAGGCTATATAACCCAGTTCCTAGTCCCTTTCTGCTTCTTGTTTCCTGAAGGTCCCTATTAAAGTCAATGCAACCATGTGATCCTGAGTTCTGGTTCTGCCTCAGTCACTCTGACACACTGAGACAGTCCCTCATCTTTCAGTTCCCGACAAATATTCTTTTTATTGTGCAAATGAGTCATGTAATGTCTATACAGTGTTTAAAGCATTAGCCAGAGTCAGGGCTAGAAAGGCACATTCACGTCTGTTTCCGTTTCCCTGTATGAACGCTTCTATTCAAGACCCAATCTTGTGGGGTATAAATACCTTCTGCTGGTACTGCTGAGTATTTCTGACGTCAAAGCGAATGAGACCTGATTATAATTATTATTTCTTTTGTCACACAAGTGCTCACATATGGAGGACAAACACTACTTTCAAAGGCAAGAGTTAAGGAAGCTGTTGCTTGGACCTGGTGAGCAACAACAGCCATGGGGGCTGGTCCCGTCTCTGTGCTGTGGGTCGCTTTGCGACGAGCATGTCAGCAGCAGCGCAGATGCGGTGATGATGCGACATAGCTTATTATTTTCTTACCTTTCTGTACGGTCGCCCTGAAAAATGTCACGAAGTGTGACTCATCACATCTGCATGAAGTTACGAAAAAAGTAAGCCTTGTTAACCTGCTGTTTGAAAACCAGAACACTTTTATCAGTTCATATAATTGCTAACCCCTTATTCACTGTTCAACACTGAAGGGTTCTTTGGCTCCTAAGATCCCACTAATTGCTGACAGATTTGATTTCTCTGTGACAGCAGGAGTCCTGTTTCTGGCCTTTACATCAAGTAATTGCTTTATTTTTCTCCCTCTGCTCTGAAAAACGGAATTCCCTTCTCCCCTGCTTGAACCTCTGTAATGACTTCTTTCTATGTTATTAAATCCTTGCCATTTAAATCACATTTAGAGATGTTTTGAATAACTGATTCCAATTACTAAGGCTCTTACTAAGGAGCAGCTGAAAACGCAAGTCATTACTTGCCCATAGACAAGCAGCTACACCTTGCAGCAAAGTCTCTGGTGGACTGTATTTTATTTCTACTCAGTAAGGTGCAATTTATACTCACAGGAGGCGGGTGTTCAACAAATATACAGCTGATGGAGTTCTCATAACTTGTCGCTTGTGCAAAATAGAGATCTGATTTTATATTTATTTTATAAATAGCGCAATTCCTTAAAGAAATCATCCATCCCTTCCTGTAGTGGCTGGGGAAGGCTGCTTGGAACAACAGCGGAGATGAGCAGTTGACCGACAAATGACCCGAGTGAGGTTACTGTCCTGAGATCTAATAAAAAAGCATGGCAGGGTAAGAGGAAACAGGACTACAGGTCGTACATTCCTCCTGTGAAGTATGATCAGCTTCTGTTGTTCTTCACATTGTTTTTTATACAGGTCATGATTCCTTGGATGTACTAAGAACTTCCCAGCAACAGCAGTTTAGTTCAGTTATTCTGTTCCGTTGGTAATCACACTTGTGATCATTAGCGCCTTTGGAGAAGAAACCCACCAAAAAAAGTGCCAGGAGATGATTATTTGACAAATTACCGCAGGGGCTGGGCGTAATAGCGTTGCTGATACAATCAACATTAAGCTGTTATTCAAAATAAATAAATAAGTGAAGCAACTTCCAAACTGTTTATGAAAAACTACCCTGTCAACAAAAAGCGACTGACGTTTGAACAGACAGCACATGGTTGTCTTCACAAGGGCAGGCTCAGCTTCTTTCCGTATAGAGTTGCTACCGTGGCACATGTAAACAGCTAATAAATGAAGATCATTCATAATAACTGGGGAATCTGCAGTTGCCTTTTATCCACGGGCTGATTAGGAGTGCGAGTACTGTAAACTAAACTCTGCCTGTATCTGTACTGGAAGCCACTGCATGTCCGTGTGCAGCTCCCAGCTTCTGCTGGTGCAGGCTGAACTGGTGCCTTGGAATCCGTACAAGAAATAAACAATCCCTTCTGTATTTGTATATTAACTTTCTGGTACTTCCTTCAGTCTAGCCCTGATAATTAGCCCTGCTAATATACACAAAGGGCCCAGTTTACTTCTGACCAACAGAATAAAACTACTACCAAGTGGAATAAAAGGTATGTTGATAAAAGCACAGCCTGACCACGAAACTTGCATCAGTGGTCAGGACTTGTGCCAGCACAGCTAAGCTGTAATAAGGATCTTTCCTTTTTCCAGCCCTGGCAACACAGAAACCAGCACAAGTCCCTCGTTTTTACACCCCAAGGCTACATACAGTCTCTGCAACAAAATTCACCTCTCAATGCGCAGTGATTGTCTTCATGCAACGTGATTTTGATTAAGAAGTAGGCACATTCATGCCTTCACATTTTTATTGTGTTTGTCCTGGAAAGTTATTTGCTATAGTGTAAGGTGTTCCCGTATTTTGGTTGGAAGAGCACATTGCCCAGCAGAGCGAGCAGAGCAGTATCTGCACATCACCCCACAGGCAGTGCTCTATTCTCGTGTGCAGATAGAGAGCCATTCATGAAGGTCCAAACTCCTGGTTGCTGAAATAAATGAACATTTTCCTGGTGACTTCCTTAGGAAAAGATACAGATGCAGAACCCAACTGCCTCAAAGATACCATTTTGTGCATATAAGGTTATAGTTACTGAGCAAACGGCAGTGGATGGGTTCATTTAGCATTCAGAGACAAGCTTCCTCAACATCAAAATTAAGTTGTTCACAACTTTCCCTTCCTATGCATAAAAATGAGAGAAGATTGAAAATGCCTACTCTTGTTTCAAAAGCACAGCTCAATGCCAAGACAAGCAAAAGCTGTGATCTTAATTTTGTTGCTATGAGAATGGATTAATACACTTTGTAAAGGCTACGTGGTCAGTGGTCTGGGAAGCCTTGGCCATGAGCTAGCGCAGAGACTCACCTCAGTGCTGAACATCCTGCTCTGGGTGTGCTTTAATTAACCCTGGTACTGGTTTCAAGTAAAAATACCTGAGAGAACAACCTGTGAGCTGTGATCTTCTCTTTCTAATGTGACAACCTAAGGGCTCTTAGTTATTTTCCCCCCTCCCGCATAGAAATGATGAGTCAGCACTTGCAGGAGACTGTTCACACACTGTCTCCGTACGTGGGAAATAGCAGAAGGGGAGATTTTTCCCGCCCGTGCCATACAATGCCCTGGAAGTCAGCAGACTGGAAACCACTGCTGGAGCTCAGCAGCAGCAGTGTTGCACTGATGGGAAGGGTGCCCAAGCTCCCCAGTGCGCCAGCGTGGAGCACTGCCAGCTCAGTACTGGAACCAGTTATGTAGCTGTACCTCGGGGTACCTGAAATTAGGCCCATAAGGGCAGACTTTCCAAAATGTTTTAGAAAAGAGCAGCAACATTATCAAAAGAGCCAGGACGTCAAACCTCACGTTTGAAAATCTCCCCAGGAATCCCATCTATCTGCCTTTTTAGTCACTTTGAAGGTTGGTGATTAAATCCATACTTACAGTGTGATTCTCCCACACATGGGGAGCAATGGGAGCTTTGTCATCACCACTAATGGGGACAGGATTGTGAGGAATGAAATATGCACAGAATATGTGAGGGGTAGGGGGGGGGAATCAGCTTGAAAATCATCAAATGAAAAGAGCCAGCGGAGTTTTTAATTTTCGTTCATGCTTTAATTACTGAAAATGATAGAAGCACTTTGCTGGTTTCAAAATGGTTACGTCTTAAAATGTCTGGGGTTGTTTGTTTGTTTCTTCTGGGAATGACTTACAATAACCAAGAGATATAAATCAACCCATGGTTTAGCTTTTCTTTTCTTCTGCAGCCGCAGCTTAAACAACCAAACAGCAGGGCAGCTCCTCGGCAGCCCAGATCCACACGGAGCCAGCGCTCTGGAATGGCTGGTACGGGGCGGGCAGCGCAGCTCAGCTCACGAGGTGCTGCCAACTTTGCCATGATGGAGTGGTCCTGCAACAAGCTAGATGCCAGCCCCGGTTAGGAGACCTGCAATGCCTCCTGAGGATGTTAATTCCCCTTTGCTATCCTCTTAGGACTTGTCTGTCTTTAGTTTAGAAAGGAGTGGTGCTGAAAGTTGAAAAACAGCCCAAATTTCCTGTTATAAATGTCTTTCTATATTTCACTGTATTTCACATAAAGACATGTTTTTAAATGTGTTTATACACATTCATATGTATGTGTAGTGATTATAAATATCTAAAGGGTGGGTGTCAGGACAATGGGGCCAGACTCTTCTTGCGAGGCAGGGGACACAAACTGGGACACAGAAGTTCCATCTGAATGTAAGGAAAACATCCTTTACTCTGAGGGTGCCAGAGCCCTAGCACAGGCTGCTCAGAGAGGTTGTAGTCTCCTGCTCTGGAGACATTCAGAACTCTCTTGGATGCCATCCTGGGTATCTGTTCTGGGTGACCCTGATTTAGCAAGGGAGTTGAACCAGATTTCTCTTTCCTCCCATAATTCTGTGATTACCTTGGGTGACATTTTTACTCAAGTTTAGCGCCTCCACAGGACTTGGCTACAGAATGTTTCAGGCTGTGCATACAATTTTTCTTCCACTTCCCCATCATTCTGCACCTCCCCTCTACCATATGCTATATGGACAATAGGTTGGTGTCATGGACAAGATCCCCTAGGATGCCGTAGTTGTTTTGCCTCTATTGGCTGTGGGGACTGTCACAGTCTAGCTTCTCTCCAGGGTGAGAATAATGGCTCTGTTTTCTCTTGTCAGACACCAACGACCGAGGAACTGACAAGAGGTGAAAATTCTCACTGTTCTCTGAAGACCACTGAAGCCATCAAAGGGTTCTTTATCCAACCTTTTGTTTTAAATACTTCCCTTCCATCAACAAAACATACTAGATTGGCAAACACACCCATCAGTGCTGTTCATGTCTGATAAGTGAAACCACATCTCACAGAGCCCTATACTTTATGCTATTGTGCTGCAACAAGCAGCAGGAGGAAGCCAAGGGAGGACCAGGTCACAATTCTTTGGGCAGCTGAGCTTGCAGAGGAGGTTCCTGTTGCGGTGCCTGCAGGAAGTCGACCTGTCTGCTTTCACCCTCTGTGTTTCAGTTTTCTGTTTGTAAAATGCAAATAGTAGCTCTTCTGTGTCTCACAGGCACACGGTAAGGATGAATGTTCTGAAGATAAGCGGCAGTCAGAGTCTACACCAGGGCAAAAAAATCATAGGAAAGATAAATATGCCTGCGTGCACCAAGTAGTCTCTTTCTTTGATGCTTCAAAGCTTTTATGGTCAATAAAGAAACCATGAGGTTTACAAAGACCGTCTAGCAGTTCTAATATTAGCACCCTCACCACAGCTGCTTCTCGCCTCGCCACAGCTACTTCTCGTTGGGGAGGTCTGTTTGTAGCTCTGTGTGATGCTGATGCTGTCGGTAACATTTTCATGTACAGTGAACCTGGTTTGTGCCTGACAGTGAATTGTGTTGCAAAAATGAAGCAAAACACAGCCAGCCATTTGATAATTGAGAGGAGAGGATAACGATGCAGGTTTTCCTGTGCTAAATGAAGAGATATGGAAGCTGTTTCTTCATAAGAAGTGATTGAGGGGAAAAACAAGAATAACTTGGTACAGGAGTAACTATAATTTAGCAGAAATACCAGCAGGTATTTGCATTTCCCTTGGGACAGAAGTGCAACCTCCCTGTGTGAGGTGTTTCGTACCCTTAAACATGACCATATGCATCTAGGCTGGGATGTGAGAAGTTGTGCAACCAATCACCTCCACCAGAGACAAACTCCACAGCCCACTTTACAGTTTTCTTTTCTTGCTTCTGGATTCTCACACCATCACAGCTGCCTCCAAGGAGGGTTTATTGGGGGTGGGGTGGGGTTGTTTTGTTCATTCCCTGGAATGTTTGACTCAATCACATTTGCAGATATTTCAAATTTTTTATTCACGTGACACCTGAGCTTTATTTACTTTTGAAATAAGTCATCTCATTAACAGAATTCATTATCCTTTATTACTGTCATGTCATTCTCCTAATAAAAGGAATGACTGTAGAAGCATTCAGTGGCTTAGCTGGTAGCATAGTGAGCTATTATGCTGCAAACCTGCATTCATGCTGTACATTGGTATGCCAAGGCTGGCAGAGACTAGGAGCATCAGTGAGGTAATAGTCTTAATCTCTGAGGGGAGGATTATATTGTGCTGCACTGCAAATACCTCCTACCGCTAACAGGATAATACTTCAGATGGAGCTATAAATTGTTCAACAAATAGGACAGGTGCTGGGAAGAGGGTGAAAAAAACCACCCCACAATGTTCCACCGTTATCTCCAGGTAAGAGGTGGAAAGCCTCTCACTGTTAAACTACTCTTTTTCCCCACTTAATTTGCCAGTATGGCACAGGGCATCAATAGTAGGTGGGTCTTTTTTCTCAGAAGTGCTATTTGCCTTTGTTGACTGAATGTACGGTGGTTGCAGGTAGTTTTGGCATGAAATGATCATGGATGAAGTGCCCCGGCCACACTGTGCCACCTCCCTGCAAGAGCTCCCTATTCTCTATTTTGTAAGATGCCACAGCACATCTGACCCTGGCTAGACTCCGCTTTTCAGTGGTTTCCTGCTCAGAAGAGCAGTTAGAGTTCATTACTATCCATGGCAAGATGAATTTTTAACTGCCTTTTTCATGTTTGTAGACCTAATGCTCTAGGTTCACCTTGACTGGCCTGGGAACACACGAGCCACCCAGCTGAAGCAGAGGCAGCTCTTTGTTGAGGTGGTATGACACCATTCTGCAGAGAAGAGATACGACAGAAATGTTAAGAAGTATTTAAGCAGAGCTTAGGCTGAGACAAACTTTGTCCACTGGCCCCTGGAAGACGTTGCTCTTCCACATGTTATCAGAGAGAGGAGAGGCTGTTTTTAATGGCAGTGTATGAACCACCAGCCCAGGCTAAGACATGATCAGAGATCTTCCTCCAGACACACTTAGAATTTTCCAGGGAGCAGCGATTTACCATGGCCCCAGCACTTGTCCCTACTACCATCTCACTGTTCTTCCCATTGCTAGAATTTGTGCTTGATCCAGAGCCTCATCCAGCCACACGACAAATCAGTGGTGAATGTTAAGGACCTTCTTCCTCTCCACATGAAAGACCTTTTGATTAGAAATGGCCAAAGAAATATTTCCAAGGCCCTGGATCAATGATGCTTAAAAGGTTTTACCCACGAAAACTTTCAGCGTTGAATGGGCTCCTCAGTTCAACGGGGAGACAGAGCTGCTGGAGGATGTCCAGTGTAGAGCAATGGAGATCATGAAGGAAGTGGAGCACCTCCCTTGTGAGGAAAAGCTGAGGGAGCTGGGTCTCTTGAGCTTGGAGAAGAGGAGGCTGAGGGCTGACCTCATTAATGTTTATAAATATGTGAGGGGTGGGTGTCAGGAGGATGGAGCCAGGCTCTTCTCAAGGTCATCTGGTGATAGGACAAAAGGCAGTGGGTGCCAGCTGGAACAGAGGAGGTTCCATGTAAATATCAGAAGGAACTTCTTCCCAGTAAAGGTACTGGAGCATTGGAATAGACTGCCCAGGGGAGTTGTGGACTCTCCTTCTCTGGAGACATTCAAGACCCACCTGGACGTGTTCCTGTGCGACTTGGTCTAGGTGATCTTGCTATGGCAGGGGGGTTGGGCTAGATGATCTTTCGAGGTCCCTTCCAATCCCTAATGATTCTATGATCGTATGAAACACTGCTCTGGTTTGGGATTACAGCTGATGCTGGAATAGTGAACTTGCCCATCAGATTGAAAATCCTTTTAAAATTTTATCTAAGCTCTAACTCATGCAGCCATGAGAAATGGGAAGAGAGACCTCTTTTGGGCAAACTCTTAGCAACATGTGATTTCAAAAATTGTTCAGATTGCAGGTCCAACCCTACTCCCAGTCATGCAGATTCAGTGATTCCCTTGGTATAAGTGGTCTCTCCTATCTGTGGAACATTATACACTAGAATTACTTAAGTATATATCTTCATTGTCACCAGCAGCAATAGAGAAGATGCAGATCTTGACACATTGGTTTATCCTCTGAATTTTGTGTTGTTTTTTCTTCCTCAGGATGTGTGGGCAGTGCAGTGTGAAGGAGCAGAAGGCAGAGATCACTGCTTGCAGAAGTGTTGACCTGCTGCTCACCGCAAACTTATTCCCTTGTTTCCATGTCTGCATCTTCCTTTCCAGAAATTAAACTACTTCTTGCTCTCACTTTTCCCCTCTTCCTCAGAAGTGCCTGGTTTTGTTTATTGTAAAGTTAACTGGTTCTCACAGGAATTGCAAAGACTAGATTAAAAAAAAGTCTCTCTCTCCTTCAGGCCTTGGTCTGAAGATTTGCTGTTATAACCACTCGCACAGTCCCTACGGCAGCTTGTCACTGCACAGCTCAAACCCAGGTGCCTTCTTCAGGGAACTGTGCAGCTCTGTGGCTGAGCACATCCCCTACAGCACATGGCTCCTCAGTTTACAGAGGAAGTGAAGGGGAACCTTGAGTCTGGACTTCAGGGTCTGGGCTACATCTGATTTGTCTTCACACCAGATTAACCTTCAGCAGTGGTAGCAGAAGTGGAAATGGGGCTGGATGAGAGCAGCTCACAGAAAAGCAGGAGCCATTGAAAGATGAATTAGGGCATAAAAAGCAACAGCAAAAACCAAACAGCAGCTTTACCAACGTCCCAAGAAACTACCCAGCGTGTCCTTGCCTTTCAGTGGCTTTCAACTTCCAGAGGGAAGAAGTTTTATCCTTCTGCCCCTCTCTTTTAAGACACAGTGTTACTTAAAAGCCCCTAACAGTCAACTAAATGTCAAAAAGATTTACAACGATTTCCATCAGACTCTGTTTTTCACAAAAATATATCAATTTAATAACTTGGTTTAAGGAAAAACAGAATGATCATGTTAAAACTCTGCCAAATTTATAAACTTTGACAGTCCCACATACTGAGATGAACAGGAAAATTTATTTAATAAGAAATAAAATACATTTTCTCCCTGCACCCAGTGAAATAGAGAGACAGACACATCTGTCCCAAATTTCTTTTAAGGAACGGAATGACTGCTAGGAAAATAGTCCCTTCTGCTGGCTTACCTCAAGATAAACTTACAGCTTCACTCTAACAGTATCAAAATTAAAAAAGTAATCAATTCAAGTAGAATCAGATCAAACATTTCTGCCCACTTTAACTCTTTGATGTCATGATCCAATATCTTGCAATGAAAAATGCATAGCTAAAAGGCAGGAAAGTTTATGTGAGTCCTTGCTGTTCTAAAAGTTGAAAGAGCTGTGGGTCTGTCATGTGGGGTTTGTACATTCCCATAGACATGTGTGGTGAAGCATCGAAGGAGATCACCCTGCCACAGGAGCAACAGACTGACAGGCTTTTTGAAAGATGCAGCTCATACCGTTAGAAAGACCCCATAGCCCGCTAGCTGCTTAGAGACCTCGAACAGCATCTCAGACAGGAAAACATCTCACGCATAATTCAGAGCAAGAGATTTGAGCAGCTAGAGTGCTAACAGATTTCAAAAGTACTTCAGGAAAGGGATGAATCTTCTGTCAGCCTCAGAGAAGTGATAGTCCACTCTCACACCAAAACTGCAAACAATGGAAAGCAGTAAGTGTGGATGCACAGAAGACAATGTCGCCTTTTTCAAGGCAGAGAGCAGTCATCCTTCTCTATCCACAACAGGTAGATTTATTACACAAAGTCTCCCTACATCTTGAGAACATGTGATGTCCCTCCTCAAATGGAAGAACCTTCTTGAAGAATTGCTGCTTTCATCTCAGACCAGACAGTTCTTCCCAGTCTAAAGCCTTTGGTCTTCACTTTCCTTTCTGCTCCTCAGATGTAACCAAGAGGACAGCAAGAAAAATCAGCTAGTACTTCCCTTCTTTATGAAGCTAGACTCAGATCATCCAAGCTGAATGGGCATGTAATCACTTGTTTAGTTTACTATGGCTTTCCTCAGTGGAGGAAGAACACAGAGTAGCCCCGTATTTTGGGGACCTAAACACTAAGATCTTGAACTTTAAGCAGAGCTTTAAAAGTGGAGGTGGGAAAGGCATGCCAGTTCCTAGCTGTGATGGTGAACCATCCTAATGAGAAGCAAGAAGAGGTTTACTGGGGGTAAATAGGGTTCAGCTAAAGGGGCTACAGCTCCCCATTAGTACTGCCTGATAAAGTCCTTGTTTGTGGGTTGACACAACCCAGCTGCAGCTGCCCAGCAAGGCTGCGTACGCCCTGGCACACGTTCAGCTTGTGCTGGCCAAGGAGTGCTTTTGTGGTCTAGCCTGGAACAGTTCTGCAAACAAGGCCAGCTGTATGAGCAAAAATCACTTGATGCCAGTATAAGCTGTGTTTCCCTGAAAGCTTTTGCCAGTGTGAAGTGTTCTTAAAAACTGTAAAAATAAAACCCCCAAAATTGTCACAGGCTTGGCTGGCACTGGCATGTGTGCAGACGTTTTAAAGATATATTTGGCCCAGGTTTGCTTTTGCTGGATAAGGCTGCACCAATGTAACTGAAGAATGTTATGCTAATAATAAATGTCATGTTTATTAACATATTTAACAACATTAACAAACGGGAAGCTGTCAAACTGCCGTTACCCTGAGCAAAGACCATAATAAGTGGTAACCTGAGGGGACTACGTGAAAACAAGAACCTTTCTTCTGGTGGAGGTGCAAAGTATGGTAACTGAAAAATAAAACAGTATCTCTCCTACCTTTATGAAGAGCAAATTCTACAGAGGGAAGGTTAGCTAGGCAGGTTTAGGACATCCAATGAAAGCAGGAAAGGAAAAATATAGCTGGTCAAGGTCCCCAGATACCCAAAGGCTATTCCTTCTCTGCTGTCTATAAAACAGAGATAGCCATATGTTCTTGCCCATTGAGAAACGTCTAAGAGGTTTAATGTACCACAGTGAAATGAAGATTTCCATGACAGTCACCAAGGAAAAGCTGATGGCCCTGAATATACCTGCCTGGGATCAAGCACATGTCCTCTAAGGGCTAGACAGGTCAGATTCTGCATCTGCCCAAGAGGACTGAACACAAATCCTTGAAAAATGAAATAAAAACTTAATTACCTGAGAAAGGGTCACAGAATCCTTTATATGGAGACAGGGCTTATTGGAGCAGGAGAATATCTGGCAAAGGTGACAAGTACAACCTGCCATAGTCCAACTATGACCTGCATATGACAATGTACAGTGATTTTCAGAGCACTGCTAGCACCACACTATAGCTTTGCTCTATGGCACACGGCTCTACTCCAAAGTGACCGCCTGCCTCCTCCAGAACTGCCCTATATTGGGGGCTATAAACTGGGGAGACTAAACAGTTGTGATTCAGAATAGACCATTTGCCTCACTGCATTTTCCAGTTGAGGTTTGGAGAAGAGAGGCTTTAAATATGTTTTAGCACCACATTTTTTCCTATTCAGCCTGCACTTTTTCCCTTAATTGCTTGCAGGTTAGAAGGACATTTGGACCCTTACCAGACAAAGCTTGTGGGCATTTCCAAGTCAAGCTTGGAAGTCAATAGGATTACTCATCAATTTAAGAGCTTTAAGGAGCAAGGGAGGCAAGGTTTGTAGGGAGAAATATTTTATGAGGGAAACTGATATCACTGGAAAACATGGACAAGCTGTCACAGACACAAGTTACAAGTGCAAGCCCTGTGAAAGGCTTTCGTTTCTGGTGTGGATGAATTACTTCACACCTTCTGTTGCCTTAAAATACCCCAGGGCCAGTTTCCTCCCACTTTCAGGCACTTGGCTGGGGTGACTTTTCCCACAGCCTCATCAATGAGAGCTGAACTGCTCTCTAGACGTACCTATCTTTTTGTTTCCCAGGGCACCTGAGGCACAACCTGAATTATGCGCCTATAATTCAGGGGGATTTAGGACACCTGATGTGTCATGTAATGTTACACAATTACATCCCAGATCCTGGCTTTCAACATCTAAAATCCAGCAAACCTAGATGAAGTGATTTCAGGCTCAGTTTCTTTGTGGCTCCATTATGGCTTTTGGACAATGATTAGATGCAAAATAAAGCAAACAGAAAAAAACCTGGCTCTGAATTCTGTGTATACTCAGTCCTCTAATCCACCTCCACATAATCTGTTATATCATGCAGCCCTTGGTGTAGGTGTGTAACTCTGATGACTGAATGCTATTATGTGAACACCCACACAGCAGGGAGCAGACAGAGCGATGCCGCACTCCTTTGCTCTGCACAGCAGTCAAGCTCGAGCATCCTTACTCCCTCTCTCCCCCCCCCCTGCCTTTCACCCCATCTGTGCTCTATTCTTCAGCACACTTCAGTGCCAGGCAATTGGTTTCTATGGACCAAACTGGTGTGGGTGCTGCACTCCCTGCTTCACTGAGATTGAAAAAGGTACTTATTTGTGTTTGACACCGCCAAAGCAGCAGGATTCTGGTTCTTACAGGAGAGAGTAGAAAATACTATATACTATGCCTCATATTGTGCAAACTCACGAGCAGATGGTTATTTTTTGCAAAGATGAGCAACAAGATGACAGGGATAAGGGCTGCTATTGCATATTCACCAGATACTGCACTGCGTTTGACAAAGTCTCCATTGAGTTCAGCTCCTGTTGGGGACATTTAAACCCTACGATAAGTTTATTTGGCAAAATAACTGCTCTAACAAAATATATATCATGGAATGACAGCAACACAGAATATATTTGGTTAGAAGAAACTTTAAGATCATCAAGTCCAACCTTCAATCCAGCACTGCCAGGTCACCCCTAAACCATGTCCCTCAGCACTATGATCTATCTGCCTTTTAAATCCCTCTGGGGATGGAGACTCCACCATTGCCCTGGGCACCTATTGCAATGTCTGATAACCCTACTGGTGAAGAAATTCTTCCTAACACCCAGGCTAAACCTACCCTGGTGCAGGCTGCACCTGTGACCAATGGCTTGACATCCATGTGGAGACCAGTGACAAGTGGAGTTCATCGGGGATCTCTTCTGGGTCCTGTGCTGTTCATGTTTGTCAGTGACAAGGACAACAGCATCGAGTGCACCCTTAGCGAGTTCACTGATGTGGTGCTGTGTCCCTGTGTGGTGCAGTGGACTCACTTGAGTGAAGGGAGGCCCTCCAGAGAGATCTTGATAGGCTTGAGAAATGGGCCAGTGCAAAGCGCGTAACGTTCAGCAAGCCAAAGTGCAAGGCCCTGGCACCTGGGTAGGGACAATTCAAGACGGACATACAGCCTGGGTACAGTGTCCTGACAGTAGCTCTGAAGAGAAGGACTTGTGGGTGTTAATAGGAAAAAAGCTCAACACGAGCCAACAGTGTGCTCAGGCAGCCTAGAAGGCTAAGTGTATCCTGGGGTGCATCAAGAGGAGCATGGCCAGCAGATCAAGAGAGGTGATTCTTCCCTTGTACTCTGCCCTTGTGAGACCCCACATCTAGTTCTGGTATCCCCACCATAAGAGCAGCATAGATCTGTTGGAATGAGTCCAGAGTTGGCCCATGAGGCTGCTATGAGGACAGGCTGGGGGAGCTGGGATTGTTCAGCCTAGAGACTTCAGGGTCACCCTGTAGTGGCTGGAGGGGAACTTTTTACAGGGGTGTCCAGTGATGGGACAAGGGGAAATGTCTTTAAACTGAAGGAGAGGAGGTTTAGATTAAAATTTAAGAAGAACTTCTTCAGTACAAGGGTGGTGAGATTCTGGAATAGGTTACCCAGAGAGATTGTGGGTGACCCCCACCTGGAGGTGTACAAAGTCAGGATGGATGAGGCTTTGAGCCACCTGGTCTACTCAAGAGGCATCCCTACTCCTGACAGGGAGGTTGCATTAGATGACCTCTGAGGTAGGTCCCTTCCAACCTAAGCCATTCTATGATTCTATGATTTTCTTTGGTCCTATTGCCAGAACTACAACTTCGAAACCAAATGACTTCCTACACCCACTTATATTTGCCAGCCTTCACAGTACGTGCTGAATGCAGAGTTCCTGGAAAACAAAGGACTGGTGAACAAGTGCTACTGTCTGCCAATACAATAAGTTGGGCTGCACAAACGTAACAGGAAACTTGTTGAACATTCTTATTATAAAATATCAACTACCTCCAGCCACACAAATATTACTGGAACACAAGCTTCATATTCTGACAGAAATCTACCTTGTTATTAAGGAACAATGCACTAAGGGCGATTCAATCCCTAGCAGGATGGCTAAGAAACAGGGAAGCAGCAAAAGCAATGTCAGCCAGCTGGAGAACAACAGCAATAGCTCCCATAGATGTTTTTCACCTAAAGAAATCCTCTCTCATTTTGAAATCTAATTCAAAATTGTTACCAAATATCGCTTTAGCTGGTTCGGAACTTTTTCCTATCGCTGGGGCTGTACAGGTGCACACAAAGGTATAATTTGAATTTGGCTCTTATGAAACAGCTCATAAGTCAAAAATACCCTGGTTTAGATATTATCAGAGATATTTTTCTAGGTGCCCAGAATGGCAAAACTAGCGTAAGCCATTCACATCGTTAAAGCTTTGGGAGCCGACCAGGCTTGATACACAGGCTCTGTGAGACCATAAAGAAAATGTCTGCGAGCAAATTTCTATCAAGAATGAATCAAAACTCTGTGTGAAAGGTAATTTCAGCATCTCTGGACTGGCAAAGTCCTGCCAATTTCAGTGTATAAGATAGGTCACTTTCCACTCCTGGCCTGGTTGAGGCAGCTGGAGGCAACACTGAGGGACTCAGAGCAGGGGCTTGTGTTCACTAAGGAAAGAACAAGTCAACCTGCATCATAAATCAGCTTCATTCTTACAGGAGCCAGCCTCAGAGGTTCCTTTGTCAGCTCTGGAGGTAAAACCACAGCAGTCAAGCTCCTGTTTGAGCAGTTCTTAATCATGTTGGGATTCTAAGTCATGGGAATCCGGAGTGGTGCCTAGAGACTGAAGGATAGCAAATGTCACTCCAATCTCAAGAAGGGTAAGAAGGAGGACCCAGGTAACTATAGACCAGTCAGCCTCACCTCCATCCCAGGAAAGGTGATGGAACAATCTGTCCTGGATGCTGTCTCTAGACACATCAGAGACAGGAGGGTCATTAGGGACAGTCAGTATGGCTTCACCAAGGGGAAGTCATGCTTGACCAACCTGACAGCCTTTTATGAGGACATAACCAGGTGGACAGGTGATGGCAGAGCAGTGGATGTGGTCTGTCTTGACTTCAGTAAGGCATCTGACACAGTCTCACACAGCATCCTTGCAGCCAAACTGAGGCAGTGTGGACTGGATGATTGGGTAGTGAGGTGGATTGTGAACTGGTTGCAGGATAGAAGCCAGAGAGTAGTGGTCAATGGGACAGAGTCTAGTTGGAGGCCTGTATCCTGTGGGGTCCCCCCAAGGATCAATACTGGGACCAGTCCTCTTCAATCTATTCATTAATGACTTGGATGAGGGATTAGGATGCACTGTCAGCAAGTTTGCTGATGACACAAAGCTGGGTGGTGTCGCTGACACCCCAGCAGACTGTGCTGCCATTCAGGGAGACCTGGACAGGCTGGAGAGCTGGGCAGAGAGAAACTGAATGAGGTACAACAAGGGTCAGTGTAGAGTCTGGCATCTGGGCAAGAGCAACCCCAGGGACCAGGATAGGTTGGGGACTGACCTGTTGGAGAGCAGTGTAGGAAAAAGGGAAGTGGGGGGTCCTAGTGCCCAGCAGGATGACTACGAGCCAGCAATGTGCTCTTGTGGCCAAAGGGCCAACAGCATCCTTGGGGGGGGATCAGAAGGGAGGTGGTTAGCAGATCAAGGGAGGTTCTTCTCTCCCTCTACTCTGCACTGGTGAAGAGGAGGCTGAGGGGTGACCTCATTCATGTCTATAAATATGTGAGGAGTGGGTGTCAGGAGGATGGAGCCAGGCTCTTCTCAAGGTGATAGGACAAGGGACAATGGGTTCCATATCAATATCAGAAGGAACTTCTTCCCAGTGAGGGTAGCAGAACATTGGCCTTTCAATTCAGATAATATTTTTTCGAGCAGAAAAAAATTGTTTCCCTTGTGGGAAAGCTGTGCGGGTGTTAGTCCTTTCCTTTTAAAGTTATAACACATCCTCATTCTAAAGTTCAGGATCACATCATTTCATGGCTGTAGCTTTTGCCAGCTCTCTGGATTAGCAAATCAAAATAATGAAATTGTGAAACATCTTTCCACCATCGAGAAAAGGAAAAAAGAAGAAGGGTAAAAGAGTTTCAGGGCTTTCCCAAGCATTTGCAGCGGCGAGCTTGCCAATCAATTCTTGTCTGGTAGTGAGCAGAAAGAACTCATTATGTGACTTATAGGGTTTTTTTAATTTCAGAACAAAGCACATATAATAATTGTTGGTCCTGGAAACTTAAATATAGAATATGCTGTAATCCAGAGTTCATTATGACTTGAGGGACTGGTAATAATAATAAGGCATTACGCAGTCCTAAGGAGCTTCATATCTAGAAGGTAAATACTTAAAAGCCATGGTACATCAGCAAATCCAGAGGCAGGTATAGAGATTATTATGGTTTTAGGTGGGGGAACATTATAATTCTTGTTTTTAAATCAGCTTTAAATCTGATTGCAGGAGAGCTTGATTTCCAAAGGGAGATTTGTTGTTCAGCAACACGGGAAGGAACTGCATTCAGACACTTTCTACCATTTGTCTGTTGGTATTTTACGGTAAAGAAGAGCCTCAGAATCATTAAGAATGAAACAAACTGAAGCTACAAGTCTGTCACCTCATGGAAATAGGAGGCAGATAACTGTGTAATGTTTTCCTTTATTGTTTTGCCCTCAGATCAGGACAAGTGAAATGTAAAGCCATTGTTTGCTGGATTTTGTTGTTTATGCTTTATTCAGATCGTGATTTGATCAATCCATTCTGTGCTTTGTACAGAATGGCCCTCGCTGCTAAAGAGCAGAAAACTGCACTTGTTTTGGCAAGACGCAAAACTTGGATGGTTTCATCTATTAATTGTTCTCCCTGCCCTTTGAGAAATGAATGGCTTCTGAGCCCTAACGCTACTTCAGTAATAATACACAATCAGTGTTATATAACTGTAGGTACAAAGCTACTCTAGTAAATAGATTGTGGGTGACTAAATAAGTGTTGCAATGGGGTGCTCTATTGCCTGAAGGGCCAGGCTGCCTTCAGTCACCTACCCCAGGCTTTGTGGTGACACTAACAAACCTTGTGTAGGAAAAGGAGAAGACAGATCCCCTCTGGAGGTTTACTTCTTGTTATTGTCACTGGTTTCACAGTCATGCCCTAAATAAGACAAAGGACAGACAGTCCACGTTCCAGCTGTGTATGCTAGCCATTGGACTCTGGGAGAGTAGCTAGTGGAAGACTTGGTCTTTGAAATACAAATGTTGCTGAGAATTGTCTCCTTTAGATGTTGCCTCTCCACAAACACCAGGGGTAGAGCAGGTCACAGAGCCCATTAGTCAGCATAAATAGGCTGTTTCTGTAGTGCTTGTTGACACTGGCTGCAAGTTGCTTTCTGGATTTAGAACTGACGAGTGACAGAGTGACTTGTCATCTTACCGAAACGAACCTGCTCCTGCAACAAGGGACTCCTGGGCCAATGCTCTGTAAAACCAAGGGTGGAAAAGACAACGAGAGGAGAAAATCATCCCAAAGAAGCCCCTGAATTGAGGGAAAGGTAACAGCTGGATTAATGTTCAACGGCTTCATTTTGGGGTTTGCCATGAATAATTAAATGTAATTAATAAATAGTACCCTGAAGATAGGATCAAACAGACTTTGGGTGTGGTGCTTAATCCTTCCTGAGTTGGAGAGTAAGGCCAACAGCCCATAATGGATTTAACTAATTCTCTTAATTGCAGCTTCATTTGCCTGATCTTTCTAAATGGTATTAATCTAGCGCTTTGCAGAATAAGCACATGGAAAAGACTTACCAAATTCACGTCAGGATCTCAAAGATGTATTTCTCTTAGATTTCTTTTTTCACTGGGAGAAGAGATTTCATTGGCAATGTAAATTCTGTTAATTTGGCCAAGCACTCACAGTCTTTGCTGGTTAAAGTCATTAACAGATTCAACCTTCGGAATCAACTATGGCAATGACAAATTCTGCAGGGCTCCTAGATTAAATAGTTGCAGATTAAATATTTTTTAAAGGAAAAAGCATGCAGCATTTTGCCCCCATTTCCATGCTGGGTACAGATTTTCATGTCTCCCAGAAGCATTTGGAAGGATCACCTCCCGTGTGTTGGCAACCACAGTAGAAGACAACAAAATAATCACATTTTGTTATCACCCTTTGTCTGGACAACAACAAATCAGCACAAGAAGCCTTCAGCTCTAATGAAATTCCAACTAACAGAAGTTACTAGGCATATCCTTAGGTTTTCCATATCAGATTTGCCCTCTGCTCCTACCACACACCACCACTCAGGTGTTCTGTTCCCTTCTCTAAAGAGCTGTCTATGTTGAGCCCAGCAGAGCTAAACCAATTAGAGCAATCTCGAGATGCAGACTACCTCCAACAGTTTTCTCCTTGGGCACAACGGAAGATCTCTTCTCTGACAGTGGTTTAACAGAGAAAAGCTAATGAACTGCATCTCACATGAGAAAAAGTGAAGGTGAGTAAGTGCTGTTGACTTGCCCCAGATGACTGAGCCAGCTTTGACTCCGGAGCCATCTTGAGCTCCTAAGTCCTACAAAGGTAACTCATGTTCTCCTTGCCTGAAACTCAACATCATTTGTGTCTGCCCACCTAAATAGATGGCAGAGTTCCCACTGGCTCAGCAGAACTAAGTCTAGTTCTTCCATGCCTTCAGCTCTTGGGAAAGATTCTATATTAATCAACCCCCTAATCAAACCCTTAATCAAACAAGATGGGCTGCCCAAGCATGCACACAGCTTCATGAAAGTTCGCAGTGCTCATCCCCTTCCTTCTTACAGTTTGCTGCCTCCATCACTGTGTTTTGACTTCAGGTGGACTGTTAAGTTATTAGAAGACTATTTTGTGCTCTGTACAGCATCAAGCACAGTGAGATGCCAAGGGCTTTTCACCCTCCTGCACTATGAATAATTAAGAGCAGTTATTATTTTATTCTCATCATCAAATCAAAAACAAAGCTGCTTCGAAGCTACACATGCTGTAGCAAGTAGCAAAGTGCTTGTGATACCCATGGCCCTTTTGCTGCTCTTAGCTAGCCACTAACTCACTTAATTTTGTGTAGTTTAGCACATTACAAGATTGTTCAAGAGTGCCATAAATGATGTCAGGCACCATCAGAAACCACTTCAGAAAATCATTGCCTGTAGCCAGATCAAAAGGTGAACACCTGGAAACTTGCAGTTCTGGGAAAGCAGAATAAATCTTGGTTTTTTCTTCTTTTTTTTTTTCCTCCTTTCTCTTCCTCCTGCAGATTTGTTTCTTTTTGCCTTAAAGAATTTGAAAGGTTTATTTACAGCTTTTCAAATGACCCCTAATCTATTTAGAAAAACATAGCCTAGCAAATTCATCTCGGGTGCAACTCCATTTGTTGACTTAAGCAGACTTGTGCCAGAAGGGAGCCTGGCCCAGCAGTTTCTCTGCAGAGAAAAACAAAGCATTTGAATACAACACTTAATTGGCTTGTTGAGTTCCATCACAGACTGTCCGGGGATATATTTATTAAAGGTAATTCTTTTATTTTGGTAAGATGGTATCAGTAACTGAAACTCAGGGTATTAGTCTGAAACCTTGTCTTGTTCCCCAGGCTTCACTGCTTGAGGCTGATAATTTTAACAGCACCTGACAACATGTAAAGAGACATTGTGTTATGTAGTTTAGTGAAATCTAAGACCATAAATAACTGAGAAAGTTGCTTATTCTGTCAGATATCAGCAATATAATTAATTAAACAATCCATCAGGGTCAACTTTGGGGAAGTAATATAAAAGTTATTTATTGTGGAACTGCAGAATTTAGAGACAGGCTGGGAGCTTGCTGCATAGACACAGAGAGTCCATAAGGAATAGTCAAAGTACATCTGCTATAGATAATTTAATCGAAAGTTAATTGGTTTGTTTAAGCTTACAAACTGCTGGCATTCTTTATTCAGTCAGGTATGTATTGATCCTTCAGGTGTCAAACCACAAATGCTTTTTTTAATGCATAAACTGTAGAAAGGGAGTCGGGGCACAAATAGCCCCATCAAAATCAGTTTGCTGTTGCTTTTTGTGTGAGACTGCACTAAATCTAGAGGCTGAGCCCAGATGCCCAGGCTCTCTCCATATGTTCTATACGGAGCAGGGGCACAGGGGGAGAGTGGAAGGATGTTATGGGAAAGGATTGGAGAAAATTATGAGGAAAAGAGACAAAGCAGAAAGTAAGGAGAAAATCAGGAAGAGGGTGAAAAACAAAGATACTTTGAAAAGCAGAAATAAGCAAAAGAGAAAGGGAGGTAGAGATGGGGTTAAAGTGTCAATGGACAGCCAATTCTCATCCCTGCATGGCTGTTGAGTGGATATACCGGTTTGTAGAGTGAATCCTCTCTGCTCTGTCCTGAGAAACAAGCCCTAATTAGCAAACCAGTGAAGAAACGAACAGAAAGCTGGTGAATAACTTGTACATGTTTTGAATAACCAGTTGCTTTGCTTTCACTGGGTTGCTAACGATGCTGTGATTGCATTAGAGTACACGGGGGTTTGAGTTTCTCAGGTACTAAATTAAATCTGTCCAATCTTCAGTATTTTCCTATGAGTGAGCTCATTCTAATCTAGCATTTTGTCTAGATCTGTAGAAGATTCCTATCCTTTTTTTCTGACTTTAATATATCAATGTTAGAGTTACTATCACTGTGTTCCTCTAGCATTTTATCATGGCTTTAGTCATAGAGTTTATCAATTCATAAGAAAATCCTGAGGCCACAGAGGAGATGCAAAAACATAACTAACTGAGCTGATGAAGACCACACTAAGAGGGAAATTTATTTCAAAACTGAAAGTTACCTTCCATGTGCAAGCCATCTGACTTGCAGAAAACCAACTAATAGAGTTTTTTAATGAGTACTTTACAAAGCAGCTTCTTGCTGAAGAAGGGTGTATGCACAAGCATTGCTGCTGCTACAATCAAATAGCTTTACTACATGCTCTAATAATACCTATATATTATTAGCAAATGCATATGCTAATAATTTAGCCAGAGCAAAAATAATAACGAAAAATATTGTTATGTGGAAGGCTTGTTTGATATATCCCATAAACGTTTGGATTTATACACTGTGAGAGAGAAAAATCACATTTTTCCTCATATGAAACAACAGCAGGTAATTTAAAAGAAAAAATTACCAACACTATCAAAACCAAACAGTTATTTGGAGATAAAGTAAGTGAAATGCCTGTATTATTTCTGTATATAAATCTGACCCAGCATCACTGGGATTTTAAAACTGAATTCTTGAGAGCAAGATCAAGCTCTGTAGCAGAAATGATAGTACAGGCTTTATTTTGATCTGGAATTACAAAGTCTGAAAACTTTTGTTTTCACTCTGTCGAGTTCTCCTGTATGAAGGACAGTTACAACCCTTCTGGTGGTTCCAGGTTACAAACAGCACACCTAATCTGAAGAGAAACAATTATGTGTTTGATGTTAACTGTAATAACAGCTTTATTCAGTTAGACCTCTTAAACCCTTTAATAAAGCAGAGATTTGACACATAGCTTTCATTTTAATTTTATAATAGATGTATCCCACAACAGTTTGAAGTGATAAATCTGAATACAGAGCAATATTTCTCAGTATTTGCCATGTAGTTTGTAGGTATTAGTGATGCATAGTAAATAGATGCTTTAAATATTTGCTCATAGAGGTCTTTCCTTGAACTTAAGCATAAGTTATCTAAACAGTTGAAAAAGATTTATAGTTATGAAGAGGCCTATATGTCAAGCAAAGTTTTATGATATGTTCCATAATAAATTAGCAATAAATGGATACAGGTGACTGTGGAATTTATGGCCTTTAATGTTCTAATGCTTCACTAAAGAAAAACCTATTATTAAGGTCCTAAAGGGTAATACAGGAATACCATCTACAAATTGTCAAATTAAATAGTTGTTGCCAGGTATTTGAATGGTGGAATATTTTTACTTGACCAGCAGCAGGGGTAGAAGGCAAAGGATGTGACAGAAAGATTTGCAAGTCATTGCAGACGTAGAAATGAAGAGTTCACCCTGAAAACCCTGCTAGAGCTGCCCCCTCTTCTCTAGCTGTATTGGAAACAACAGTCTGATCCTTAACAATCCCACATTTGAAAAATCTGTAGTTATCCAGGTAATGTAAGTCTACTCGTAGGGCTCTGGATTACCCAGACAGGTAAAGACTGAAGGATCTATCCCAGTTTGTTAGCTAAAAGTTTGTTAGGTAAGCACTTGGCAGAGACCTTTTTGAATGTTTCTACCCACGTGAAAACTATTACTTGAATCCAAGAAATAACACACTGTGGGAAAGAAGTGGATTTCACTGTCCTAATGCTGTGACCTCAGGTAACACTGGAAATTGTCCTAAACCACAACAGAACAGATGCCAAGACTACTGCAGATGCCTGTGAACCCTTTCTGCTAACATCTCTTCAGTGGTTAAATTCCACCAAGAGACAAATGTGGATGAAGCTGATGAGAATCTGGCCAGAAGACAAACCAAACCTTTGAGTCAAAACAGGGATTTGGTGGAGGGAAAAGATTTATCTCTGAATGGAAGTTAATGCTGGCAGTAAGGAGTTAAGATCCCAAAGCCATTTGGCAGCGCCTGCTTGGTCAGGGGGAACAGCCCCCCCACTCCGAGATGTAACACAGACCCAGCCCAGCACTCAAGAGAGGACTGGGTCAAAATTACTTTTTAAGATTAGGCACATCCAAGCTATTATCACGCTGCCTGCATGTTAACACATCAGCACAGAGACAGGGCGAGGGGGAGGGGGAAAGAGTTATGCAAAAGTGCTCTGCGACTGCCATTGGGGCAGTTCATCTCTAAGGGGAAACACATGTTACCCAACCTTATACCTAATAGACTTGGACAGTAATTAAAAAATATCTTTTATTTGGAGAGCTGGGTCTTGAAACTACCAACTCATGCCATTAATCTTATTGATCTACTGCAAAGATCTGCGGCAAGGGTCAGTGAGCAAGATCTCTGCTGTTCATAGAGGGACAAGCACCTGGACAAGACAGGGAACTATAGAACAGATACAGTGATATCTAAGGTAATTGATTCACTGTGGCTGGGGAAGGCATTGTACCTGGTCACATCATTATCCACTGGGCTAATGTTGGTAAATTACCTCAAAAACTACCAACAGCTCCTCAGAAACAAAACTTAGAGGAGGGAATTGAAAGGGGACACTATTTGGATTGAATGAGAACCAGGACTTGGGCTCCTGGTTAGGGATCACTATCCTTAGGCTGCCTTGTTCTGCTCCTCAGAGCTAGGGAAGCAAAACCTACTGCTGGGCTGGATACATTGACATTAGCTCAAGGCTTTTACACTTGCACATGTGAATGTGTAAAACGAGTTGTCTGAACTTCAGGCTATACCATGTTATCTGTGCCATAGCAGTTCAAGCCACAAACCCAGCTTGTCAGTCCCATGCCACATGTGTTCCTCCAGCACTAATACAGGTTTGCTCGACTAGATGCTTGTGTTGGTTAAATTTGCCCCCACAGGAGATTGTTTCTAGTCTAAAGCACCTTGACATCAACTACCAGTAAAACTGAATCTGCAGAGGTGCTGCTACTCGTATAACCAGTCAGAGTTTGTGCTCAGACAACCAGTGCAGAACCCAAATGCATTTCCTAGCACATCCTGGAGGGCAGGGGTTTAGCCAGCCTCTAATGCTGTCTCAGAAGATGTGTCAGTTTAAGCTCTGTTGTCATTCAATTAATCTCCAGCATTGCTTCAGTAAAGAGAGAACCTCTCCACTCCAGATAGTCAGGATAATGGTTAATTAACCCATTAGTCTTTTTCACTTCACGGTTCCTTTCCTTTCTGTGCTCTACTGTCAGGACAGCACTACATGTTTTACCTTGTTTTGACAGGGCTAAGAATCTCCCGTTGGCTGGGCTTTTCCTGAGATCTTGGGGTGTTTTTTAAAAAGGGTTTGATGGACACCTGTGATTTCATCTGGAAGTTGTTTTTATCCTCATGCTGTGAAGAGCTCCCTTCCAGATCACCCTCCCATCCATATGTCTATCAGATGTGCTCATGTTGCAACTGGGTTGGGCAAGATGAGTTTCTTCACTCTGAGCTATGAGGTTATCTGACCCTTAGCAATGACTGCTGCAGGTGAATTGTAAAGCTCTCTGCTGATCCATAAAACTCACATGCCATGCTACAGGTATGACCTCTGTTCCCAAGAGCCTTCTACTGTACTCTGTCTAGAGCCACCAACTATTGTTCCCCCTAGGGAAGGCTCCTTTGCTCCATGGAAGATTTATGGCTACAGTAGAGTCAAATATTGTGGAAATTCTAAATCACTGCGATGTTTTCTTGTGCTTTTATTTGTTATCAGCACTTGTCCTACACATTGTGTATCACTGTAAAGATCCCATGATTATTTCTTTGAATTTTTTCTCCCTCAGGGCAGAACAAACTGACATGAATGTGTGAGCAAGAGATTAGCTGAGCTTGAGAAAGTGTTCCCAGATCTGGCTCTAGGGTCTGTCACCTTTCCGTTGTTTCTGAAGCACTTCAGCTCAGGAAATATGTGGGAAAAGACATGCTCAGGCATTTTCTTTTCACCTTAGACAACAGAAGTTCACAGACTTAGATCTAATCATGAACCCTTGAGGTTAATAATGATTTTATGACTGTGTTCAGTAGCTCTCATGAAGAGTCCACATACAGAAACAGTTGGAAAGGTCAGTTCACAAGAACACTCAGCTTCTGGGGACAGGCTTGCGTATAGACAGTTGATAACTTCTAAACAAAAAGGTACAAGAAAGTAGGACAGATTTGCTGGTTTAAGCGAGCAGACTTGTGCAAATGAGATTAAAACTGCGCTAGTGCTTTACCACAGGTAAGGGTCTTCTTTATAACTGCAGACTTCTAAAATATGGTTTTCAGGTTATTCTTCCTCTGTACACTCATCCACCACAATGAATCTTTAAACATATTATATTTCTGTGTTTCTTGAGATTTCCAGTGTACGGATATTATAAAGAAATGCAATTTATGGATTTCAGATGCTTCTGAGTTTAAAAGCAGACTCCAAAATATGCAATTGAGGATGTGATGAGGTATAATGAATGACAATTGCTCTACGTTTGGGATTTTCAAACATATTTAATCCACTGGAACCTCTTCTTGCATCCAGTCATATTTCAAAGTGCTTTAAAGGCTTCTTCTTGATACACATGCTGTACATTCGGACTGGGTATGACCCAATGCCCTGCTCTGGGTGCTTCTGTTCTAGTCCGTGGCTCTGCATCACAACCTGAATTTTGCAGCTGAGGTCCCTTCCTGTTATGTCCAAGAATGCCAATTCTTGTAACACTTTGTGTAAGGCAGCATTTTGAGTACTAAAACTGTATCAGACACCTCTGAAGGCCAGAGCTGGAAGAAGGGATGCTGAACTTCAGCTGCAGGCACAAGACTGCTGGTTGGAGAGTGGGCTGAAAGGAGTTTCTAGCCATGGAAACTGCAGCTTTGCTTGTCATGTCCTGCAGAATATGACTGCTCCTCTGCCTGAGCAGTGTGCAGCGAGTGAAAACCAGTACAGAAGTGAGTAAAGATACAGAAAGGAAGCCTTTGTGCCCAGGTTACAGGAAACTCTGTCAGAAAGTAGATGGGGCAGGAGGAAAATGGGATCAAAGACACATAGGTGAGGAGAACTAGACGTAAGCAGGTCTTCTCCTGTCAGGACAAGAAATGGAGCAGGTGATTCAAGCAGTACAGCACAGAGCCAAACCCAAGTGAAGAAATTAAAATGTGCACTTTAATTCGAGGGATGAGACAGGACTACACAAAACCAGAAACACTAAGAAGAGCTTAAGCCTACCAGAAGGAAGTAGTTACTGTTTCAGAGAAGAGGCAGAAGATGCTGAGATGCTACAGTGCTGGAAAGAGTTGCTGTGCATCTACCAGATGATGAACAAGAAACAAAAGAAAGAAGAGGTGTGTTGGTTGACATAATTTTAGGAGTTCTCAGGAATTACTGTAGATTCTGCACTCAAGAAAAAGGCCAATGTTTAAAAAAATGAAAAATAAAACAGGACAGAAAAGGAATGAGTCAGACTCAAGATCTGTGATGCTGGTGATACTTTCCACATGCTCAACTGCAGCTTCCTAAAAAGTGGTGTGGTATGACACTGAGAAACAAGTAAGCCAAGCTTACCAGTAGCTACAAGTGCATCTCCATAAATCTTAAAGGTAGACTTGCACCTATCAATTCCTCCTTAAGAAGCAACAGTCTGACTTCTTGGCTTAACATCTTTTCAGTTGATTTTTTCATGTCCTGCTGTTGATAAGGAAGCATGATGATTCTTTTCCTCCTCTCCTGGGGGTATGCAGCAAGCTGAATTTTGTGCCCAAATCAGGACCATGGCTCCTGGCACGATGGCTACATCCCTAAATCATAGAATATAGAATCATTAGAAATCGGAAGGGACCTCAA
>VZRI01003138.1:181897-195547 GCA_013397515.1 Upupa epops
TCTCAGAAATATGACAGTGACTAGCCTCAACAGCGTTTTGACTGTGATTTATACAACAGCCAGATTTGGGGACATTTGTCTTGTGTTTTGCTGTCTCTGGCAATATTTCCATAACGTTTTTAAACTTTTAAAATTTATTTCAACTTGAGAGGGATAAAGGGAAAAAACTTGATGCTAATGAAGTCATGTGTTTGCCATTTTGAAGATGCAAAAGTAATCTTTTGCTAACATGCTTACTGCAAATTCAAGCATGCAGGATCAATGCTCAGAATTTTTCTTAAAAATGAAACGAATATGTAAAAGTCTGTAGAATGCAAATTTAAATCAGAGCAGAATATACCACACCTTGAAATCAACAGTCTAGTTCAAATATAAAGCTAGAATTCCTCCAATAATGGCAGCGTGTGGTGAATCTAGCCCTAGATTTTGCCTGTAGATGCACTATGCTGAACATCTCCACCTGGGTCTGGGAGAATGAAGCGATAGCAGAGAGTCACCTCCAGGAACTAAACTGCAACTTGACTGGAGTAGGAAGTCTGGTTCTGGTTTTGTTTCTGCAAGGCTGAAGTTAAGGCTGTCATTTGACAGAAGAATGTGCTCAGACCCCAACATTTGCACTGCCTGTCTTGCTGCCATCGTTAAGAGAACCTCCTGCCTTGTAAAAATGTAGCTACACGTGTTTCATAAAAACCGATATAAAAATAACAACACTCGGGTACTTACATCTCCCTGGAACAATTGAGTTCTGAGACAAGCATCTCTGGTTCTTCCTCCTGCAAATGGATCAAATTACATTTCACTAGGTAATAAAGTGTAGTACAATAGGCTGCCCAATCTGTTTTCATCTTGTCTTGTACAACATCGCGGATATACGTACTCATTACTCAACCTAATGGGCCTGCCTTTGGCATATACTGAAAGTTAGTGCTCTCCTTGGAAGCTGCAGAGGTTAACTGTTCCCTAACAGCCTCTTTCCTTCCTTTCTGGGCATGTTTTCACCATGAATAATAGAAACAACACAACTGCATGTCATAATACCCTAGAATGAAGGTGCCGGTACAAATCACAGCAATGAAGTCATGGTAGCATTTTTCTTGTCTTAATCTGTGATCATCCCAATGGAACCTAGTCCATACCTGGAAATGTTTTGAAACGTATCAGGGAAGAAATCTGCCCCTGACAAAATACTTGTGGAATTGAAGGTCCGCATTAAACCTTATTATCCTTCTTTATTCACCTTATTCATATCATTTGTGTGACTGGCAGTGCATGAGAAAAAAACCCCAACCTGCTGTCAAAACCTGAACTGGAGACACCCTTCATTCAATTATCATTTCAGAGGAGGAAATAAAATCTTTCTAAATACAAATGACCTAATTTAATGCTAAATCATGGTCATTGTAGTCCTGTAAGTGGTCCTGCTGCAGCAAGTTAAAAAAAAATCACTCTTGAAAATAGAAGCTTGAAAAATATTTGTACCTAAGTCCTCGCCTCCTTAGCAAGGCATTACACAAATTGCTAACCAGGCACAAAAATGAATAAGCCATTGATACAGTTGAAATGTTTGCTTTGCTCTCATTCTGTGCCGTAATATTTTTCTAGTCCCTGCACTCAGAGCAGATTCATCACATTTTGATGTAGTTAGGCTCTTTTCAAGGTGTGAAATCGGTAAGTACCAACACCAAAGGAAAGAAAAAATCTCTTAATGCTGCACCGTGCCACTTGAAGCAGTATTACCCTTTGGCTTCGAGCCAACAAACTCCAGTGAGAACTATTTTATAGCACATGACTATAATAAAAGATATTTAAACATGGCCTAACAATGGATTAAACTAGTAAGACATAGTTTGTGTTAGATCCCAAGGATGAATATCAAAAATAGAGGCAATAGTTTTGAAACAACAGCCAGCAGTGAAAAGTTTATTTCTAATATAAACCAGACAGTCCCCAAAATAATTTGTGGTTTATTTAATTCTTACCGTTCATCTTGTGTTCTTTTGAGTAAGCTAAAGTAAGACACCCGCCTAGAAACACCATCTGGTTTAGATTTTGATTCTGGATCTCTAGTGAGCTGAAAAACTGTAATCTGCATCTGCAAGGGTGGGGAGTCCTTTCTGTAAACAGGGAAAATAAGAATTTGCTAGGGAAAGGGGGGAAGGGCAACTTAGGAGAAGGTGTTTTTTGGGAGAAGAGAGACAAAGCAGCATTGCTAGTATATTACAATAAATTGCTGTTTTGTCATTATCTGGTTATATTTGCACAAACATCAATTGCATGTGAGCCCTGAAGAAGAATGTCTCATTGCCTTTAATATGCACTGCAGTGTGCACCCATACAAAATCATTACTGTAACAAAACCAGCTGTGTGTAATAGAAAGCAAATGATTTACAACATTACTATAAGAAACTACTTTATTTCATATTATCATAAAAAGAACAGCACTGAAAATTTGCATGACAAACACAAGAACCCAGGAAATTCCAAATCTAATTTATTTTTAGATTTTAATAGGTACGGACTTACAGAGGTGAACTGTTAAGAGCATTTCTTGCAGAATATTTCCAGGGATTTTAGGTGTAATAGTGGAACTCATATTTAGTGAAATAAAAACTAGGCCAGTAGATAAAGAAAATGCTTATGTCTTCATTAGTGGATTCACTGCTGGAACTAAAAAAAATATGTTTATATATATAACCACCAATTTGGCCCAAGGTTTAGGTCTATCACAGAGCTCTCTCTTAAGTTAGAGACTTCGTTCTTTTGAACAATAACTGAACAAAACCCCCTTGATAGTTCAGTCCTTTTATCAACCTGCACTGTTTTTAACTGTTGTGAAACTATAGGCAATGAACAAGCACAGTTTCAAGTTCTGCTTGGTCATAGAGAGTAATTGGGTTACTCAAGTGATTTAGCAGACTACGAAGGATTAACTCCCAACTCTGTCTCACACAAGTGATGAAACAAGTTCCTGTTGTCCCGTGGAAGGTAAGCCCATTTTATGTAGCTATCGAAGGAGATAACAGCTGTTACCAAAAAGGTGGCAGGCATGTAAAACAAAAACTGAAGTCTTGAACAAATGAAGCTTTATAAGACCCAGGCAGGACTCAAACAAATGTTCAATGAAAGTCACTTTTATGGCTTTACTTTGGTTTATCGCAAGGCAGTAATAAATGTGTCTCATTAAAAGCCAGTAAAAGAACACCACCTACACCACCAATTGCTGTAACTGCAGATATAGCAGATCTGGAATAGTTACCTAAAGACCCTCATTTCCTAGCATTTAATGCTTCCTTGTCCATATAAACTAGCCTTCTATGGATTTAAAGACTGTTGGATGCTAAAAGCAGCAGCTGTTGCTGGGAAAACGACACTTTCAAAGCCCTGTTTCTTTCTCAAGGTGAAGTTAGAGGGAGGCTGAATGAACATGGAGCTCTCCTTGGCTGAAAAAAATTGCCAGAGGAGAATATGCCAATAGAAAGACAAGCAATTCCCCCATTCTGGCTAGAGCGTAAGTGTTTTGCCTCAGCTTTATTGCTCAGCGGGTCAAATTCATTCCTGGTGAAATGGCAGTTCCCATGGTGAAGCTGCAAGGAACTTCTGAAACCTTCTGGCACCTGTCAAGAAATGGGGATGTGAAAGTGGGGGGAGGAACTGGCATGTAGAAGCTGGGATTAAGGGTGGGAGCCACCACATAAAAGGTTATTCTTGTTCTAGTTGTTAGAACTTTTTTATTGCGTAGAATTTACATACATGCTTATTAAGTGGTTTAAAAAAGAAGCCTGACAGATATTAAACAGCATGCCATACTCTTTATGCTGCTGCCATACAGATGTGTCCAAAGCATAAACAGACTTACAGTCAGCACTCGGTTGCTCTATGAGAGACTATCTCTGTAGTAAATGTCTCCAAACTTTTCAGGACAATTAACTTGAGAATTGGAAGCTTTTTTTTTTTACTCCCAGATTTGATCCTTTACTTGATCTCTCACTGCTTTCCAATTATGCAGAGAAAATATATAGCAAGTGTTTTAATACCCTAGATTGAATTTCTTAAACCTAAGCTAGCAGCAGAATTACTGGGCCAGGGATTCTGGCACAAGAAGTACAGCTGTGTGTGAGCTGGTGGGAAAACTACTGGAATATCATGACTAGCCTTGGTGTTCACACTTCAAAGAAGCCATGGAAAATTGAAAATAGATCAGAAAAGAATGATTTCAAGATCTGGAATATCTGCCTTGTAGGAATAGATGTACACAGCCTAATCTGTTTACTTTATCAAAAGAAAGGTTAAGGGCCTTGATCATGATATATTAATACCTACATGTGGAGAAGATTTGTAATGGCTCTGTAATTTAGCATATAAAAATGAAAATGGTCAAACTATGATCATGGTTAAAGCAGACAGGATTAACAGTGAGGTTAGTCACCAGGAAAATGCCTACAAAAGTAGCATAGACTCTTCCCTGCAGAAGCTTTTCAGTCAAGACTGGAGAGCTCTTTGAAATAAGAATACCTGTCAGCTGGGCTGGATGCAGGATCCCCTGGTGAGGCATTCTGGAGAGGGCAGATTTGTTAATCATTATGAACCCTATGACCAAGGATGTACTGGGGCAGGTCAGTCTTACTCAGTTGAACTAGCTGGCAAATTCAACATCAGTATAGGGACCACAGTAAAACCTACATCCAAAACAGTCCTCTTTTCACAGTAACACTGGTGCTCTGGAAAACATGAGTCACCTGTTCTCATCTTGATGTGCAGCATGTTCTTTCCTTCCCCATACCCATTATGTTCACTGTTTTATGCAGAAAACATAAAAAATGGAGCTGGGTAATCTGCTTTGTTCAGTCCCGCTGGTGCCATGCATAACCCAACCTTTCTACCTTTCTAGGTCTTTTCTCTCATACGCTCCTAAATTTCAGGCTTGTCACTGGACAGAAAAGTCTGGAAAATATCTTCTTTAGGAACATATGCTAGATGCTTAAATGTCAAAGTGAATTTCTGTTTCTATGATTTAGGTAATTTCAGTGATCAGCTTGAAAAGTGGTGTCTTGGCTGGGATGATATTTAAGTTAGTACTTACAACTGCCTGTGAGTTTTGCCCAGTGAAGGTTGTGTGGACGGTAAGGTTAGTCTTGTGCCCCTTTATTCATCACTCTCTAGGCATTACCATGCTGCTCATCCTCAACAATGGTGCAATGATTAGTCCTATAACTCAAAATTTCCATGCCTTCTTAATACTGTCACTACAGATGGAAGGATCCGTGCAGTGTCAGGACACTACAAAACACCCTGAGAGAAAATAATCAGCAAGGATATCTGGTTGTCAAAATGGAGTGTTTAATTATACAGATTTTTGTACTACTGTAAATGAAGGTGGACATGCTGTTGCAGTAATATGGAGAAGAGAAAGAGTGAGACTGAGCAGCAGCAAAGAAACAAAGGAGAAGCTGAAGGAAAACAAAATATGGAGATGATTTAAAATCCCTTATGAGACCTGTGACTGCTAATGCATTTTTTCAAATTATTACAACTTACATAAAATATATTCAGACATCTTCTTCTCATTAGAAATACTGAGTTGAAAAAGATATAACCAGTGTCCCAGTGTGTTCCTCTTACATGAGCTTTTGAACCGCAGCTACGAAGTTGCATCCAATATTGATATGTTTTAACATCATATGCTGTTGGATGATGAGACAAATGTGTTCTTACATGGACAATCATATTCACTTCAGTATCAGTGAGAGTGTTTCTAGAGAACCATTGTTGAAGTGTTAGCATGGTTTCTATTCTTCTGTTGAGGCTGGTGTGCTCCATCTTTCATCTCACACTTTTCCAGCAGATGGGTGTTTCAGCAGAGCAACTACTGGAAGCTTTTACCATGCGTTGCTGCTTTTTCACAGTTAGATAGAAAAAGCTGTCAAACATTAATGGAAAAGGAGGGAGCACCGTGGACTTAAGCCATGCAGATGCTGAAAACCCAAAGGTAATGATCAAAGCTAGTCGAGAAACAAATCACTTTTGCTAATGCAAGGCCCATTCAAAGATGTGGGTGAAGAAGCTCAAAAGGGTGAAGTCTGTATCCTCATACTGTGTTTACCTTTCCAGTGAGAGAGCAATTCCTCTTTGAGAAGCAAAGACAAAGGAGTATGTAGTGTAAATCTACATGTCCAACAAGAGATTGTAACACCAGATAATTGTTGTCATTTTTATTTATTCAGACTAAAAAGCACTAACTTGCTTTGGTTTCATGAGCAGGTACATTTTCCATGCAGGACTGTACAGCAATAGACAACAAAGTGACAGAAGAGCCTCGACAGATTTCTACTGTAGGGGAAAGGGCTTCAGAGCTGCAAATAATAATCAGAGGCTAAATTCTGCTTTCCATCACACTGGAGAAAATTCAAAGTAATTACCCCACTGACTTCAGTGGAGTGATCCTAGATTTATATTACTGTAAATGACAGCAAAAATTCTACTCAATATAGAAATAATTTATCTAAGGCCCTAAGCAGAGTTGCACAATTCAATCTGTAAATAATGCCACTAATGCACATATGGCTAATTTACATCCAGACTATGAGAACATATCCAGTGCTGATTTCCAGGATGCTTGAAGCACTAGGCAGTGCCAAAAGAAATTTGCACTATTCCCATAGCCCCCACAATCCTTCCAAGCTTTTGGTGTTGCGAAGTAGATGCACTACAGATATTTTGGAAGAGTGAAATTTCATGTTATATGACTGGGTATTGGATAATTCTTACAAAAAGACAGAGAAGGCTGTCAAACAGCACTCCACATGTACTCGCAAGAGTTCTGTAAGATCTCTCAGTAAGTTGTTTTTATCTAATTTGTCTCTTACTGGGAGCAGAATTTTAGGAGCAGCTTGAGTTTTCTAAGAATAAACCATGCTTCAAAGAAAGGAGAGTTGTAAGTAACATTGGAGAAGAGTTCTTGGAGTACATACATTTAACGCACATAAAACTTAACTACAGCAATTTAATTTAGATTCCTTCTCTAATCACGTATTTATATTAAGAACTTGCTGAAGCCAAATTGAAATTTATATTGCTAGGAGGCAAAGAAGATATAAAATCTGAATTATTCATCAACTCAGCAAGAGAAAAAAAATCTTCAGAAATATCAAATATTGTTCTGTGCTTTCTATCAGCTCTGCAGTGTAGGGTGAAGAGTTAGAAACTCCATGCCTTGCTTTACCAGGAATTAAAAGGATACACGTTAAGCTTAAGCATAGCAAACACATAAACCTTCCTTCACAAAATATTTAATGTTATTTTATTTATTTATTTGGTTTTGTATCATCAGAAAAGGAGGGTTCTCCTATTACCAACATGCAGGAGGTGTTGAGGCTCTACAGTTAACTGCAGATTAATCACGGCTGGCTCAGTGCTGCAGGTGGATTCCATTAGGCTCCTCAACAAGCACAGACATGGTGTAGTCCTCTGCTAGAAGAAAGTCCCAGGGAAGAAATTCTGGGGGGAGCTAAGCCTGGGAAAAAAGTCTTGGGAATAAGCAGGAAGTTAAATATATTGTTTTAGTTAGGGAGACCACACTTCTAGGAGGATGCTATGCTTTAAGGTGGGTAGGTATTTTAAAGGATTGCTGCAACTGCTAACTCAGCACACACAGGAATGATGCAAGTAGAACTATTTACTATTCTTGCAATTGCCTTTTTCCTGCCCTCATATAGCAGAGAGGGAAAAGAAGTAGAGAAGTTCAGAACTTCCATTACTAAAACTTCTTTTTAGGACTTAACATTCTGCTATTTGCTGAGATTCTCCTTATGAGAGTTGATAACTTTGGATCATTGCTGAGGTAATGGTCTCTGAGGTCTTTGGAGACCTATAAAGACAGGAGAAATGCATGAGTTATTTAAACCAAGCAAAAATACCTCTGAAGAAGCCTCATACTCTTAAATTCTCTTTTTTTTTTTTCTCTTCCTCTGATATTAGGACAACAAAAGGGTCATAATTTTAAAGTTGTTTCTATTGTTAATGTTTCTTAGATTATGTCAAGCATGAAAAAGATTATGATCCTTATGTCCATTTCCAAAATGTACAATTGTTTGTGCCTTTCAACTATCA
Organism: Upupa epops; assembly: GCA_013397515.1. NCBI lineage: Eukaryota > Metazoa > Chordata > Aves > Bucerotiformes > Upupidae > Upupa > Upupa epops. Next base: position 190,005 of record VZRI01003138.1, read on the forward strand.
GACACGTACTGAAAACAAGAAAATAACATGTCTATTCAAGTCTGAATATAGACATCACATAGTACATTTTGATTTGCAGTGTAGCTCTTTAGTTTGTATTGTTATGATTTTTTGAACAGCAGTGTTGAAAGGTATCCATTAAGTTTTAGGAGAGCCAACGGCAAATTAGTATCTAACCCTCAGCAATTCTGAGTTGCATGTGACTCCTGGTCATGGTCCTATCACCATGGAAGTATTGCTGAAGACAGTTTGGATCCCTAAGGTAGAATCATAGAATCATCAGGGATTGGAAGGGACCTCGAAAGATCATCCAGTCCAGTCCCCCTGCCACACACCTCGCTGAGTTTGCATGGTGGAAATGCCTTCACAGAAGAGCAAAATGGTTTGCCTGGTTGCAGCTTGAGCAAAAGCTGCTGAGAGTTAGGTGTCTTCATGGTTTCTTCATGGATTTAATTGAACACTAACCCAGACAGCTAAGTAACATCTTGAGACACTGGCAGTTTAGGTCAAGTCTGGATGACTGACAAGTTTAATTATAGCATTTGATGATTGTTTTACAGCATTTAAACCTCTTTGAACTTCACAACGGATGATAGCATTGACAGGCTGTGAACAAGCTCAGCTAAAAATGAACAGAAGTTGGCGCTTCCAACACTCTTAGGGGTACCTGGCTTTTAAGTCTGATGCTGTACATGGTTCTGTATCTGTTCCAGCAGTTTTATAGTTGAAAAGTACCAGATAACTAACAGACAATAGACAGAGAACATTCAGCCCTAGTGTTGAGGCCCAAGACCTGTAGAGTCTAAACACCTCTTGCTTCTAAGGAGATGTTCCATGAGAGTGAATGTGAAAGGTAAAGGAGGGCACCCAAACCAGGACAGTGGCTAACTCATCCAGCCTACAATATTTGGGGTTGCCAAATCTAGGTTAAGGACAGAATTGTGATATTCAGAATTGTGATAAATATTCATCTTACTTTTAATATTTGTGTCGAAATACTTTCAGATTAATGAATTCTCAAACCAAGTGATCTTAGAGGTCTTTTCCAGCCCAAGTAATTCTGTGAGCAGCCAAGAACAGTAGCTTGAGAAAAACCTTCCAATTCACAGTGGTGGGTTTGAGCCCAGCTATTTGATTTCTGCAATCAATTAGTTCTAGTGAACTCCTGAAGAAGTCACTAATTGAAAAAATAACAACAGCTGAGATAAAGTTAACAGTCAACAACATTCAGTCTGAAGATTTGCATAGTCTCTCCAAAAACCATGCAGTTCGGACAGTTGAAACAGAAGTACTGGAGGAATCAGTGAGGCAGAAAGCAGAGGCTTGTTGCCTGTCTAGATAAAACCAGCTTGTGCCACACAACTATAGAACACTCAAAAAACCCCACATTATCCGAGATCTGCCAACAAAGGATTATTCAGAAAATAATTTACAGAAAAGTTAGCATTCTCATAATAAAAAAAAATTGATTAACAAAATGCTTGCTATTTCATAAGCAGAAATCAGGGACAAATGAAATCATCAAATGATCTGCTACATTTTACCCCTGTAAGCACAACGGCTCCGATCCTTTTTTAGCAAGTATGCAACTGGAAATGAAAAGTAGAGAATGTAATTGTCTCAGCAACACAGGAGAAAATATTTTCTTGCATTTTCTTCTGCAAGGGCAGCCAGAATATCAAGGCTGATGTTTAATCAGATGCACTGTTGGCTTGGGAGGAAGAATTGAGAGGGTATTTCAAATAACTGCAATTGAAGAATCCCCACCATAATTCTTGGAATTCCCTTGTTAAAAAACAGCGTTGATCTCCTGGGCCAGAAATGCCTGGACAAGCATGTAATAGAGATGGATCACACACATGAGAATTAAGGTTTCCTACTAAGTACACCATGGATATCCACTGTTGTGCTCTGATAAACAATCGTATGTTAGACTAGCTCTCATTACTGCATCATGTTTTCTGTCCAAGTCCGCTCACTTTGAACACGTTCTATCACAAATTTTCCAGTACTTGGTTTTGTTTCTTTCAGAGGAACTTAAGCTCGCAGCATTGTTTGGCACTTGCTATCAGAAATCGCTCCCTTGAACATTACATTGTGGTAAAAAAGGGGTTCCTCTCTGAGGATGCTTGGTACCTCCTGTGTTATTCTCTGCCTTGACCCTTTTCTCTGTCCTCCCACCACCCATGTGAGACTGGAGAAAGACAGCTGAGTCAAGCAAGCTCAGAATTCTTACTGCTGAAGAAAAATCCCATCAAAGCTGGAGTCTTTGGCCTCAGAAAACTGTTTCTACATTTCTGATTTACATTTTTTTATCTGTCTTGTCCTCCTGGTGGCTGCTCCAACACCCCTTCTCCCTGTAGATAACATTACTCTCACGTTGTTAGTTCACTTAGCTATTCCTTCCTAAATATACCACTGAAAATAAATAAACTTGTGGGATTAAGACCCATTTATATGATGTGAGCTAACTAGAAGGAGGAATATGGTGACCTTGGTCCTTAAAAAGCCATTAAGTCCTTTCCACAGAGAAAGCATGAATTACAGATCTTGCCAAAACCCAATCTAAGAAAAATTCCTCCCTTTACCCAAGAGACATGTGAGTTTTAATTATCTCTTGTAGAGTCCCAAGACTTTCCTTCCCTCATATCTATTTTTGTCCGCTTACTCTAATCAGCGAAGAGACAGTGACAACAGAAACTGTCCATCACTTCTGCCAGCTTCACAGTATCTTTCTCCACATGAACTGTTGTTTGGTTAGTGCCCACTTCAAACTCAGGCAGAAAAAACAGTTTCTCAAAGATCAGTCATCCTCATTAGCATTCCCACTGCACTACCAAGGCAAAGTAGTTAATATTAATGACCACTGATAGTCCTGCGCTGTTTGTCCTGCATCCACAATGCTTGATCTGAACAAGGGGAGGAAAAGCAAAAATGAAGAAGCAGTGTGGTACTGTAACCAAAATGGTGCAGAGAAAACAAAATGGATTTTTGGGTGTAGTATCTGCTGCATCATGGGCAGTGATGAACAAAACCTATGGTGCAGGCAGCCACTCGGCAGTGGTGGTAGTGGTTTAGTAAGCGGGAATCTGAGTCGTTTCTGGATTAATGCTCTACCACGGTGCCAGGGGACACTGTGTTGCTGGAGATATCATTATTTCTCTGAGATGTTTTGTCATTTATATCACACGTCACATTCAGTAAGATGACAATGCCCCTATTCCAAAGAGGACAAAATCAAAAGGCCGGATTGCAACTTGACCCTAGAGAGGTATAAGAAGGAAGAAAATACATCTGGTGCACCTTTGAGCAGAATGCACTTCAAGCACAGGGGTAAGGGAAGGAGACGAGGGCATCTCCCCAGTGCCTGCTCCACCAGCTGAGCAGAGAGGAGAGACATGAGAAAGGCTCCACTCTCCTCACATGCCAGACAGCATATAAGGAATGGAGGACTAATAATCTGCTTATCTTTGAAAGCTGGATAGGCAGATTTGGTTTTGTATTGATATATCATATGCAGAGGTACGGTTCTTCCAGCTTTCCCTGTCCAGCTGGAAGCATGTGTGTTCCAGTCAGACCCTGTTTAGAAAGAGACGATAATAAGAAATTAGAGAATACCAATAAAAGACAAGGAAAAAGCAGAAATCCTGCCTGCTGTAAGAACTTGTAAAACTTTTCCTAAGACACAGCATGCAAGACATGATGTTTGACTTAAATTTCTGATTAAATAAACATATTCTGCCTACCTAAAAAATCATTTCTTGTTTTGATTTGACGGGTGCATCGTGCTTGGTTTCGATTTAGTGCGATGAAGAGTATTCCATTAAAATAGAATCTGTATGTGGTAAAATTCATTTAGGAAATAATGTGATGTACATATGTCTCCGTGGTTCCCAGCAAGAACCCCGTAGCTTTCCCCCATGGCCTAAGCCTCCTACAGAACACTGTCACCGTAATCCCTCCTGGCTTTTCCAGTCTGAACTACTGTTGCTTTTTCCCCAAACACAGCAGTTCACCTGGGCAGCTTCTCTGGCGACTCACTGAAGTATATGGGAAGGATACCTGAGTATGTAGGATATTGGCAACTGGACAGGAGAGGACATGATTTCCAGGTGAAGGAGATAACAATTTATCCTAGAGTAGACCTGCAGCCCTCATTTGGCCCACCAGTGTCCCACTTGTACAAGCCACTGGCACAGCACATACCTCCTGAAGAACTTTCTACCTTACATAATCCTTTAACGTGCTTTCATCTAACTGTGATCCTAAGACATGCTCTGAAGTTATCATTTCCAACTGGGCCATCTATTTCCCAACATCAACAAAAATCAGATATAGGGAGGAGGAGGCAATTACCACAGTACACAAACATCATTTCCAGTCAAAACTTAAGGGTCATTTAAATAGTTATTCAAATTGTGTACAGAGATAACATGCACTGGAACTGTGACGAATGACTATGTAGACTGGTGATCCCCAACCTTTTCTGACCCCAGACAATAACTTGCTCAGCATTAAGCTTTGTGGGCAGCATCATACTTTATTCTCCCTAATGGCCTTCAGCTTTAACTTTTTAATTTCCTGTAGGTCTCAGCAGTATGAGAAGGTCTCCTAAGCTTTTTGTTGCTCACTAACCCATGAGCTGGGGAGTAGGGACTCACATGAGGGATGGTGGATGAAGTATTACCTAACTTTGCTGCTGATTTCACTGCTCATTATGGTTTGTGGGGATGGAATAAGCAGTGTCTCAACCCTAACTGCGTGTGGGCTTTTTTTTTACAAAGTGAAGACCGCTAGCAGGTGTGTCTGTACATACGTACACAGGAGTAACCATTGCTAGGGCAGGTGGAAAATGAAGACAGGATTACTAAAGCAGTTTCCACTGTTTGCTTCAGAGCCACCCAAGCCTATGGCTGGCTCCATGACTGCCCCTAAGATACAAGCATTAATTACAAAATAATTAAATAATTATTTAATGTAGTGGTTTATTGTTAATTTATAATAACTACAACATTAAGAACATGTAATACTAACGTGTACAGTTACTATATAAAGCTAACACTCAGTATATACTATTTATTAGTTGTTTATAATACCTATCATGATGACAGCAATGGGTGGCTATAGCAGTTCCGTCCTCCCAACAGCTCCAGCAGGGTTCTCTCTCTGCCCTCCACAAATAAAAACCAGTGATGAACTCAATCAGGGTAACTTGGTTCTGAGGCGCAAGGGGATCCCGAGAGCCCGGTTCCTCGTTATCCCGGAGGAACTCGTCTCTTCCCGTCCGCCCTTCCCTGCCCCGGGGCAGCACGGCCGTAGTGTCTTCGGGGATGTCCGCGGTGGGGCCCGGTACCCCAGAGCCGCAGCGGGAAACGAGGCCGAGAGCGCAGGCAGCGGCTGCGGCGGGGAGGGGGCGAACCCTGCCCTGTGCCCTCTGACCGCCGCCAGCGGCATGGGGAAGGCGGAAGCGGCGGAGCCGGCCCGTCAGGCCGGGCGGCGGCGGCAGCGCGGGGGGAGTGCGGCGAGAGGCTGAGGCCGGCGGA